>CM077441.1:346991-676991 GCA_039654765.1 Mylopharyngodon piceus
ACACGCAACAAAGGGGGTGAGGCCATGTTGAGCTGCTTTAGAGAAGAGGAAGGGTCAATTCAGTACTGGATTTGCACAAAAGATTAACTTGGATCAGCTCCACTTCAGCCACATAAAGTTATCCACTAATCATTCTAAAAGTTGTAACTTCTTCCTGGGCTTTCTCCATCAGTATCTAGACTCCGGACAGTTTTCAATGTAAAGGCTGAACACCGTTACTGACAATCCCTCATTTTGGCTGCATGAGGTTCTCCAGCTTTGTTTGTTGTTGAGCAACCAAAAACAGAAAATATTTGTATAGATTCATACCTGTCTTCTTGGATTCAAAGTTCTGTGGCTAAGATGAAATCCTCGTACGGTATTTTTTTCGGTGTGATAGCATAATTTAAACCTTTCGCTAATACGTTTGTTTCAGTAAGTGTGAGTTTGTTTTGTGATAAGTTACGTACCCAGCTGTCAGGTCGCGTCATATTTACTGTCCTGTTAGCGGTTTTGGTAATGAGTTGGTTTAGTTTTTTGACAGACATTTTCATATCACACGACGTTATATCACTGTTCACCAAAACCCCGGTTGAAGTTACATTAAACATTGTTGAAGAGAGACTGAGACAGGACAGTTCACTCAAGAAAAGAACCAAACTCACAATAGATGACATCATGAAACTGCTGAGATTTGTGGCCACATCTACATATTTTCAATACCAGAATAAAATTTATAAACAGAAAGAAGGATTCGCAATGAGAGACCCACTGTCAGCAATAATGTGCGGATTTTTCATGGAGGACCTGGAACAACGAGCCATTAAAACAGCACCCAAGGACTGCAGGATCACACTTTGGAAGCGATACGTGGACGACATTCTGGAAAAAATAAAAACAGGGCACACACAACAGCTCACTGAACACCTCAACACTATGGACCACACCGGCAATATAAAATTCACACATGAAGAAGAAACCGATAATACCATAGCCTTTCTGGATCTCAAAATATATCACAAGGACGATGGCAGCATTCACATCAAAATACACAGAAAACCAACACACACAGACCAAAATTTATTATGGACTTCAGAACACCCAGCAGCACACAAAATCTCAGTAGTCAGAACCCTTTACAACCGGGCAAACATTATTACAGACACACAGGACAAGGAGGAGGAAGAAGCGCATATACACACTGCCCTTAAAACATGTCAGTATCCCACCTGGGCCATAGAAAAGGGGAAAAAAACAGGTACAAAACATAGGCAAAGAAACAAGAAGAGAGAAGAGGACACAAAACAAAAACACACCCGCAATAGTTACATTACCATACATCCGGGGGGTCACAGAACGCGTACAAAGGGCCATGAAAAGACACAACATAAACACACCAGTAAAACCACATACAAAACTCAGACAGTTACTAGTAAAACCTAAGGACAGAATAAAACAAGAACACAAATGTGACGTCATTTATGAAATACCATGCCTATCATGCAACAAAACATACATAGGTGAAACAGGCAGAACTTTTGGCACACGGAAAAAGGAACATCAGTCAGAATGCGAAAAAGAAACATCCAATAGACAAACAAGAGCTATAAAAGAACAAGCAGAACAGGAAAACCTCAAATCAGCCATTACCGACCACTGCAAGAGGGAAAATCACATCATGGACTGGGATAATGCCAGGGTCATCCGTGCTGAAAGTAACAAGTATCACCGCTGGATCAGGGAGGCCATTGAGATTAGGAAACGCGCACCAAGGACTATGAACCGCGATGAGGGATCCTACACCTTATCCCACACCTGGGATGCGGTCCTGGAGAAGGCGTCAGACAGTAGGGGGCGCAAGCTCTCCCTACTGTCTGGCAAAACAACATAAGCAGCCTACAAGACACGTCACAGTAACATCACGTGACGCTTCTGACGAAGGCTACAGGAAGTAGCCGAAACTAGTAAAGCAGGTAAACAAACCTTTCCTGTCTGACTAAAAGAAACTTAAAATAGAACAAAGCGCAAGCTGTTAAAGCTCCACCCTATTTTGGAAAGGTGGCCAGGAGCAGCAGCTTATTTGCATTTAAAGAGTTTTCCTGTTCCGCGTGATGACTTTAATATCTTCAGCAACCTCTGTAGTTGTTGAAGATATTTAAGTTTTAAAAACTACACATTATTTCCCCCTGTTACGATGTCAGATTATGCGATTTTGATTCCTAAATTGTCGTGTCATGGACAAGAAACATGTCTGACTACACGTTGCCTCCCGTCTTTAACAATGTGCGGAACTAGCGACTGACTTCCGAAAATAAGAACGTAAAAAAACAGGCTACCTCCATTGCATAATTCCACTTAGCAGCACCAATACAATCGTCTCTCTCTATCGTTTCACCATGCTTGAAAGCTGTGTACAGGAGAGCTTCTGTGCTCCTATTGGTCAACATCACAGATATGATGGAACACGTTGTGGGGGGCCGAAAAAAGCTGAAACATGCTAGTCTTTCTGTCGTGACGTTGTGAAGCGACGCAGACGCTGCGACGGTGGTCGTCCACTATGACACACTATATACGAGATTAAATGATTCTTGCGTCCCGACGCCCATTGTTGTTTACAAATCACCATGACACCCTATCTCAAATGGATCGTGCCAAAATCAGACTGATATCATGTAGTGTGAACCAGGCATACCAGATCAGAATAATCTGTGAAGTAGACCAGACTTGTTGCAAATCAAAACTCTGGATACTGTGCCCTGAATAATGTAATTTCAAATATGAACTAAAGACATCCATCCTGACATATGTTAGACTCCAGCAGTCTTAACATTTCAATAGTGCGTTTAGGTTTCAGCATGCTGTCTAAGTCATGCATTTATTCTGCACTATGGGAGGCCTTGTATATGTTCCAATGTTGACATAACAGTATATGGGAAATCTGCTGATGGTGTTAACATTGATCTAGGGTTCCTTAGGGCAGTGCATTTATATAGAGTGATACCAATACTGGAAATGCTTCTACTTTCCATTTACATCAGTTCTTATTGCAAATTATATTATGAGCCTAACAAGTTGAATTGATTGTCTTAGTATTGCACTGGAGCTGACATGAACAAAACCTGATGATTATGACTTCCAGCATGATTTGAGATGATCCAAAAGCATCTTGAGCTTCAATGGTAACAAGAACATCGATTAGTGTCACTCATTTACTGTACATGTGATTAGTGACCCAAAAATTGTGCAGAATCTATCGTACTTTGAGATCGAGCTCTGAAAACTTGCTTGCAGTACCCAAGTTCTGTCTATCTAGTGTGGTGGTAGGGCTTTCAGCATATCAGCTTCTAAGCTCTGGAACAAACTACCACAAGACCTTCGTGATGTCTCTTCTCTTCAGACCTTTAAAACTGCTCTCAAAACTCACTTATTCACATTATGTTTTGTTAATTGATTGTCTGTCTCAATTTCCCAGCTCTATTCTTGTTTCTGTAAGTTTAATGTAGATTAACTTTCTTTGTCTGTTCCATCTGGTCAATTACGTGTTGTATACTGACTGTATACTTGTATATGTATTCATGTTATTTAGCCACTTCACGTAAAGCGTCCTTGGGTTCTTGAAAGGCGCTAAATAAATAAAACATATTATTATTATTTCATTATTATATATTTATTAACTTGTCTTTGTTTAAATTTTTTGAAAATCCAAAACTTTCAGCTGGTCTCAAATGTTTGGACCCCCTGTGTGTTATGTATTTTTGGGAACCACTATGGAGCAAAACTGTTGTCATGGCCAAGACAAATGTATGCAAACATATTGCACTGAAAATGAAATGTCTGTTTTAGCCAATGTACATTGTAGTTCTTGACCAAACAGTGAAAGATAAGATTTTGTAACCAAGCATGTAAAATAAGCTCTTTGAGTTATTAAATTCTGGCCTTTTTGAAAATATGTGCAATTTATTTTGTTTATTAAATGCGACGGAGTGCCAACACCACTCTCGTTCTTCTGTTGTACAAACCCAAACCTCAACTTTGGAGAAGCATTAAAACTCAAACAAAACGCAGGAGTTATTAATGCTTTTTGGCCGGGCTTCAGACAGCCGTCTTGTTTTATGGTTAGAATTCGGGGAAATGATTTAATGGAAAAGGTTCAAGGCACTACCCGGCTGATTCAGCTTTTCTTTTTCCTCTGCAGTTTCACTTGCATACCTAATTCATGTTTACAAATGTTTCCCCTCCACAAGCACACACACACACAAATAGATCCCCACTTTCCTCTTGGAGGTCATGGAAAGGTCTGCCCTGCAGGAACTGATTTATGAAATGCTCTTATGCAGCAAAATGGCATGGATGGGATATGTGCTGTTATGAATCCCTGTGTTTTTTTTTTTGCCTGGCACCATTTTATCATCATTTCTAGGATTATGCAGACCAACATGCACCAGACAGAACTCAAACTTAAATTTGAGTTAAACATCTGCATGATTATTCATAAAGATAACTTACTTCATGACGTGTATATGTGACCAGTATGGGAAGGGGATTCTGGGGTAAATGTGCATGACACACAGCTCTTAAAATCAAAATGGACCTTCTTTACTTTCCAAATCACTTTTCTGGTCTTATTTTGAATGATAGGTACATAATTATAAAAAGGCTTCATAATTATAATTTTGTTCCATGCAGGTCCTGGGAATTTTATTGGATAAAAAAAAAGTCCTGTCCTACAAATATCCTGTTTCACTTAGAAAAACATAACTTTATGAAAGTAAAATGGATTGGAAACACATTTCAAGTTTAGTTTAAAGTAAGAAAATTTAGTAGCAGAAACTATTTTCTATTTACAACTCGAATTCCAGAAAAGTTGGGACATTTTTTAAATTTGAATAAAATGAAAACTAAAAGACTTTCAAATCACGAGCCAATATTTTATTCACAATAGAACATAGATAACATAACAAATGTTTAAACGGAGAATTTTCACAATTTTATGCACAAAATGAGCTCATTTCAAATTTGATGCCTGCTACAGGTCTCAAAATAGTTGGGATGGGGGCATGTTTACCATCGTGTAGCATCTCCTCTTCTTTTCAAAACAGTTTGAAGACGTCTGGGCATCGAGGTAATGAGTTTCTGGAGTTCTGGTGTTGGAATTTGGTCCCATTCTTGCCTGATATAGGTTTCCAGCTGCTGAAGAGTTCGTGGTCGTCTTTGACGTATTTTTCGTTTAATGATGCGCCAAATGTTCTCTATAGGTAAAAGATCTGGACTGCAGGCAGGCCAATTCAGCACCCGGACTCTTCTACGACGAAGCCATGCTGTTGTAATAGCTGCAGTATGTGGTTTTGCATTGTCCTGCTGAAATACACAAGGCCTTCCCTGAAATAGACATCGTCTGGAAACCTTTATATACCTTTCAGCATTCATAGTGCCTTCCAAGACATGCAAGCTGCCCATACCATATGCACTTATGCACCCCCATACCATCAGAGATGCTGGCTTTTGAACTGAACGCTGATAACACGCTGGAAGGTCTCCCTTCTCTTTAGTCCATGATTTCCAACAAGAATGTCAAATTTGGACTCGTCTGACCATAGAACACTTTTCCATTTTGAAACAGTCCATTTTAAATGAGCCTTGGCCCACAGGACATGACGGCGCTTCTGGACCATGTTCACATATGGCTTCCTTTTGCATGATAAAGCTTTAGTTGGCATCTGCAGATGGCACGGCGGATTGTGTTTACTGACAGTGGTTTCTGGAAGTATTCCTGGGCCCATTTAGTAGTGTCATTGACACAATCATGCCGATGAGTGATGCAGTGTCGTCTGAGGGCCCGAAGACCACGGGCATCCAAAAAAGGTCTTCGGCCTTGTCCCTTACGCACAGAGATTTCTCCAGTTTCTCTGAATCTTTTGATGATGTTATGCACTGTAGATGATGAGATTTGTAATTTGACGTTGAGGAACATTGTTTTTAATGTATTCCACAATGTTTTTACTCACTCTTTCACAGATTGGAGAGCCTCTGCCCATCTTTACTTCTGAGAGACTCTGCCTCTCTAAGACAAACCTTTTATAGCTAATCATGTTACAGACCTAATATCAATTAACTTCATTAGTTGCTAGATGTTCTCCCAGCTGAATATTTTCAAAATTTCTTGCTTTTTCAGCCATTTGTTGCCCCCGTGCCAACTTTTTTGAGACCTGTAGCAGGCATCAAATTTGAAATGAGCTCATTTAGTGGATAAAAGTGTAAGATTTCTCTGTTTAAACATTTGTTATGTTATCTATGTTCTATTGTGAATAAAATATTGGTTCATGTGATTTGAAAGTCTTTTAGTTTTCATTTTCTTCAAATTTAAAAAACGTCCCAAATTTTCCAGAATTCGGGTTGTATTTGTCAGTATTTTTGCTTATTTTCTCTACTTTTCTTTTATAATTTTTCCCCCTCTGAAAAGCTTAAGAAGTACTAACTTGTTGTTTTCATACTGTCCTTAAAGTTATTATTATTATTTTTTTTTTAAATACAACAATTTTTTTTATTTTATTTTATCCCCTATAATGCTTTAACAATATGTAAAGTATATCCTGCCAAAAATGCTGTTTAATATTGACTTTAAGGTGGTTTACCCATAGAGTTTATTGTTTTATTATTCATCATTAAAGATCCTGTTATTCCTCGTCTTCGTGAGCTTCATCCTATACGTTACGTGACACCTGTAATGCTTCAGTGATATGTATTAAAGTATGCCATGCCAAAAATCCTGTTTCATATTGACTTTAAAATACATTTTATTTCCTCTGGAATGCTTTACCAAAGTGAACTAAAATATGTCATGCCAATGAAGCAAAATTAATTTGAAATGAATAGCCAGATTTTGTATGAATGTTCATTTTGATCAGGCAATGAGTTTGTCCTTGTCTCCCGAGACACACTGGTGTGTGAATCACATGCCTGCGAATGGAAGGGAAGGACACAGCAGCCTGGGAAAGGAAACAGACGTCCAGAGGCTCAGTGGCTGTCATTGCGAAAGCAAATTCCCACTCTAATTAACATCAAGAGTTTCAATGACTGCGTACATGCGCTCTCTCTCCATGAGTGAGGATCACAGCACACGCTCTGAAGATACTTGAATTTATCCTCCAGCATAAGCAGGTGATGTAATCTGAAAGGCTGCTCCAAAGGCAAGGTAAGTGCAGATTATAAAAGCTGGAGTTGTATTGGGGGAAAAAATATATTAATAATAGTGGGTGGTGCTAAAGATCATGTAGAAAATGTCCTGTTAGTGATGTGGGAATGGCAAAGCATTGGTCTTAATATTCTGACTATTATACATGTTGTACAGATGGGTGTACACATCTCAACCATTTAGCAATGAGATTACATAGAGAGCTGTTCTCCTGCTTCTCAGATGTTTCTCCTGGAGAGAAAAAAAAAAAAAAAAAAAGACTTTAGAAAAGATCTTGATGTGTCACATTTGCCAAAAAGCCAAAGTCTGCAATCAAAAGATGAAGATCTCATTATGAACTCAAATAATCCTCATCAAATTCATCTCATATCAAATCATTCGAATCACACATTTTATAGCTTATTCCCAGCTAACAAAAATGTGTTCTAAGAACGTTTTGCTAACTTTCCCATCAAGTTTTAAAAACTTAGTTTCTGAATGAACTCTGAAAGTTCAAAACTTCCAGTTTTTAAATGTTTTAAAAACGTTTTTGCAAAATGTTTATACTAATGTTAAAGGAATAGTTCACTTCAGAATTAAATTTCCTGATAATTTACTCACCCCCATGTCATCCAAGATGTTTATGTCTTTCTTTCTTCAGTCGAAAACAAATTAAGGTTTTTGAGGAAAACATTCCATGATTTTTCTCCATATAGTGGACTTCACTGGGGTACAATGGGTTGAAGGTCCAAATTTCAGTGCAGCTTCAAAGGAATCTACACGATCCCAGACGAGAAATCGTTTCAATCCGAGCAGAATCGGTATTTTAACGTTTCTGTTCCAGCGTTCCTTCTATATTATTAACGTTCCGAAACCGGTTTGATCAGAAAAAATATCGGTTAATAATGTTATTTTTTTTTACTTTTTTTTTTTTTTTTTTTGTTTGCATGTAGCCTACTTAATAATAATAATAATAATAATAATAATAATAATAATACGTACATTTTATTTATTAAAAAACAGAGAGTATTTGCCTTCTTAGCCAATAGGCCTACAATTATCTTTTATAAGATTCTGTCCTAATGTAAACCTATTAAACAAAAGGAAAAACAGCGGTTTATAAATTAAAGTATTTTTTCAATATATTTTAAAATGTTTGTTGCTTGGTTAAAAATACCGACGCTATATTCCTGAGAGGAAAAAAGATAAGTCGCGTATACGTCGCATTTTATTATTCAGAAATAATGTAATTTATCGGTAGCTAAATAAAGTAAAATGTTTACAAATAGCCTATATAGCTTTGTTTATAATGTTTTTAAAGTCAAGTCAAGTCAAGTCACCTTTATTTATATAGCGCTTTTTACAATGTAGATTGTGTCAAAGCAGCTTTACATTGATAACTGGTACATTATTTGGCTGCACAGCAGCTCTTAAGGAATAGTGTCAATGCAGGCAGATCAAAGCACTGTTGAATATCAAATGTCAAGTCAAATGTCAAGTGTCCCCAACTAAGCAAGCCAAAGGCGACAGCGGCAAGGAACCCAAACTCCATCAGGTGACATCAGGTGGCAGACAAGTGGCAAATAGGTGTTTAAATGGAGAAAAAAACCTTGGGAGAAACCAGGCTTAGTCGGGGGGCCAGTTCTCCTCTGGCCAACAGTGCTTTGTTACGATTCAGGTTGCCATCGTAAGTCCAATAGGATCGCAGCATTCAAAGTATTTATTCCAGTTCCATCCAATTGAGGATCGTATTCATCACGCCGGTATGGACGGTTGTTGAGGAACTGTGTCGTGGCTGTCGTGTTGATGAGGCCCTCACAGTGGATGATCTAGTTGACTCAATCTCTGCTGATACTTCAGGGCTGCGCTGTGGTCGTGTCAAGGCGCAGGTCCTTGGTCTCACCTGGATACGGCCCGGATCCGGTTGACTACGGTGAACCTCGGGATAACCAGAAAGACTAATATTAGCGTAGATGCCATTCTTCTTCTGATGTAACGAGTACATCATGTGTTATAGGAAGTGTTCCCGGTTCCGGCTGACCTAATTTATGCAGCCTAATAATCCTTTAACGGATTTGAAAATATAAATTGGTAATGTGTTATGTGTATGCCAGGTTAAAGAAATGCGTTTTTAGTCTAGATTTGAACTGACAGAGTGTGTCTGCTTCCCGAACAATACTAGGAAGATTGTTCCAGAGTTTAGGTGCCAAATAGGAGAAGGATCTACCGCCTGCGGTTGATTTTGATATTCTAGGTATTATCAGCTGGCCTGAATTCTGAGATCGCAATAGACGTGAAGGACTATAATGAATTAAGAGCTCGCTCAGGTACTGGGGAGCTAAACCATTTAGTGCTTTGTAAGTAATTAGCAAGATTTTAAAATCTATACGATGTTTAACAGGAAGCCAATGCAGTGTTGACAGAACCGGGCTAATATGGTCATACTTCCTAGTTCTAGTAAGAACTCTAGCTGCTGCATTTTGTACGAGCTGTAGTTTATTTATCAGGCGAGCAGAACAACCACCCAGTAAAGCGTTACAGTAATCTAGCCTTGAGGTCATGAACGCATGAACTAACTGTTCTGCATTTTTCATGGAGAGCATATGTCGTAGTTTAGATATATTTTTAAGATGGAAGAATGCAGTTTTACAGATGCTAGTAACATGGCCTTCAAATGAAAGATTGGTATCAAAGAGCACACCCAGGTTCCTAACTGACGACGAAGACTTAACAGAGCAGCCATCAAGTGTTAGACAGTATTCTAGGTTATTACATGAAGTTTTTGGCCCAAAAATTAGAATCTCTGTTTTTTCTGAATTTAGTAGTAGGAAATTACTGGTCATCCAATTTTTTATATCAGCTATGCATTCCGTTAATTTTGTGAATTGGTAAGTTTCGTCAGGGCGCGAAGAAATATAGAGCTGAGTATCATCAGCGTAACAGTGAAAACTAACGCCATGCTTCCTAATGATATCTCCCAAGGGTAGCATGTACAGAGTGAAAAGCAACGGTCCTAGTACTGAGCCTTGCGGTACTCCATATTGAACTTGTGATCGATATGACATCTCTTCGTTTACTACTACAAACTGATAACGGTCAGATAAGTATGATTTGAACCATGACAATGCAATTCCACTAATGCCAACATAATTTTTGAGTCTATTTAAAAGAATATTGTGATCAATAGTGTCAAATGCAGCACTAAGATCCAGTAACACTAATAGAGAGATACAACCACGATCTGATGATAAGAGCAAATCATTAGTAACTCTAATGAGAGCAGTCTCAGTACTATGGTACGGTCTAAATCCTGACTGGAAATCCTCACAGATACTATTTCTTTCTAAAAAGGAACATAGTTGTGATGATACTGCCTTTTCTAGTATTTTTGACAGAAAAGTGAGATTTGAGATCGGCCTGTAATTGACTAATTCTCTAGGATCAAGTTGTGGTTTTTTAATAAGAGGTTTAATAATAGCCAGCTTAAAAGTTTTTGGTACGTGTCCTAGTGATAAAGATGAATTGACGATATTAAGAAGAGGATCTATAACCTCTGGAAGCATTTCTTTCAATAGCTTAGTCGGTATAGGGTCTAACATACATGTTGTTGATTTTGATGATTTAACAAGTTTAGACAATTCTTCCTCTCCTAAAGCAGTAAATGAATTGAATTTTTCCTCAGGGACACTACAATGCACTATCTGACACGATACTGTAGTAGACGGTTGCATGGTTATAATTTTTTCTCTAATATTATCAATCTTGCAAGTAAAGAAGTTCATAAAGTCATTACTGCTGTGCTCTTTGGAAACATCAGAAGTTGAAGCTTTATTTCTTGTTAATTTAGCCACTGTATCAAATAAATACCTAGGGTTGTGTTTATTTTCTTCTAAAAGTTTTGAAAAATAGGCAGATCTAGCAGATTTTAGGGCCTTTCTGTACTCAATCATTCTCTCTCTCCACGAAATGCGAAATACTTCTAGTTTTGTTTTCTTCCAGCTGCGCTCCATTTTCCTGGCTGCTAACTTTAGGGCCCGAGTGTGCTCATTATACCATGGCATTGGATTAATTTCCTTAATCTTTTTTAAGCGCAAAGGAGCAACTGAGTCTAATGTGCTGGAAAAGACAGAGGCAATAGTTTCTGTTGCAACATCGAGGTCTTCTAAGCTTTCTGGTATGCTAAGGCGATGAAACTGATCAGGAAGATTATTTATAAAGCGATCTTTAGTGGTAGAAGTGATGGTTCTACCATATTTATGGCATGGAGGCAGTTTAGCCGCCTTGACTAAATGTAGTATGCACGAGACTAGATAATGATCAGAGATGTCATCGCTCTGCTGCAGAATTTCAACAGCATCAATATCAATTCCATGTGACAATATTAGATCTAAAGTATGATTACGACAATGAGTGGGTCCTGACACGTGTTGTCTAACACCAATAGAGTTTAGAATATCTGCAAATGCCAATCCTAATGCGTCTTTTTTATTATCTACATGGATATTAAAATCACCAACAACAAGGACTTTATCTGCAGCTAGTACTAACTCCGATAGAAAGTCAGCAAATTCTTTGATAAAGTCTGTATGGTGTCCTGGTGGCCTGTATACAGTAGCCAGCACAAATGTCAACTTACATAATGTTACGTAAAGTACCATCACTTCGAAGGAATTATATTTGAAAGACTTCTGACTAATACTGTAAGTATTACTATAGATTACAGCAACACCACCCCCTTTGCCTTTCTCACGGGCATTGTGTCGATAATCATAACCTTAAACATAAATTATGAACAAAACTGCCCTATTTTATTTTACCACAAAACATCTAAAGTTAACAGATGACCTATTCAGGCTAAATAAACGTCAAGCCAAAACGAATTAAAAAAATTATCTTTTCTTTTTTAACGCCATTCCAGCTTCTATTGCTATTCAAGGCAAGAAACAGGTTTATTTATTAGAAATAAAATTAAATAAGATGCAAAACGAATAAATTTAAAGTGAATCTAAAGCCTACCTTTCTCATTCGGTACAAATCCAACTGTTTCCATTTTCGAGACGAATGCTAAACTATTTATTATGTAAGCTTTATACTTCACTCGCAGTATCGACATCATCCTTCACATAACAGCACAGTCAGGCGGTGGTCACGGGTGGTAAACGGCAGATTGTAGGCCTATTTCAGAATTGAATTGAGCAGTGTAATGTTTTATATGTTTGGTTGATTGTATTTTATTTTAATATTTAACAGCTGCGATATCAAGTAGCCTAAGCAATGCAAGAATTTGTGTGTGTGTGTGTGCGCGCGCGCGCGCGTGAGGCGCCGGCGCGACCACTGGAATTTTTTTTCCTTCTAAGACAGTAAACTGTACTCCGTAATTTATGGTCATACAGGTAAAAGCAAGACATAATTCATGCATTTACAAAAGACACTCAAATAACGAAAACAAGCAGAATGTCTGTTTCCTTTCCTAGATCTTTGGAGTGCGCCACAATGAACCACTTTCGTTTTGTTAATAGACCTGATTATTTAAGTGAAATATTTCGCGTAGCCTATAGGCCTATTCCCTTTTATTTTATATGTGTTATGTAGGCCTATTGTTTTATTCTGTTTTCTCTGTTCACAGAAGCGCTGCAGATGCGTGATGTGACGTTGTGTGAACTCATGTTCTATATCCTGCAATTTTGGCTGGTTTCAAAACGCACAACAAGCTGCATATTACTTGACATTCATTTTCACTTAAATGTAGGCCTAATGCTTGACGGTTGGTGACATATATCATCGGAAAAACTAACGTCAGGGCATTGCCATTGTGACTTACCTAACCTATGATGACTTGACAGCTGAGCATGAGCGCGTCAGCGCGGGCATTTCATATACGTTGGATGCGTCAGCGTAACATTTGCATAGGCTGTACTATTTGAATTCGTGATTGGTTGACTGCCAAATCAAAATATTAAACAGAACGATAAAATAACGTTATTAACCGGTTAATGGCCATTTCAAATTAGCATTTTTGTTCAGAACGATTAAATTTGATTTCGTTTCCGTTTCGGTCAAAATTTCGTTCGTTTCCGGTTTTCGTTTTCGTTCCTAGAACCGGTTCAGAGCCCTGGGCGGAAGTACCGAGGTAGGGCAAAAAACTCCATCTCATTTTCTCCTCCAACTTACAAATCATCCAACATCGTTGTTTTACCTTTTTTTTGTAAAGGGTGTTTGACTTAGGCTGTGTCCGAAATCGCCCCCTATACCCTTAAATAGGGCACTATTTGAGGGGACAGCCATTTGTAGTGGTGTCTGAAACCATAGTGGACGTTATTGAGTGCACTCATTCAATCCCACAATGCACCGCAATAACGAGTGTACAACTGATGTACGCTCAACGGCTAGAGAATACCCATAATGCACTGTGAGAGTCGCGTGTTGAACTTGAATGAATTCCCATCTGAAGATGGCGCCCGCATACATTTTCCAAACCGCTGATCCAATGTGGCTACAGAATGATATTTATACAGGTATAAATTCCTTTTTAAGTGATTATTAAATTGTTTAATTACGGATTATGCATGCTAGTTTCCATGACAGAGTTCAACATTAATCTTTTCATTTTACTACTGGGGCTGCCAATTTGCTAAAATGTTAACAGCAGGCACAAACTATGCAAACGCGGCAGCCCTTCTGGTGCACTCAGTGTCCGAATTCAAATTTTCATTCACTCCTTCAGTGGACTATATTAGTGGTGTAATGTAGGGAATAGTGAATGAGGGTATAGGGGGCGATTTCGAACACAGTATTAGTCTTTGCACGTTCGCTTTGTAAACACTGGATCGGTACTTCCGCCTACGTCACGCGTGACCTTTCCAACGTGATTACGTAATGCGCAGAGCAGTGCAAGATGAGCATTTGTGCTTAAAAGTATATAAATTTTTATATTTTTTTTAGAAAATGACCAATCATTTCACTAGATAAGGCTCTTATTCCTCGTCTGGGATCGTGTAGAGCCCTTTGAAGCTGCACTGAAACTGCAATTTGGACCTTCAACCTGTTGTACCCCAGTGAAGTCCACTATATGGAGAAAAATCCTTGAATGTTTTCCTCAAAAACCTTAATTTCTTTTCGACTGAAGAAAGAAAGACATAAACATCTTGGATGACATGGGGGTGAGTAAATTATCAGGAAATTTTAATTCTGAAGTGAACTAATCCTTTAAGGTAACATTCCGTTTTATCATTCTTCAAACATTATAGGAATGTTACTTTTGAATGTTCTCTGAACATTCTGAAACAAGTAGTAACATTTAAAAAATGTTAGACAAACATTTTCAACGAAAAAAAAAAAAAAACACTCCAAGAAAGATGTATAAAAAACATTTTTGTGCTAAAGTTTGAGAACATTATTAAAGTCCAGATAACTTTAAATGAACATTCTATTAATGTTATTGGAAGAACGTTGCAAGAACATTAGTTAAGGGTACGTTTACACACATGACAACAATGTACTAAAAACATGGAAACGTTTTTCCTTTGCGTTTTTCGCTTACAGACAACATGTATCCGCTAAAACGCTGTATTATGCTGTCAGGCCAGTAGTTGGCGATGTCACTTTGTAAAGAAACACTACGCGGCTATAGACTGCACATGTAATACGCATGCGCATGACGTCACTGTTTTCACAAATTCGTGTTTACATGGAGTCGATAAAGGTATTGTTTTCAAAAACATGCACTTTGAAACGCGTTTTCAAAAGTTCGCATTTTCAGGCCCCCAAAATGCCATTGACGTGTAAATGAACGGCCAAAACGCATAAAAGTTTTAGTTGAAAATGGTGTCTTGTAAATGGCCCCTAAATTTCAGAGAATGTTTCCTGTTAGCTGGGTTACTATTAGTCTGTCAACAAATTCCCCCTTTTTTGTAGGAGAAACGTCTGAGACAAAATTGATACTTTAACGAAATTTAACTGAGAGTTTCCAAATTTTATTCCTAAATTTCCACCTTTAAAACAACTAATGAATCGTAACTGTATGCGTGCTCCATTAAGTCTCATGAGTTATGAACGAGAAGTCTCTGAGCAATATTTTCCTTTGGGTTGAGACTAAATGGAGCTTGAGTGTCCGAATGGAATTCAAGCGTAGTTCAGGTAGACCACTGATTGCTAACTACATCAGCTGACGCTCAGCTGATCAATTACTCCACCTACTCTAATCAACCGTATTTAAGCCCAGTCAAGCGTACGCTCTTCAGTCTGTCGCGCAGACATTTGCACCCACCACCACCCCTTCACCTCCTAGTACCTCCGTTATACAGCGTTGGATCTTCTTAGAACATACAACTATTTGTCAATCTTTTGTAACTGTTGTATCTCTTCTGCATTGTGTATAGCTAAGAAATATTTGGTTATTGTCAGGCCTAACTGTCTAGTATGGCAGTTGAGCCCCTTGATGCCTAAGCCTTTCGCCAAATTCAGATTGTCAATAAATTTACTATTCTCAAAAGTGGTCCTGACTGAACTTTCCAAAAGCCATTTGATATATTTGACTGTAATCTGAACCCTTGTTTTTGTAAATAAAAGGTCTTTCGCACATGTTTCATAATGAATGATGGTGGGTGTAAAACAAATGTACAAAAGCTAACAAGTGCTTGCGGGAATAATGAGCCTTTTTGGAATATTTTGACACTGTTTGAGCCCAGCTGAGACACATGCTGGTGGAAAGATTGTTCCATTAAATCAGAGCCAAGAGAAAATGTGCATCTTGCCCATGTCAGTAAAAGTCAAGCATACTTAGAAGATATAAATCACCAAATGTGGGAGACTCATCAGAGGGGAACTCTAAACAAGAGCTCTGGAAACATGATAAAGTGAGCAAATGGACCGCAGCCATAACGATGTCAGCCGAACAAAGAGACCACTTAAATATTGTGCTTTATGAGACCACCTCCTCCTCCACCTCCTCTGCCGGCCGTGGCTTATATTTCTCATCAAGATAAAGAATATCCTTTGGGCCAGTTTCACGGATCTGTTTGAAAGGCATTGCGCCATTAATACAGGCATTGTTTTGACTGTTTGATGAAAACTCACAGGTTCTCTGCTTTTCTCAGAATTCTTCAGGGATGGAGAGAAGCGAGGCCTTTATGATTGCTGCCCATTTCATCATGTGTTTAGCGTTTGCAGGTAATCACAACTGCCTTCTATGCCCTTGTGGGAGATGCAACAAACCCTCCCTCTTCTGTCTGTAGCAAGCTAATGCAATTAGTCCAGAGGAAATGGCCATTTACAGAAGTGAAATCATCCTTTGTGTAAATTATACGTCTTTTAGTGGCTGTAAAAATGGCTAATGCATCTTTTCAAATGCATCTTCTTTTACCTCATCCCAGGCTTGGTGGAGGGAGCAGAAAACTGCAGCACACTGCCATGTGACAAAATAAAATTTGATGCTGACGTACATAAACGTTGTGTTCAGCCGTTCACTCGGGATATGGCAACCACTGAATACCAACACAATTGTCCCTGGCCAACCACTAGAAGGTGAGATTAGAAGGCTTGACAAAACCAGAAAAATTCCCAAATCCTTCTTGACCTTAACTCCTCCTAGAGCAGGGGTGCAAAACCTAAAGGATTAGTTCACTTCAGAATTAAAATTTCCTGACAATTTACTCACCCCCATGTCATCCAAGATGTTTATGTCTTTCTTTCGTCAGTCGAAAAGAAATTTTTGAGGAAAACATTCCAGGATTTTTCTCCATATAGTGGACTTCACTGGGGTTCAACGGGTTGAAGGTCCAAATTGCAGTTTCAGTGCAGCTTCAAAGGGCTCCACACGATCCCAGCCGAGGAATAAGGGTCTTATCTAGCGGAATGATCAGCCACGTGTGACGTAATCACGTTGGAAAGGTCACGCGTGATGTAATCACATTGGAAAGGTCACGCATGACGTAGGACGATTTTGAAGTTGGAGGAGAAAATGAGATGGAGTTTTTCGCCCTACCGCCGTACTTCTGCCTACATTACGTGTGACCTTTCCAACATGATTACGTAACATGATGACCCTTATTCCTCGTCTGGTATCGTTTATAGCCCTTTGAAGCTGCACTGAAACTGCAATTTGGACCTTTAACTCGTTGTACCCTGGTGAAGTCCACTATATGGAGAAAAATCCTTGAAGGTTTTCCTCAAAAACCTTAATTTCTTTTTGACTGAAGAAAGAAAGACATAAACATCTTGGATGACATGGGGGTGAGTAAATAATCAGGAAGTTTTAATTCAGAAGTGAACTAGTCCTTTAATTCCTGGAGGGCCACAGCGTTGCAGAATTTAGTTCCAACTTAGTTCCAGGTAACTTTCAGGGTATGTAAGTAGCCATAGCAGCTACTGGAGTAGATTCTGTTCCAGGGTTAGTTTACTTCAGAGGTATTCAGCGCATACACATGAACAAATGAGGAACAGGTCAGTAATCAATGATACAATTAATAACTATGACAACAGAATGAAAACAGAAAGGAAACAGAGGAAATTACAATAACAAACTAACAGTCCTTGAAGTTCTATCTATCTATCTATCTATCTATCTATCTAATAAGTCCTGAGCTAATTTCCAGGTTTGTTGAGTGACAGCAAAGAACAGGACAAAAATAACAATATTCCCCAGTTGAGATTTGAATGACTCTCCTCATAGAGAGTCCACAGTCTGGAGTCATGGGAAAGTCAAGTCCTTCTGCTTCCCTGGGGTCTTTGTAACGTCAGATTTTTACGAACAGTAACGCCAAACCCAGAGCATGACTCTAGACTCTTCAATCTTCACGACAGCCAGCCCATGTGGGTTGTCTTAAACCAAAATATTTAGTCCAAGTAATTGCGTATCCCGATGAGCCAACAAATTGCAGCGTTACCTTCAACTTCACTTCTCTATAGTGCCAGGGCTGCCGCTACAATTCAGGGGGCGCAGGACAACATTTTTATGGTTTGGCCTCTACTTTCTGCTAATGAGTAGGTTATATGAGTGGTTCTGGACTGGTGGGTCATGATTTTTGGGTCATGACCTGCCAGTCAAGAACCACTCATATAACCTACTCACATGGGTCACAGTTCTATACTGAAAAAAAAAACAATGCTGAAAGCAGGCAATAAAATGCAACTTACTATATAATGATGTATTTGTGTGAGGGAGGAGAAAACATTTCCCTTTTACTGTTGACGTTAAATTAACAGTGTTCAGTTCATGATAAAAGATAATTTTGAGTTGAAGTTTAAAATAAGAAATTGACAAGTGAGATAAGTTGAATTAGAGTTGCTCTCTAATTCACCTGCCATTTCTTTTGGTTTCTCAGATACTACGTCAACCTGATGATGTGCCTTGAGAAACTGGCTAAATTCACATGCTGTACGGACGTGTCTTACAGACACCACTTGCTGATGGAAATCCATGAGATGTATTTCTCTCTGTGCTCATATATGAAGGATCCTGTTGTGCCCATCCTGCTTCTGCTCATCGCCCCCTGCACCATCATCCCGCTCATAATACCGTTCCTCTTCCAGTTCTTCAAGCTGCATGAGTATAGACTGCCAAAAAGCAACTACTAATCAGACTTACTTTTAGAATGGATAATGTGGATGAATCAAAGTATTCTCAGATGTTTTGAAAGGCCTGATACACTCAATATATATGCAATGATATTAATGCACTATTTAACTGGCTATTAAGTTTCCTAAAGATCATGATATTAGATTACATCTACATTTATGTATTTGGCAGATGCTTTTATCCCAATACATTTGATGAGTTCATGCATTCTCTGATTCCATGACCTTGCTCTGCTGTTCATGAGCTATATATATATATATATATATATGCACTATATTGCCAAAAATTTTGGGACGCCTGCCTTTACGTGCACATGAACTTTAATGACATCCCATTCTTAATCCGTAGGGTTTAATATGGAGTTGGCCCACCCTTTGCAGCTATAACAGCTTCTCTTCTGGGAAGGCTTTCCACAAGGTTTAGGAGTGTGTTTATGGGAATTTTTGACAATTCTTCTAGAAGCGCATTTATGAGGTCAGGCACTGATGTTGGACGAGAAGGCCTGGCTCGCAGTCTCCGCTCTAATTCATCCCAAAGGTGTTCTGTCGGGTTGAGGTCAGGACTCTGTGCAGGCCAGTCAAGTTCCTCCACACCAAACTCGCTCATCCATGTCTTTATGGACCTTGCTTTGTGCACTGGTGCGCAGTCATGTTGGAACAGGAAGGGGCCATCCCCAAACTGTTCCCACAAAGTTTGGAGCATGAAATTGTCCAAAATGTCTTGGTATGCTGAAACATTAAGAGTTCCTTTCACTGGAACTAAGGGGCCAGGCCCAACCCCTGAAAAACAACCCCACACCATAATCCCCCCTCCACCAAACTTTATACTTGGCACAACGCAGTCAGGCAAGTACCGTTCTCCTGGCAACCGCCAAACCCAGACTCGTCCATCGGATTGCCAGACAGAGAAGCGTGATTCGTCACTCCAGAGAACACGTCTCCACTGCTCTAGAGTCCAGTGGCGGCGTGCTTTACACCACTGCATCCGACGCTTTGCATTGAACTTGGTGATGTAAGGCTTGGATGCAGCTGCTCGGCCATGGAAACTCATTCCATGAAGCTCTCTACGCGCTCTTCTTGAGCTAATCTGAAGGCCACATGAAGTTTGGAGATCTGTAGCTATTGACTCTGCAGAAGGTTGGCGACTTCTGCGCACTGTGCGCCTCAGCATGCGCTGACCCCGCTCTGTAATTTTACGTGGCCTACCACTTCGTGGCTGAGTTGCTGTTGTTCCCAATTGCTTCCACTTTGTTATGATACCACTAACAGTTGACCGTGGAATATTTAGTAGTGAGGAAATTTCACGAATGGACTTATTGCACAGGTGGCAACCTATCACGGTACCACGCTTGAATTCACTGAGCTCCTGAGAGTGACCCATTCTTTCACAAATGTTTGTAGAAGCAGTCTGCATGCCTATGTGCTTGATTTTATACACCTGTGGCCATGGAAGTGATTGGAACGCCTGAATTCAATGATTTGGAGGGGTGTCCCAATACTTTTGGCAATATATATATATATATATATATAAATATATGGAACAGAGGCAGGTCTGCTGTATATGTACCTCTTATCTCATTAAAGGATTAGTTCACTTTAAAATGAAAATTACCCCAAGATTTACTCACCCTCAAGCCATCCTAGGTGTATATGACTTTCTGAAGGGGACCAACGCGTTTGAAGCTCAAAAAAGTGCATCCATCCATCATAAATGTACTCCACACGGCTCCGGGGGGTTAATAAAGGACTTCTGAAGCGAAGCGATGCATTTGTGTAAGAAAAATATCCATATTTAACAAGTTATAAAGTAAAATATCTAGCTTATGCCAGACTTATGCCGTATTCAACTTACGAAGAAAGTGTAACGCCTCTCGCAGTTCAAAACGCTTAAGCTACATCCTACGCCTTCCCTATTCAACTTACGAAAAAAGCTTTACTGACGTTGTTTTCAGTTACGCTTTTTTCGTAAGTTGAATATGGAAGGCAGTCTGGCGGAAGCTAGATATTTTACTGTTAAATATGGATATTTTTCTTACACAAACGCATCGTTTCGCTTCAGAAAGACTTTATTAACCCCCCGGAGCCGTGTGGAGTACGTTTATGATGGATGGATGCACTTTCTTCAGCTTCACACTTGTTGGTCCCGTTTACTGGCATTATAAAGCTCGGATGCGTCAGGATATTTATTAATATAACTCCGATTGTGTTCATCAGAAAGAAGAAAGTCATATACACCTAGAATGGCTTGAGGGTGAGTAAATCTTGGGCTAATTTTCATTTTAATGTGAACTAATCCTTTAACTGAGTTGATTAACTGAATGTGCTCCTCTCGTGTTAATTAGGTTAATTATCTAAACGTGTTTATCCTGAACTTTAATAAAACATCATATATATATATATATAGAGAGAGAGAGAGAGAACATAGGGCTATAACATCTATATGTTTTTATAATTTGTAATGTGTCTTTCGTTCAAAATGGTAGGATCTGTAAGGTTTTAGTGCTATACTGTTTTAGGATCTTGTAGTAGCCATTTTCAACTAAAAACTGAAAACTTTTTATGAGTTTTGGCCGTTCATTTTCAACAGTGTTTTGGAGGCCTGAAAATGCATATTATGTGGGTGCTGAGCGAATGTGATGTGATATATATATATATATATATATATATATATATATATATATACACACACACACACATACAGTATATGGTCACTAAACAGTCATTTAAACAGTCAATGCAAAGACATTTGAAACACATAATAAATATTTATTTTGAGACAAAAAAATAACAATTTGTTTTACAGTGCTCTGAAAACAGTGTTTTCTTTTTACAGAATAGCAATTGGAACTGCTATTAATATATCCACATAACATCATAGTATTTTCAGTATTGCTAATGCTAAAGTAATACATCATTTTTTACCATATGAACTCAAAATGTTTGTCTTATTTTCTGACAGACAAACTACACGTCTTAATTATGACCTGGCAACACTTTTTGAGATCTACTAGAGGTCTTTCTGACATGGTCTAAAATGCTGCAAACTCAAAAACCACTACATACTTTTTTTTTTTTTTTCCTTCATGTGTTATCTAGGGGTCGTCTCATCTGGATCTAAAATACAGAGTAAATTAGCACTGTTTGAATTAGCATGTAACAGAGGTAATGTGTCTCAGTATCTTCAGCTTGTAGTCTTAACTGTTTACAACTGAGTAAAATGCTTTGTTAGAACCAAAACACTGGCTTTTGTGTGGTCTGTGTATGAGTGGACTGCTAAAATGTGTTGGGTGTGAATGAGATTAATATAATCTGACTGCAAATATTTCTGATTGTCATCCATTTCATCACAACGGGAAGAAGAATGGCGTACATTTAAAATTCACAACATGAAACAAAATGCAAGTGTAAGAGGCATCAGACATGAAGTTAAACACATCTTTCATAGCATCGGGTGGGTGGTCTGCACATACAGGGTGGCACCATCCACCAAAACCTCACTCATTCAGACACACGTTTTGCTGTTGCACCATTCATACCATTTCCTTTTCATCCTAAAAAACCACAAACAGGAAATGGCAGTGCTTTTTATTACCTCACATAATAACCAAATCCACACAAAGTGTTTTGCCTTTTTCAACTTCTCATACAACCCATAAAATAAGAGAGGTATCGACGTCTTTGAGCTCCCTGCAAAACCGCACAAGTGTGTACTTCAACTACGGAGAGCTTCTGGACTTCCACATCAGGTGAAAGTCTCCCAGATACTTGGTTAGTTGGGTGAGTAACCATAACAACAGTTCTGTGGGTGCAAGAAATCTACGTCACTCCATGTACATTCACTGTGTCACATCTGTGGCTCATGAACGAATTCAATATTAAAACACTTTTTTGTGTGCTTAAAGGAGTGATGGGACATTTCCCAAACTGCAGGGAAATTCCATGTCAAACATATTAGTTGCTAATAAATAAAACTGGTCAAAATAATAGTAATAAATACAACTGCAAGCTGCAATTATGAGGCCAAGCACTAAAGGAATATGATTTTCATTTGCAAAACTAGGCTAGTTACTGAAATCAGTTTGAAACAACATCCTTCTGATCTAGACTAAATCTGATAGTAGAAAGCAGAAAATGCTGTTTCTGCTACAGAAAAAGGGTTTTGAATACAAAACATTCATTTAATAGCTTTTATCCAGCATGCTCTGAAAATAATCAGAGCCAATTTTAGAGAGAACTGAATTTAATTTATAAGAACAGCAGCAAACTATAGTTCACTATCACTATAGTTTTTTGCCCAAAACTGCTCAGGGTCTTTCAGTGTATCTCTGATGTTTACCGTAGTTTAGTGTTTCCATTTTTTCACTTTCAAGCTTATGGTAGGTTTTGTTTGGTATCAGAATGGTAGAAAGGCTGACTCCAGGAATCAGGAGGCTGAATGGTTTAACTTCAGGCCAAATTGTTCAAAAGTAACAGGCATTTTTGGCGAGTCACCTGTCACCAAACCATTCAGTCTGTTTTCCTTAAAGACAGTTCACCCAAAATTGAATAATCACATACTCACCCTCATGTGGTTCCAAACTTGTATGACTTTTCTTTCCTCTGCAGATCACAAAAGATGATATTTTGAAGAACTGTGGGAACCAAACAACACTGAAGCCCATTGACTTCCACTGTATCCCAAAATATCTCTGTTTATGTTCCACAGTCATACATGTTTGGAACCACATGAGGGTGAGTAAATGATGACAGAATATTCATTTTTGGGTGAACTGTCCCTTTAACTTAATCTGAAGATCATCTGAGAAAAGACTGAATAAAATTCATTAGAGGAGCAGCACAATTTATCATCAAATATCCAAGACGGAGGCCAATCTACTAGGTGCTGAATAGTCTGACAAGCTCAAAGTTTGTTAAAGGCTGCCATAGACAGAAAAATAATCACTGCTTGACTTAACTATTCTTAAACATGAAACCACTACAAAGTTGGGCCTGTATGTTCACAATCCATGGATCAAACCAATCATGTAAATAGTGCAATGGACAGATCTGTGCAACTTAGAGTTCCTGCTTAGTGCTAATTCACAGTGGGAGATGAAGATTGAAAAATTCAAAACACAAAAGCCCCTGGAAAAGATTACAAAAGCCCCTGTCTCTGTTTCTTTCACTCTCCTTTTTGTTGCTCGGATTGCATTTACTCAGAAAACCAAAAGCAAGCCTGCAGAGATTGAGCGTGACGGCAGTGTGAGCATCAGTGGCAGTGCAATAAACTTCAGACTGTCCATAAAGCAACAAATATCTTCAAGATATACAAGAAACTAATAACCCCAAGAAAACAGCAGCTCTGAAAACAACCAAGGAGCTTTGTTACAACCCAATTGGAAAGAAAAATGACATAGAATATCTTAATATTATGTCTCAAACAATGAATTATCTGAGCTGCTTTCCACACTCATTTTATAGCAACAACTTACAACAGTCATCTCAGTTGTGTTTATTTTTTACTTCTCCAAAGAAATTTTAGGAAAAATATCTGAGAGCAAGTCATCATGAAGTCAAAATGTATCCAAATTACTTCATTAATGCACATTATTCCAAAGAAAATAACGTTTTAAAAGTGTAACAACTCACTTTTTGCTGACATCACCAAGCACTATTTTGGCCCCGCCCCTTCACCGCATGTCTCCATTTTGCTCACTTTTTACAATTCGATCAAATCTTAAAGGGTTACTTTACCCAAAAATGAAAATTCTGTCATGAATTACTCACCCTCATGTCGTTTCACACCCGTAAGACCTTCGTTCATCTTCAGAACACAAATTAAGATATTTTTGATAAAATCCGATGGCTCAGTGAGGCCTGCATTGCCAGCAAGATCATTTACACTTTCAAATACCCAGAAAGCTACTAAAGACATATTTAAAACAGTTTATGTGACTACAGTGGTTCAACCTTAATGTTATGAAGCGACGAGAATACTTTTTATGTGCCAAAAAAACAAAATAATGACTTTATTCAACAATATCTAGTAATGGGCAATTTCAAAACACTGCTTCATGAAGCTTCAAAGCTTTACGAATCTTTTGTTTCGAATCAGTGGTTTAGAGCGTGTATCAATCTGCCAAAGTCACGCCCCCCTGTGGTGAACTATTTAAATTTTGAAACACTTATGACGTAACGAAGCCTCGTTTACTGAAATCACATGACTTTGGCAGTTTGATACGCGCTCCGAACCACTGATTCGAAACAAAACATTCGTAAAGCTTCAAAGCTTCATGAAGCAGTGTTTTAAAATCGCGTATCAAACTGCCAAAGTCACATGAACTATTGAAATTCCGAAACACTTATGACATAACGAAGCCTTATGAAATCACTCGACTTTGGTGCTCCGAACCACTGATTCGAAACAAAAGATTCGTAAAGCTTCGAAGCAGTGTTTTGAAATCGCCCATCACTAGATATTGTTGAAAAGTCGTTATTTTGTTTTTTTGGCGCACAAAAAGTATTCTCGTAGCATTAAGGTTGAACCACTGTAGTCACATGAACTGTTTTAAATATGTCTTTAGTAGCTTTCTGGGCATCTGAAAGTGTTAATTAACTTGCTGGCAATGCAGGCCTCACTGAGCCATCGGATTTTATCAAAAATATCTTAATTTGTGTTCTGAATATGAACGAAGGTCTTACGGGTGTGAAACGACATGAGGGTGAGTAATTAATGACAGAATTTTCATTTTTGGGTGAACTAACCCTTTAATGGATCAAATTAAAAATAAAATCAAGTCCCACCTTATATTTTGGCTAATTAAAAAACATGTTTCATCAGAAATGTCACATTACCTAACTAAAAAGGGAATGTGAAAGCCATTTCCCATTTACCTTCCATGAAACCTCACTGAGAACTTCAATAAATCTCCTGAGCTACAAAAAGAGCCATTTTTGAGCAATAACATTTGCCTTTTGGAAGCTAACATGTGTTGCTAAAGCTAAGATCTGTTGCTTGCCATCCGATGAGCCTGCCAAAGGCTTCACACACTGGGAATCCGATTCTTAAGCAATTACAGCTGGCTTGTCCTCATCTAATTTCATCACTCAGCTACATCCCTAATAAATTCTGAGGGCAAAAAAATTAAAACCAACATTTTACCATTGGTTTACCCTTTTGGCTTTTGGACAGAGCTATCCGATGACTCAACTAAGATTACACGGCAAAACACCTCAGATGTGTGGCTTCATATTAAGTGCTTCAAAGACCTGCCATTCACAACCACAGATCTCCCCTTACCGCTCTCAGGCTCGAGAGCAGCACTTAGCTTTGTGCTTTCCAAGAAACTAAACATCTATTCAGAGAAGCATAGCACTGCATGACAGATATTCCTATATTGCACAATTTCCCCTTGTTTTCACACTAAAAAACCGGGGAAACGACGAGCAAAAAGAAACACATGTGGAATATGTGTTTGTGATGAAATGAGCTAGTGTAGCGTGACTAGACCAAGAAGTCTGTATTACGCACAAACAAATTCAATACACGCATGGACGGCACGCTATTTACAGTCCAAAGGGCGGCTTTCTCTAAAGGCAATTGTCCGAACTCAAAACATGACTGTAATGGAACGATTCTTCCTGTTTTCAGGTCCGTCTTGAGCCTTATGTATGAGACTGTTTTGATCAGAGGAAATGTCTTTATCAAAACACAAAGAAAGAGATGAAGATGTTAAAGGTGAAGTGCGTCATTTTTTTTTTTTCCCAAATGGAATTGCAAACAGGTGACTCGAACGTCAAACTGCTAGTCCCGCACCGAACTAAACTCATTGGCTGATTGTGTCGGGCTGGTTGGGATGCTCAAACAAACAGAGCAATGTTTTTAATATGTTGCTGCATATTAAGTTAGGTTAGGAGAACACAGAAAATACACACATCACCTTTAAAGGCTTTATCAGGGCAAGGGAAACATAGATTCGGTGGCTTAACAAGGATTATAAAAGGCCATGCACTTCCTTTTAAAATAGCTTAGTTTGTAGCTATTCTCCATGACCCTGACTAACAATATCGCAGTACGTTTCATCAAAGCCTCCAGTCTAAACTGTAGCAATAAGTGCATCCATACACATTGGCAGTTGACAGCCTTTGGAATAGCATTGATTCAAAAAGTTAGCTTTTATGCAATCAACGAAATCCAAGTTTCTATGGCTTTAACCTATTTCAGCTGAACTGTTCCCGAATACGCTGCAGTATAACAGCATAAGGAATGGAATTAGTTCTCTGAAAAGGTCTATATTGAAAACACACGCACACGAATGTACTAATATTTATAATAACATATTTGGGCAATAAACCCTATATAAATTCTAAATGCTAAATTTATATATAGCAAGAAAATAGCTGAGTTGCTCAAAGAAAAATAAAGTTATCAATCACTCTGGGAAACTTCAAGACAAATAAATCAGAACAAAATAATATAATATAAAATCAAATCAAATATAAAATAAAATACACTTTTAGTAGTGAATCTGTTTAGAACGGAAATCATGTTCGGAGAGATAATTAATATCTTGAAAATAAAATAAAATAAAATAAAATAAAATAAAATAAAATAAAATAAAATAAAATAAAATTTTAGCAGTCATGTCCGGAGGGTTAAATAACAATTTCTTGATAAATAAAATAAAATAAAATAGAATAGAATAAAATAAAATAAAATAAAATAAAATAAATCATTTTCAGAGCAATCATGTTCGGAGGGCTAAATAACAATTTCTTGTGAAAATAAATAAATAAAAAATAAAACTAAAATAAAATAAAATAAAATAAAACAGCTAAAAATAAAACTTCTGTTTGGAAGGAAAATCATGTTCAGAGGGCTAAATAATGCTTTTTTCCATTAAAGTTGCTGTAAGCAATGTTAGCCGTTTGCTAACTTCCACAAGCCACTGAATTCAAAATGACTGACAGGCTGAGAGTGATATCTGTCAGGAAGCAGGGACATTATCTGCATGCTGTTCCATAATAAAAAAATAGCTTATTGCACCTTTAAACATATTGTAACTACTGCATACATCAATCAAAGTAATTTCACTACTGCATAAAGTACGTCTAAAGGGACTGCACTACTGTTTTCAAGCAACGGGACTGCACAGCAAAGGGACTGACCACTCAAAGGGCACTGAGAGGTCATGCTACTGTAATATTCAGACCCTGTGGTCAATGCCTACAGTACAGTAGAAGGCAACAAAGATCTACAGGCAGTAGGTCTGGTCTGGACGGACGCAACTTATTGGATTTGTCTCACCATCACCGCACTTTGGGAGGTCTAAGGTGCACGGGTCGTATCTATATCTTATATTCAAAGGTCACTGGGCAGCAGCAGTCGAACATGTAGGCCACATTTTTGGAAGGAAAAAAAAAAAGAGAAAAAAGATAAATAATAGAAGTATCCAAAACATGATTTCAAAGAAATATTTCTGAAAGACGGCAGTACATCAGAGTTCTTCAGATTCCGTACACCTTTCCCATTATGCATAGACCCGCGATCGATCGGTCAGTGAAGAGGTGAGCCATGTGACCTGCATCTAGACAAGCATGTGAATCTCGTTGTATTCATCGCGTCCATCTTCATCAAAATTGGGCGAATCCTCATCAGCATCCAACTGCAAGAACAAAAAATGTTTTAAAATGAAAGCAAAACATGCTTTTGATTGGATCACCAGGTGTAAAGGAGACCACAGACAAACACGAATACAACATGAATAAGCGGACTCACCGCTGCAAGCTCTCTTTCCTCAAAGATCCTGGTCAGGATGAGTCTACGCAGAGGTACGGTCATTATTAGGATGAAGGGAAAGGCCAGAGAGGCTACGGTCGACTTCACCACCCACAGCAGGACGATACACAACAGCTGAATGATGGTAAACATGTTCATACGCCAAGTCTTCACCTGTATATGAGACAAGTTATACCTAGAGTTACAATAAGGTCTGAAAACTCTAGTGAAAATGCTTCTATTATGCATTTTTCTAATATAATATAATACATAATATTTTTGTATAAATTATATAGTCAGACACAAATTTGCTTATTTCATGAGCAACTTAGAAATAGAGTAGAATATTAAATATTTCTTATTTATTTGTTTTAAAAAAAAGTTTAAATTAGATTTTCAATACTAGATTTTCAATGTGGCCTCAGGCTTTTGGACCCCTACTGTACATGTGAACTACATACAGTGTTCATATTTGTCAAAAGTGGTTTGTAATTTTAATTTTGGGGATTCTGTGAAAACGTGCAAAATGCAATGGTGTTTTGTGCACCACCTTGTGGGTGCTTAAAAGCTTTCACACAGAATCCAGATGTCAATTTTGTACAAACTTGTAGCATGTACCGTGTGGAAATCGAACACAAACACAGATGATTATCATTTGTAAATAACATCACTACTAGCTCAAACTCTTGGGAAGAAGTGATTACCTTGGTAACATAGATGTGGTCAGGGTGGTGTTTAGCAGGCGTGACCATGAGTGTGATTCGCTCATAAAGCTGGATACCAGTAAGAGAAGTGATGCCCATGTACAGAAATATCCCAAACAGCACAGCCAGAGGAATATGACGCAGCACATCTGTCATCACTATAGACAAACCTGCACAGAAGAGATGGGATTGTCAGAATAAGGGGGAAAAGTGCAATCTTGAAGAGTATTCTCTGGAAAATAAAACTTAAAAATGTAAACTAGGAAAGTTGAATGGTCTGAAATATATAACAAATATTAATGTAGCAATAAGCCACTCGAAACCATGCATTACAGTGAATTTACCATGGTTTTACTATCGTGTTTCAGCAGAGTACCAAAACCCACCCTAACTGCGGTAAAATCACTGTACACAGCCTCAAGCACCTTATTGCTTTTACAAGACAGCACCATCTATAATATGATAAAGGACACCAGAGTTCAATAAATATTTCAATTTAATATATTGATAATCAGATTAAACTCTTCTTCTACCAAGTAACAGTTCATTATTCTAAATGTAGGATGTTCATGGTTGCCAATCAACACAGCAACTTCTGGTGTTTGTTGTAATTGCAGGTTTTGAAGTAGTAAAAACATATAATTGCAACTGCAAGTGCCGACTTATTCATTTTGACTGTTGAGACGTCATATAAATACAAATAAAATGGCAGCAGCCTTAACAGTTAAAGGTAGTTAAATACTTAAACTTACCATTTGGTGTTATTTTATTATTTTATTGCTACCCAGTGCATTTATCACTTCTTCAACAGAATATGGAGGGGAATTAATGTACTGATGAAATATTTTACTGTCATCGATAACAAAGCCTCACATTAAACTTCTTAAGTCTTACAAACATTGCCATTGTAACAGGTAGAATCTTGTTATTATAGTAACTTGACTGAACATGAACGTACCATTCAAATGTTTGGGTTTTTTTAAATTAATCTTTTTTATTTAGCAAGGATGCATTAAATTGATCAAAAGTTACTGTAAAGACATAATGTTACATAATGTTTCAAAAGATTTCTATTTCAAATAAATTCTGTTCTTTTGAACTTTCTATTCATCAACGAATCCTGAAAAATATATAATGGTTTCCACAAAAATATTAAGCAGCACAACTGTTTTCAACACTGATAATAATAAGAAATGTTTCTTAAGCAGCAAATCATCATATTAGAATGATTTCTGAAGGATCATGTGACACTGAAGACTGGAGTAATGATGCTGAAAATTCAGCTTTGATCACAGGAATAAATTAAAATTTAAAATATTTTAAAACAAAACAAAAAAATTATTTTAAATCGTAAAAATATTTCACAATATTACTGTTTCTGCTTTATTTTTATCAAATAACTGCAGCCTTGGTGAGCAGAAGAGACTTCTTTCAAAAACATTGAAAAATCTTATTTCTTATAATTATATAGAATGTGTGGTCACAGGTGTGATAACATGCTCATCCAATCAGAATTTAGAGTCACACTTTAAATTGGGGTCCAATTCTCACTATTAACTAACTATTAATTATGACTTTTGCCTCAATAAACTCCTAATTACTGCTTATTAATAGTTAGTAAGGTAGTTGTTAAGTTTAGGTATTGGGTAGGATTAAGTGATATAGAATATGGTCATGCAGAATAAAGCAGTAATATGTGCTTTATAAGTAGTAATAAACAGCAAATACCCTAGTAACATGCATGCTAATAAGCAGCTACTTAAAGTCCCCCGTAGTCAACAATTTTATCCCTCAAAACTCATCTCTGATCACCAAAGTTACATATTTAAATGTTTTTTACTGTGAAAAAAAAAATTTCTTCATGCCTTAAAATAGCTTGAATGTAACTCTACACCCTTGCCTCATTTAATATACACAGATCTATGAATATGATAATTAGCCCCGCCTCCACTCACTCGCACAAGCTCAGACGAGATCCACTCGGTCAACTTCCTGAGGTAAACGCTGCACAATGGTATCGCTTTTTACAACGTCGGACACATAACGGTAATTAATATGGTTAGCCTTTTGCTTGACTACGTTATCAAACAGCTAATAATGTGTTGCTAAAGTTACACAAACCATGTTCACATTCACGAGTCAGACAGCTGCCTTCTAACAATCAGTATACTTAGAAACGCTTTGAACAACTCAGCACGTCAGTGGAGAAAGGCATATGGATCATCATAACATCTTAATATACATCATACACCCGCCATATTGCTAAATTGGTTGTTGCACATTGACATGATTGGTTACAAGGTAGTTTGTGACGTCAGCAACACCAGCGATTTCAAACCGTGGGTTTGAGACTGTCTTTAGATCACTGCAGTTTTAAAGAGAAAATACTTGGCAATGGTGTTGACTTATGAATTTGCACATGGTTTGCCTTAAAGCATGTTAAAAACACCAGATAGACATATAAACAACATTAAAAACTTGATTTTCACCACAGGGGGACTTCAATAGTGAGAAGTGGACCTTAAACTAAAGTGTTACCTTTGTTTTTAGTGTTTCTTACCCACTAGGATAGCCACACACATCCCTGTCACCCTCTGCTCTTTAACTTCTTGGATCATGGGCTTTTCTCCAGGGGCAGTGGCTTTGCTCATGACTGTCAGAGCATTCACGTGAGTCACCGAGCGCACAGTGGCGGCAGTCAGCCAGGGCAGACCAAAGAGTGGGCAGATAGCTCCCAAAGTCACTATCAGAAGCAGGTCAAGATGAAAGCCAGAACCCTTGACCAAACGCCTCTCCTTCTTGCTCACTATCAAGCTGCAGATAGGATGAAATAAATACAATGAGCCACATATTTCATTGCATTTCCATCTAAGCTTAAATAGAACATCTCAAGATATGTTGCAAAAGACTGTACATGTAATGTTAGCTTACTCACGTGGTGATTTGAGTCTCCATGAATATGAGGATAAAAACAAGCAGGGCCGGGATCACTGAGGCCCCCATCATCCAAACCGGGAAAGGCTGTTTATCTCCAAACGGACTGATAAACCAGCTCCGTTTGTCCGGAGATGTGACCGAGAAACCAGAGGGGACGTTCAGCTTCTGCAACCACAAAAAACACAAGCGCTCGTATCCCAGAGATCCCAGGCTTCATTGGTTACAGCGCTCTGCCAAACCAACCACACTGTAATACAGACTTGGAAGAAACCTGGCTCCAATTACAGGCCAGTACTTAATAAGAAGAGTACGTTGGGAGAGGAGTTCCTCTGTGGTAATATATACAGTATACTGTACATGAGTTTAAGAGTGTGGTTACCTGTGTGTATGTATCAGGGATGGTGCAGTCCACCAGCACGGAGATCAGTATAGAGATAGGAATCCCGAAATCACCAATGATTCGTCTGGCCTTTGATGATAACAGATGATACACACACAAACAAAGGATGGCAAACTTTTTAGCCAGCTTTAGCCAATTATAACTGCAAAAAACATGTTTGCAATCAGCATTTTCCAGTAAAAACATCTGTAACACTTTATTTTACAGTGTCCTTGTTATACATGTTACATGTAGTTACTGTAGTATTAACTATAAATTATGCATAATTACATGCAACTAACCCTAAACCAAACCCTTAAATCTTATGGAGCTCACAAAAAAAAAAATAACGGTGACAAATTAGCTTGCTTCTCTTGATTAATTTGCTTCAGATAAATGTATTCCTTTTAACAAGTATATTTTGCTGGAAAGCAAGAAAAAAAAATGCTGATTCATGAAATGACATTTCGCTGTGCAGACAAAATAAAACAACGCTATATACCTTTCCACCGAGGAATCTGCTGTTACGAAATTTTCGCAGAAAGAAGGCCACAAAGAAGGTTCCCATCATGAGCACTAAGGACAGCAGGGCTGTGTTGGGCTGGTTGAGGATGGGTTCCCCAATCACACTGTGCCCTTGAGGGTCTATGGGTTTGAAGGCAGGCAGTACAGGAGCTGTAGGGTAGCTCTTCATCAGAGGGTGCTCTTGAAACACCTGAGGAAAAAGAACACATTTATTTATTTAACCCTCATTTGGATTCAAGCATCTGCTAAATTAATAAATGCAAATAAATAACACACCTTACAGTAACAGCAAACTACCAATAGCATGCATTGACTTCTTATTTCTTGCTTTCTACTATCTTACATAGGCAGCATCCTAAGTAACTCGTAAGTGACTGATTTGGAACGCTCTACATGATCAGAAAGTCTGTGCATCATACAAAATGTGAACCTTATAAGAAGAGCATGGGAGATTTGACTCATGATAAAATAAGTGAAGTGACATGTGAAGGCCAAGTATGGTAACCTATACTCGGAATTTGTCCTCTGCATTTAATCCATCCACGTTAGTGGACACACATTAGGAGTAGTGAGTAGTGAACACACACACACACATTGCAAACTGTGGACACACACACCAGAGCAATGGGGAGTCATTTTGCCCTATGATTTCAAGGAGTTTGCCATTAACATGTTGCTAAGCTATAAGGCACAACACTAACTTTTTTTATTGACACTTTCTGATCATCAATTTGTATTCATAATCAACATTTCTCTCATTCACCTTGGAAGAGGTTTTGTTGCAGTGTATTATGGTAATGCCTTCTAAGAACATGCAAAGCTGCCCTTGAATTTGTCAAAAAGAAGATACCTTCCTTTTAAAACAGTCTACACATCTGAAGCACACCTACTGTAGGATGCCGTAAAATGCTGTCTACCCTGCTGAAAAATCTAGCTATTAGTGCTGGTATAGTACTGGTATAGTGCTGGTTATTGCTGGTATAGTGCTGGTTAGTGCTTGTATAGTACTGGCATAGTGCTGGTTATTGCTGGTATAGTGCTGGTCCAGCTGATAGACCAGCATAGTCATGCTGTTCTCAAGTAAAATGAAGCTGGTGTAGCTGGTTCACCAGCATGGTCTTACGGGGTTTGATTGTGAGTAGGCCAGCTGTCTGTATACAAGCAGTGCTTTGGGCTTATTTCTATATTTTACAGATTAATGATGTAAAGGAAAAATAATATATGATTTAACATATGACTGACAAAACATGATTTATTGTAATATATAACTAAAACAATTAAAAACTTCAAATCTAATGTTTAAGCTCCCTCTTTTTAAAGTAGAATTAAACATTTTAATTGTTTAATAATTTAATAATTATATTATTGATCAATGTCATCTGAAATTTTGAATAAAGTAAAAATTCAAACTGGTGAAATGTTTCAAAGAATCAAAGGATTTGTCAAATCGGTTAAAACCAATTTAAAAGAACTTGTGTACATTGCAAAACAAAACATTTAGAGATATGAAAACAAAGAAAATTGCCAAATCACAGTATAATCATCAGCAGTTCAATAACAGGGGTTATAAGTTTTGTTGTGGTCTTGCTGGGATCATACCAGCACCCAAAAACAACATATGCTGGTCCACCAGCACACCAGCATCCCATGTTGGGGACCAGCAACCAGCATCCTATGCTGGTCCACCAGCACACCAGCATCCCATGTTGGGGACCAGCAACCAGCATCCTATGCTGGGAACCAGCAACCAGCATCCCATGTTGGGGACCAGCAAACCAGCAACCAGCATCCTGTGCTGGGAACCAGCAAACCAGCAGCTAGCATCCCATGTTGGGAACCAGCAAACCAGCAACCAGCATCCTATGCTGGGAATCAGCAAACCAGCAATGAGCATCCCAAGTTGGGAACCAGAAACCAGCAATGAGCATCCCATGTTGGGGACTAGCAAACCAGCATCCCATGTTGGGAACCAGCAAACCAGCAACCAGCATCCTATACTGGGAACCAGCAAACCAGCAACCCATGTTGGGAACCAGCAAACCAGCAACCAGCATCCTATGCTGGGAACCAGCAAACCAGCAACCAGCATCCCATGTTGGGAACAAGAAACCAGAAACCAGAAACCAGCAACCAGCAACGAGCATCCCATGTTGGGGACTAGCAAACCAGCAACCAGCATCCTATGCTGGGAACCAGCAAACCAGCAATCAGCACCCCATGTTGGGGAGCAGCAACCAGCATTCTATGCTGGGAACCAGCAAACCAGCAACCAGCATCCCATGTTGGGGACTATCAAACCAGCAACCAGCATCCCTTGTTGGGGACCAGCAACCAGCATCCTATGCTGGGAACCAGCAACCAGAATCCCATGTTGGGAACCAGCAAACCAGCAACCAGCATCCTATGCTGGGAACCAGCAAACCAGCAACCAGCATCCCATGTTGGAAACCAGCAAACCAGCAACCAGCATCCTATGCTGGGAACCAGCAAACCAGCAACCAGCATCCCATGTTGGGAACCAGCAAACCAGCAACCAGCATCCTATGCTGGGAACCAGCAAACCAGCAACCAGCATCCCATGTTGGGAACCAGAAACCAGAAACCAGAAACCAGCAACCAGCAACGAGCATCCCATGTTGGGGACTAGCAAACCAGCAACCAGCATCCTATGCTGGGAACCAGCAAACCAGCAATCAGCACCCCATGTTGGGGAGCAGCAACCAGCATTCTATGCTGGGAACCAGCAAACCAGCAACCAGCATCCCATGTTGGGGACTATCAAACCAGCAACCAGCATCCCATGTTGGGGACCAGCAACCAGCATCCTATGCTGGGAACCAGCAACCAGCATCCCATGTTGGGAACCAGCAAACCAGCAACCAGCATCCTATGCTGGGAACCAGCAAACCAGCAACCAGCATCCCATGTTGGGAACCAGCAAACCAGCAACCAGCACCCCATGTTGGGAACCAGCAACCAGCATCCTATGCTGGGAACCAGCAAACCAGCAACCAGCACCCCATGTTGGAGACCAGCAACCAGCATCCTATGCTGGGAACCAGCAACCAGCATCCCATGTTGGGAACCAGCAAACCAGCAACCAGCATCCCATGTTGGGGAGCAGCAACCAGCAACCAGCATCCCATGTTGGGAACCAGCAAACCAGCAACCAGCATCCCATGTTGGGAACCAGCAAACCAGCAACCAGCATCCTATGCTGGGAACCAGCAAACCAGCAACCAGCATCCCATGTTGGACACCAGCAAACCAGCACCCCATGTTGGGGACCAGCAACCAGCATCCTATGCTGGGAACCAGCAAACCAGCAACCAGCATCCCATGTTGGGGACCAGCAACCAGCATCCTATGCTGGGAACCAGCAACCAACATCCCATGTTGGGAACCAGCAAACCAGCAACCAGCATCCCATGTTGGGAACCAGCATCCTATGCTGGGAACCAGCAAACCAGCATCCCATGTTGGGGACCAGCAACCAGCATCCTATGCTGGGAACCAGCAACCAACATCCCATGTTGGGAACCAGCAAACCAGCAACCAGCATCCTATGCTGGGAACCAGCAAACCAGCATCCCATGTTGGGAACCAGCAAACCAGCAACCAGCATCCCATGTTGGAGACCAGCAACCAGCATCCTATGCTGGGAACCAGCAAACCAGCAACTAGCATCCCATGTTGGGAACCAGCAAATCAGCAACCAGCATCCCATGTTGGGGACCAGCAACCAGCATCCTATGCTGGGAACCAGCAACTAGCATCCCATGTTGGGAACCAGCAAACCAGCAACCAGTATCCTATGCTGGGAACCAGCAAACCAGCAACCAGCATCCCATGTTGGGGACTATCAAACCAGCAACCAGCATCCCTTGTTGGGGACCAGCAACCAGCATCCTATGCTGGGAACCAGCAACCAGAATCCCATGTTGGGAACCAGCAAACCAGCAACCAGTATCCTATGCTGGGAACCAGCAAACCAGCAACCAGCATCCCATGTTGGGAACCAGCAAACCAGCAACCAGCATCCCATGTTGGGAACCAGCAAACCAGCAACCAGCATCCCATGTTGGGGACCAGCAACCAGCATCCTATGCTGGGAACCAGCAACTAGCATCCCATGTTGAGAACCAGCAAACCAGCAACCAGTATCCTATGCTGGGAACCAGCAAACCAGCAACCAGCATCCCATGTTGGGAACCAGCAAACCAGCAACCAGCATCCCATGTTGGGAACCAGCAAACCAGCATTCCATGTTGGGGACCAGCAACCAGCATCTCATGCTGGGGACCAGCATCCCATGTTGAGAACCAGCAAACCAACAACCAGCATCCCATGTTGGGAACCAGCAAACCAGCAACCAGCATCCCATGTTGGAGACCAGCATCCTATGCTGGGAACCAGCAAACCAGCAATGCTGGATTTTTCAGCAGAGTAGGTAGGCAGCTCACTAGGTTTTGCACATGCTGGTATTGGTGATGTTAAATCTGTACCTTAATTAGCTTAGAGAAGGTTTCAAAGATGAAAATGAGAGAGATGAGAAACGCAAAGATCTCCTGGGTGAAAGGGGAGATGTAGCGCACGAGGAAGCTCCCCTCCGCTGCCACGATCACCAGGACAATGAAGATGAGCCAGAACCCGATCCACACTCGGCCTGTGAGATATTCAAAGCCCTGCGCCTGGCAGAACTGATAATGAGGAAGAACAAAGAAGGAGCGATAGGAAAGATAGCAAAAGAAAAAGAAAAGGACAGGAAGATAAAAGGAAGACCAATGTTAATGTAATGGAACTACCTACTTTTTCTCGTAATGTTTGTACCATAAAGACAAAAAAGTACCTTATAAAAAGCCTCCTCAAAGACCAAAAGTGGTCCAGAGAAGCCAATTATGAGCAAGGGCTGTCCTGCTAGCAGGGAGAACAGCACTCCCACTGTGGCTGTGGAGATAATGAGCTCAGAGACTCCCATCATGCCTTGTGTCTTCTCACCTAAATAAATGAGAATATAAAGTATGATATTATACTATAGAAGCCCATTACTGTCAGATTAGAAAAAGAAGTCATGCTCTGATAAATCGTAATTATGACATAAATAGTTGAAATTTTGACATAATACGTCATTATTCTAAGATAAAATGTCAAAATTATAACATATGTATAATATATATAATATAACATAATTATGATATAAAAATGGCAATTGACAAAGTGAAGAGTCATTATGACATAAAACAGTTGAAATTATGACAAAATGTCAATTATGAGATAAAAAGTCAGTTATGATGAAATTATAATATAAAAATGAGACGCTAATCATAATGGCAGAATGGGATTCTATATTATACAGACTCCATTATCAAAGATAAAATTGCCTCACTTGCCTAATAAACCTCCAAAGGTGATAGTGGGCGAAAGAGCAGCAAAATAAATGAAAATGACAGCAGCAAAACATTGTGTGTCCATGGCGTCCTTCAGGTCGCTTATGTAGCGTGGATAACGGCGGCGAATATCGTGGATCAGACCTCCAAAGGGAATACCAGAGCGCTTGAGAGGGTCGACATCAAACTGATCCTCCTCCTCCTGTTCATCCGTACTCACGTCTATAACACAAAGAGTACAGGTCAACATTAACAGAACAGACAAACTGGAAAATGTAAATCACGAATGAAAAAAGTATTTCACCTTTGGTCTCCTGCTCAGCTCCTGTAACAGTACTGCCGCATTTTTTGTACTCCCTCTCTTTGCGCTTGCGTAGCATCTGTTTCTGGAAGGAGGCCACGGTCTTCAGCAGGTCTTTTCCCTCGACGTCCGATGGTGGAATTACAATACTGCAGTCTAAGAACTCATTGATTCCATTAAGCAGGTCCTGGCGGTCATCAGCAAAGTATGCTACCTCATGGAAGTTCTGTGGAAGGTCAAGAAAAACAGTGAAAATGAGTGGTTTAACAGTTACAAGTAGATTGAATTGTTTAGAAATGTTTGACCAGTCGGTTGCAGTCCTGAAACTTCTCATCAGGCCATGGTCTTAATGACACATGCAAAGTTTCATTTCAAAATGCAACAGCAAAGCCAAGACAAAGTCTCACTTCCAGTCTGTTGGCATTGTTGTCACATTTATTTGAGATTTACCGTAGAAAGGGTTGAAAATCAAACATCTCTATGATCTTTTTTGTGAGGCTTGGTCTAAAAGATCATTTAATCTTCTCCAAAACAGACAAACAACAGTTTTCAATAAACTTCTATATGGCGGATGGGCCATAATTTGAAACCTGACAAATGGGCTATCATATGACAGAATGGAGGAATAGGAGTAAACCAGAATCATAATTTTGGGTCAAGGCATTCTGAAGTTATGATTTAATTTTTTGCCATGAAACTGATTAAACACTCTCAGGACATGATGCCAGTGATACCCACAAAGCTTTGTTTCAGTTTGCCAAAGCATTGGTGAAATATAGGCACATTTTCTGTTTGGCAGCTTTGCCATAAAATCCAAGTATATTGAAAGTCCATTCAGTCATTTTGTGTAGTTTGGTCCGAATATTATCTGACGCCATTTTGGAGAAGACTGGACAAAATTTGCAGCAGGAGTACCGAAAAACAGTTTTCAATAAAATTTAAAATGGCAGCCAGGTAATAAGGTGAAACTTGACAAATAGGGTATCGTTTGACTTACTCAAGGAATATGAGTAATCCAGAAGCGTAATTTTGGGCAAAGGCATTTGGATTTCATTTTTATGTCATAAAACTGTTTAAGCCCTCTTAGGACATGATGGCATTGATACCACCCCCAATTTGCCTAAGCCCAGGGTGCTCATTTCTGTTCCTGGAGATCTTAATTAGCTTGTTCATGTGTGTTTGATCAACTTTGCAGGAAGGTAGATTTTCAGGAACAGGAATGAGCGCCTCTGGCCCTAGCATTGCAGAGATATATGCTCCATTCCTGTTTGGCAGATCCACCACAAAATTCATTACAGGTTTATAGAAGAATTGGAAAAAATCCATTCTGGAATTATGTGCCTTGGTCTCAAGATCATCTGACACAATTCTGGAGAAGATTGGGCAAAATTTATAGGTGGTAGTTTAAAAAAGTATTTGTTAAAATCCAAAATGGCAAAAAAACTAGCAAGAAATGTATCTGAATTGAACCGACCCAAGAATCATAAAAAACAAAAATGCAACTTTCTATAACAGTGGTTCTCAACCAGGGTGCTGTGGTCCAGTAGGGTTTAAAATATTTCAAATAAGACAAAGCAAGCATTAAAATAAGGTAAAACAACAAAAAAAGATATTTCTTATCAAACCATGATACATATTATATGATTCTGAAAATGAACCTTATCAGACATTAGGGTTGAGAAGGAGCGTCCAATCTCATGATAGTCCATGTTGGTCTGCGTGGGGCCCAGCAGCACAAAGATGAACCGAACCGGGACAGGGACTTCCAGAACGGACTCCAGCAGGACAGCCTCGTTCAGCCGGACAAAGGCCATCGCGGGCTTTTCTAGAAACTCCACACACCCTATAAACACATTTATTGTGGTAAAAATCAAAAACCACACAAACAGGGATCCAGAGACAGAAATCAAACACAACAGAAAGCATTAATCTTTGCTTAGCTGACTGAGGCATTATTGGAAAACTCTGGTGCGATGACTCAACATCATCTCTGGACCTGAAAACAACAAACGCTGGAACGAAATGCTCCTTAGCTTACCCACTAAGACCACAGTGGCTTCGGCATCCTTGGGAATCTTTGCCAAGAGTTTCATAGATCTGGCGGCAGCATGTCCCTCAGCTGGGACAGGGTGGAGGTTTTTCTTTTGTTGACAGAAGAAAGTAGTTAGTGCCATTTGAACGCCACACATCAGCCTCAAGCTGTGGCAGAAAAGCTTTGGCAGATAGCGCATGCATAGTTGCCCTAACTCTGATTGTTTATTGTTCCATACGACTGTTTCGTTCATATGTTCGGGCGACAGGGTGCAAGTATGTTTCATGAATTTTAATGAACCATTGTGCCTGTTTTGCATCACCGAGCACAAATCTAAACCTACAGATCCAGGTGACAAAGTGGAAAAGCAAATGGTAAATCAATTTAACACAATACGTCTTCACTTTTTATATGGGCTGTTTCGAATGTGCCAACATTTTTAGCCATGGGAAACATTCATAGTTTCACAGCTAATGTATCAAGAGTTTAACTGGAAGCACCTGTAAACTCACTATTACGCTTAATCCTGCACATGTGGCAGAGCAACTTACATGATCCAAGCATTAGCAGTGCTGCTAACCAGGCCCAGGCCGAATGTGCAGATGCTTTTTCACTGCAAGAAAATGATTTTCTTGCTTAGTATTTTGTCTTGTTTTCAAGTATCTAAACATTGTTACATCAAGATAGATTTACTTGAGAAGCAAAATTACGTAAGATATGTAAGATGTTCTTGTTTTCCAAAAAATGTATCAAAATTAAGTGAGTCTAAAACAATAAAACCCATTGTCAGAAAATGAGACTTAATATCTTACGTAATTTTGCTTCTCAAATACATTCTGATTCAAGAATGTTTAAATATTTGTACTGGAAAACAAGATGAAAATACTGAGGAAGAAAATCATTTTTTGCATGTTCTGCACTGCACTATGTGATTCTGCTGAATGTATTTAAACAGGGTAAATGCATTAAATGCAGTGCTACACTTTTATTGGCAGCTGAAATCATAATCGAATGAGTCAAAATATTTAATAAAGAAACACGTAATGAGTAAAATTTTGGAAATTATGGATGTTCCCAATCTTTCTGCAGAGTTCTCATTCAGTATGGGCCTAAAAGTAAAAAAAAAGTTGAAGCTGGTTTAGCCGATTCCTCAAGCTGATGTTTAGATGGTTTTGTTGGTCAACCCAGCCTAACCAGCCGACCAGTATCCAAACACCTCTAAAACGATTAAAACACACCAGCCTGGCCAGATTTGTGGTCAGCTAAGACCAGAAAACCACTGTAGGCTAGTTTAAGGTATTTTTTTCTCAGTAGAGCTGGTTCTAACCAACAAAACATGTACATTACATCGCTTGGGTGTAGGCCTTCAGAGCAATGCATACTGAATGGACCAAGTGCTACCACATGGAGGTCAAAAATGGTGTCCTCCAAGGGAACAATAAACTTAACAGCAATTTTCTGGAAGCCTGGGTGCTCACTACGACATGCACACAACAAGAAGCAAGCAACTCACAAACAATGCCACAAACACCTCTTTGTCATGTTCTGCCGCTTTGCTGTCATGCACCTCCTCGTGGTCCTGGGACACCAGGGGCAGGCTGGTGTCGTGAATGTGATTGTGGTTGTGACGGAAGCTGCCCAGGCTGTTGACAGAGTGGTTCCGATGGAAAAGGCCCTCTTTTTCATCATTGGGGTGACTGGACAAGAGAAAGTATTTTGTGAAATCTAGAGAGCAATTTTTAATGAGACAATGTTAAATGCATTCAGACATTTAAAAAAATAATTTTCTTGATTGTCAGATTTTTTTTAAGCATTTTTAAAACAAGATAAATGTAAAGCAGCATAGTATAATATATTATAATTCATAATACAATATAATATAATATAATATAATTTCACACATTTTTTCTTCTTAAGTAAACTTGTTTTTAAAGGAATAGTTCACCTAAAAATTAAAATTATACCATAATTTAATCATCCTCAAGCCATCCTAGGTGTATATGACTTTATTCTTTCAGCCAAACACAGTCAGAGTTATTATATTGAATAATATCCTGGCTCTTCCCAGCTTTGTAACGGCATTGAATAGTGACAGAGTTTTTGAAGCTCCAAAAAGTGCATCCATCCATCATAAAAGTAATCCATACGACTCCAGGGGGTTAATAAATGCCTTCTGAAGTGAAGCAATGGGTTTTTGTAAGAAAAATAATTATATTTAAAACTTTCTAAACTATAATCACTGGCTTCCGGTAACAGCCGTACACGTGTTCACAAGAGAGTTGAGTTCCGGCGGATGGGTGACCTCTGACCCGACATATAACATTGGCATAGCATAAGCAAGGTGACAACTGAAAAACACGGAAGCAAAACAAAACGCCGGTCACGAATTAGAAGTCTAAAGCGAGAAGTTTTAAAGAAAAATGTTGGAGGATTTCAAAATAAGAGGAGCTACGTCCTTCGTCAGGTTGGAGGTCACCCTTCAGCTGGAACTCGACCCTCTCATGAATGCGTGTACGGACATTGCCGGAAGCCAGTTTTAAATATGGATATTTTTCTCACAAAATCCCATCGCTTCGCTTCAGAAGGCATTTATTAACCCACTGGAGTCGGATTATGAATTACTAATTACTAATTATTACTAAAAAAGTAATATGGATTACTTTTATGATGGATAGACACGCTTTTTGGAGCTTCAAAAACTCATTCAATGTCATTACAAAGCTGGGAAGAGCCAGGATATTATTGAATATAACCCCAAATGTGTTCGGCTGAAAGAAGAAAGTCATATACACCTAGGATGGCTTGAGGGTGAGAAAATTATGGGATAATTTTCATTTTGGGGTGAACTATTCCTTTAAGGATTCTAAGATATTTTTAGAAAAAAGATGTAAATACTGATTAAGAAAATATTTTTTTACAATGCAATCTCTATATTCCATAAACATCATGCATTAAAGGAATAGCTCAACCCAAAAAATTAAAATTATCATCATTTATTCATCTTCATTGTAGTTTTTTTGTTGTTGTTGTTTGTTTTGTTTCCTTTATTAAACAAAAAACAGCACCATGTACCTTTTGTTTTCAACAAAAAAAATGTAAGTCATATGGGTCAACTGACAAGAGGGTGAATAAATGACAGTATTTTCATTTTCTTTTTGGGTGAGCTATGTCTTTAATAGTGGAAATGTTATGACTTCTTTAATCTGTCAAGCTACTCGAGTCCATTTGTTCTCCTCTGTGAGACAAATATCCCTGCTCTTGTGTTTATTTAGCTCCACGGGTACAGCAATTTCCTTGCTTATCAATGTCCAAAAAGGCAATTTTCCATCTTCGCTTGCAATATTTGCAAAGCAAACACAAAACCCAACATGTCAGGATATCAGAATCCAAACTGCAAAACCAAACCACATTCCCTGTTCGCTCGAAGAAACGTGCCAAAGCAATCAGTAAAAAAAATGCTAAAAACAACAGAAAAGCGGCTAGATAACATCAGGGAATATTTAGAATTGAAACTCTAAAAATCGACAGCAGAGGTAGTCCAACAAATTAATAAATGCCTTTATTGTTTTTCACAAAAGACTAATCTTGGTTTGCTCTGGGTGCTCTATGTGTACTGAAAAAAAGTGAAGACTAAAGAGTGGCTGCCCAGCTTTGTTACACACGTCACCGCAACCGTGTCCAGCGGTTGACATCGGCACACTCATTAAGCTTTATTTGAGATCTTGTTGTGCTCCAGCCAAACTGGTCACTGTAAGGTTCACAAACACAAGGTGACATTCAATTGTGTTTGAAAACATTCCCAAAACTTGAGTAACTAATGACCTAAGTTATAGAGCACCTTGATGTATTTTTTTCCACATTACAAAGACATTTTTGGTGAATAATTGGACGCGTTTCTCATGGAAAGCTGCATCTGAGATGATGGGAAATGCTGTAGAGAAGCTTAATCTAGTTTTTGACTTCATCATGGCCCGGTTTCACAGACAGGGCTTAGATTAAGCCAGGATTAGGCCTTAGTTAAATTAGGTCTCTTTTTTAAATGTGCCTTAGAAAAAAACATCACTGGTGTGCATCTTGAGACAAAACAATGGCACTGACATATTTTAAGATATGTCGGTGCAAGTTACTTTCAGTTAAAACAGCTCAAACATGCATTTTAGTCTGTGACTAGGCTTAAGCCTTGTCTGTGAAACCGAGCACGTGTATTTGGAGACAATTTATGAATATCTTTTGTCATATTAATACAGAGGGGTTCAAAAAGGTACATCTTCAAACCATTAATGTAACCCACATTTCTGTAGCGAAGGCCATGCGATATTAATTCTGTTAGCAGTAGCACTCAGGTAAAGTACCATTCTGACCTCAGAGTGTGATCCTGTGGCTGAGCAGAGCTTAACAAAGAAAACACACAGCACTTCACAATCCTTCAAGAAAGGAGGCCTGTTTGAGCCATACTAAATACTGCATTTATACAGCACTAACTTATAGTCCAGATTTTAAACAAGGTAACGAAACCACAGTGAATGGGTTACAGGAATAATTCACCCAAAATCGAAAACTGACCCTCATGTCATTCTGACACTGTATTGTATTCAAAAATGATGAATGTGTGAGCTAAAAAGTCCATGATCATTTATACGGCCAATCTCCAAAAAAAAAAAAAAAAGCACCTTAAAAGCAACATAAAAATAGTCTGTTACTTGTGCGCTATACTTTAAGTCTTCTGAAATCATATGATATATCTGTACAGACCATAATTAAGACTTTTCACTCATAATCTCTTTCGCACTAGGGTTTTATTATTACTGAAACTAAAACCATAAAAAAGACATTTTTGTTACTTAATATAAAATTAAATAAAATGATGATTTTAATAAAAATAAAAATTAAAAAAATAAAAATTATTATTTTATTTCAGCTAATTTCCAGAGCAACATTTCCCATTTAGGTTAACTTGATGTACTAAAAGTAAAAACCTAAAACTGAAATAAAAATGAATAAAAACTATATAGACATGTTTAAAAAAAAAAAAAAAAAAAAAAAATATATATATATATATATATACACACACACACAAATGACAAAAACACAACAAAATTACTAAAACTTTAACAGAAATGAAAATGAAAATATAAACATAAAATCTAATACGAATTGTTAACAAAGACTAGTACCTCAATGATACGAAAATAACACTGTTTCACACTCACTTTTATTTTAAAAATGAGATGCATCACATTATTGATGTCTGGAAAACTTGACAGCAAATTAGATTTGAGAGCTATGGGATATACTGTAGCTATGGAAATATGAAATAAGTCATTTGGACTAGTTTTATGGTGCTTTTTTAGAGCATAAATCACTTTTGTTGCATGGAAAAGAGCAGCCCAGACATTCTGCCTAACATCTCCTTTTGTGTTTCATGGAAGAAAGAAAATATTGAAATGACATAAGGATGAGTAAACAATCTATTCCTTTAAAAACTATTCATTTAAAGGGGTCATATAATGCCACTTTCAATAAGTCTCTGATGTCCCCAGAGTGTGTATGTGAAGTTTTAGCTCAAAATACCCCACAGATCATTTTTTATAGCATGTTAAATTTGTCACTTTTTGAGGGTGAGCAAAAACGGCCTGTTTTTGTGTGTGTCCCTTTAAATGCAAATGAGCTGCTGCTCCCAAGAAGAGGGTGGAGTTTCAAGAGCTCCTGTTAGCAGCTCTGATTATGGGATTACCTCACGCAGACTCACTGAAAATGTCAGAAACTGTTCAGCCTTTTATGTTCAAATCAGAGTCGGACAATGATGGAGAGACTCAAGAAGAAGTTCAAAAGAACCTGAATGGTTAGTTGATTAATTTATGTAGCTGATGTGGAGTTAACTATCTAAAAGTCATTGATTAGCATATTCTATCATGATAATCTATAAATTCTGTCATGATAATCTATAAATCGTGTGGGAACTGTTATAAGATCCTACAGAGCCAGAGAATATATGCTGCATGAAGATAGAACAGGTATAGTTGAGTTTAATTATGGTTATAACTTATGTTGTCATCTTGCTTTTATGACATGCTATTGCATTTGTGTTACGTACTGTTTTGCAGTAACATGGCCTCACCCCTTTGTTGCGTGTTCTCGGGGGCAGGGTTTATGTAAATTTTAGGGTTAGTGATGTCACTAACCCAGGAAGAAGCTTGTTGTAGTCCCTACCAGCCGTTTGTTGTAGTCCTTAAACAGAGAATTCTTTAAAAGAAAATATCTCCCTTTGCATTGAACTTTGAGCGTTGTGACTTTGCAGATGTTGTTTATGCTCTAACAGCAACATTACACACTAACTAAAGTTAAAAAAGTGAAATCATAATCAACCACCCCTTTAAACACTCTTTGATGTAACCAATGTCTATGCAGCTGCAATAGCAAAATGCCATTAGAAACTCCATTGGCCATCGGCCTGGCGTGTTGTCATTTGAAGTCTATTTGTTATGTAATCACACCTCTTCATTTAGCAGAAAACCAATAGAGGCAGCTGTGACAAAGGACATTGGCATCAAGGCCCACCGCAGAGAAGATCAATATGAGCTTTGTTTGGAGTATTGATGTCTGACCTTAACTAACCTGTGTTTGAGCAGAAGGGCTCGCAGCACGTTGGCTCGGTCTTCGGCTCTGATTTGGTCCGAGATGATCATGGTTTCCACCAGCAAGTGGGCGATGCCAGGCAGTGTGGTTTGATCCAGATCTAGCATTATGGCACCTGGGTAACAAAACAGTGTTTGTCATGCTGGCATGTATGCAGTATAAAGTTACATCACTCCATATATCATACACATATATTGTTTTATAATATGGCTTATAAAACGGTTAGTTCCTGTCCTTGATTCTGATTGGCCAATAGCTGTGTTTTATTCATGATAAAACACGACTATGACTGCTTCACCCAACGGTTCTGTGTATCACTACACAACACCCTTAGCAACATAAACTGTTCTCAGTTGATATTGTTCATTGAAGCTTACTGTATTATGTAGAAGAGTATTGTGAGAAAGAGATCGAGTGAGCGAGTTTATTACCTGCATTCAGATTTAGCATTTTCCTTCAGGTCAGTCCTATGTTTATAATAAAAAATCTGTTTAAATGTCCGATGTATTATCTTGTCCTTTTAACAGTTAAGGGGTTTTCCCGTGACTGACAGCGCTAGTCAAAGCATTTGTCAGTTGCGTCTTGTTCCGTGTTCACAACAGTTCAGTCTTTTCAATGTAAAAGTCTTCGCTACTGACTGACTCACTCATAAAGACAGTCTTTGCTGCCATCTAATGGCGTAATAATGTAACTTCTGTTGCTGTTCACGGTCAGGGACTGCATTGATACATATTTGTGGCTTTAATTTTTGTATTGTGTGGTAACCGTTTTATAAAAGCAATAAGGTACTCGAGGCTAGTGCTGTATCGTGAATAAGTCACTTATTCACAATACAGCACAGCCTCTCATACATTATTGCTTACATATAATATATTGATAACTGAAATAAAGTGTGATTATTCAATATTCAAGAAGAAACATTTAAAAGTAATATTTGACATACTGAAAATTTTATAAAAATGACAAAAGCACATAAAACCAAACAAACTAAAATATAAAAGTAAATAGTTCAAAATATGAATAAATACTATAATAATATATACAGTAAATAATACTAAAATAACTCTGATATTTATATACATACATACATGCACATTGTTTTTGAAACCAAACAGAATTTAGAGCCATAACAATCAGTTTTATAATATTATTTTTACTGTTTTGATTATTTTGTTTTTAACCCAAGTGTTGCATAATTTGAAACAGTTTTTGCACTGATGCCAGACTTGATCATTTGTTATGAATAATCTTCTGGTTATATAAATAAATGTTTGGTCCTTCGAGTTGCAAATAAAAGAAGAAAATCAAAGTAGCTTGCATTTGTAAAGTATTTAATTCACTGGATTATTCAAAGATAGGCACTGCACCACATTTCAATCAAACGTTCAGCACAAACAAATATATCGTGACATACACTGTTAACTATGATATTAAATTACTCCAAATGTTTAGTTGTTTTTGCAAACCCTCATGTCAGTTTATCACTGCCGATGTTTTTTGTCAGGGTTGTCATGTTGGTTCCATAACCACAAGAACTGAAACTTACCAAAACCTTCTCTTTGATAGACATGTGTTTGGACATGCTTTTGCAAAAGCATTTTTCAAAACTAAAGAACTGTTTACCTTGTTATCCTTGAATGGAAAATTATCAGTTTTTCATGGTCAAAAAGTGGATATGCCCAAGAGGGTTTAATCCATTTATCTAATTTACATGTCCATTTGAATTCTGTCAGTCACACGGCAGTGGTTTGTCAACTAGAAACAGTGCAAGGATGTTAGGATTGGACCAGGATCGCAGGGTTGAGTGGGCTGGCAGAGCGTTTGACTCTTACCATGTGTGATGGTCCTGCGGAGCTCCAGCAGACTACGGAAGGACAGTGAGGCCACGTGCGGTTTACCCCAGCGATCCGTCTCCTCCTCCACGTCTTCCTCAAACTTGATCCAACGTGCAGTCTCTTTCCAGCGCATCTCCTGGTTCTTATCCACTATCAGCTCATTGAGCTCCACAAACACCTACGGTGAACACAATGTCAAAAGCACATCATAAAGCCCTTTTAATGAATTATAACCAAAGTTGCTTCAAGGCAATTTAGTTCACTTGGCGGCCATCGTGGCATTTCCCTGGGCAGCTAATTTCTAGGAAGCAGGCGACAAGTACAGCTCTAGTTGGAAGTGGAGCAAAACTGAAATATTTCACCAACAAAATATGACAGCAATATAACAAATCTTCTTTTGTTTCTAATTCTAGAGTAAAAACACAGGTAATGGATCTATCAAAAATAAACGAAAACCTTTGAACACAGACCTACTATGAGCTTTATGCTTCTGCTGAAGCCACAAGTCAGTGAGACTTCAATCAATTTCAATTTCATAAAACAAAATTTTCATTACCAAATTCTCAGTGCTAAGAGCTATGCTACCAACGATCATCATTGCAATCGAATCAGTCTACCTACACTCTCAAATACGGGTGAGAGAAAAAAAAAAAAATCGATCCATCGATGCATCGCGATTCTCTCTCCGATTCTGGATCGATTCGGAGAATTTCAGAATCAATTCTGAGCTTATAGTTTTTATTTAGATGCACGATGACGCTGCGTGTGCTTTAGAAACACCCGGATTCTGCTTGCTTCCAATTCCTCACACACATACACCACTCGAACCTTCCGCAAAATAATAATTCATAAAATTCGGAAAGGTTGAATCGACAAGGTTGAAGGACATTCGCGGGCTTCATTGCACAGGATGGCCTGTGAGAGACGCGTGCTTTGTTTGATGTTACACATGCAGTGCGCGGTCTCACCCGCCCGTATTTTTCTTACAAGTGCTCTACGAAGTCATCATTTATGTCGTTTGGAATGCAGTGGACTTATATATTTAAAATATGAAACTCTGAAGGCTGCTTTCAATTTCAAATGCTGACGCGCGCTTTTGTGAAGACTGCTCGCGCATGCGAATCCGTGTAAGCGGTTTAATGCACTTGCGTCTCAAAATGGTTTTATTATGACGCAAAATTAATGTAAACACAGCCAGTTATGTCTTAAAAGCACTATTTGTTTATTGCTTGTAATATGTTTCTTTGCTCCTCTTTGTTATTTGCTACTTGCTTGTATGTTTTGAAGTTATATAGCCTAAGTTTAAAATTCTTAAACAATTGTTTTAATTTAGTAATTTTTTCAATTTGTAATTATTTTTAAAAGTAGGCTACTTATAATTACTTATGTAAGGATATGTAAATGTAAGGATTTTAAGATTTTGAAGTCGGTAAACTAATTAATTAATTAATAAGAAAATAAAGTAGATCAAGAATCGTTTTGGAATCAGATCGTGACTCCCAGAATCGGAATCGGATTGGATCGTGAGGTGACTAAAGATTCCCACCCCTAAACTACTTGTATATCTGTATATATTGAACATTTAGCTAGTTTTTGAAAAAAAGAAAAGTGCCTGTACTCTCTTGTGCACCAGCTGTAGAGGTTCTGGCTTATTTAGTGTCCTAGGCGAAATCAAACATGTGAGAGATTCTCGTGTATTACATGAATGCTCTCTTGCGTTACAATAATTTGCTCTCGATACTTTCATTACTATAAAGAAGAGAAGAAAGTCGTTTCTGAAAGCTGTGCGCACGGGCAGTGCCCCATGCCGCCACTCAGCGCATTGCCGGCCTAGGCGGCTGCCTATATTGCCTATGGATCCGCCACTGCTGGCTGACATGCGCAAATTATTATCACATTTGAAAATTCTACAATGACTAATCACCCAGACCCGGACACTTTGACTCTGAATTGCAACGTACCAGCAACGTGTGAGAAGTGGCAGTACGGAAGAAAAAGTGAAGGTAAGCTAAAGATTGAAATAAAGAAGTGCAGGTACTGCGTACCGGTGCATACCGGCTCACTTCGAGCACTGCATTTAGCAATAAACCTTATAAATATATTCAGAAATATCTGGTATTTTATGCTTCAGGTAAAGCAGTGTTGATATTGTTAGCTAAAACTAAGCTATTAAAAATCGTTTTTGTTCATTAAAATAAAGCTGAAATAAAATATAAATATTAGAAAACTTAACTTAAAAATAACTTAAAAACATAAATGAGAAAAACCTAAACTTAATAAATGTGATGAAAATTAGAAATGTCACCTTAGCAACTAAATGAAATAAAATGAAATAAAAGTTGAAGTACTACTACATTTCTAAAACTAAAAAAAAATTTAAGCTAAATAAACATATTAAAAAACAAAAACTAATAAAAATGACAAAAGTACATAACTACTAAAACTTAAACTAAAATTAAAATGAAAACAGAAAATAAAGCTAATTCAAAATATTACAAAAATACTATAATTGTATACAAATAATAATAAAAATGACTATAAGTAAATCATTTTATATTGTACTGTAAATTCCAATTCAATTGTTATTTGCAATGAGATGAATAGTTTATTGCCTTGAAAAAATACTAAGTACTGTCTTCAGTGAGTGACTTTCTTTCTCCTTTGTTCTTAGATTTACAGTAATAACACAGACTGCAGCAGGTTTATTAGGCTGCTGTCACTTTAAGACCTCATGCACAGATCCAGTATACTGTTACACATGCGCTTTGTTTCTCAACTGTTTACGTTCACTTAAGACATAACCGACTGCGTGGGCAATTGAGTTATCTTTTGTCTCTTCTTGCGCTTGAATATTTTAAAACCACATTAAAATACGCACACTGGAATCGGTAAGCGAAATCTACTTTTTAATTTTATGCCAAGTATCCGATTCCTGTCTTTAACTCTCCGGTTCCAGAAATGGAATCGATTTTCGATTCCCAACCCTACTGATGATTGCTTTGGTTGAAGAACAATTTCCTGAAGAAACTGTTAAAATGGCTGAAAAGAAAGGGAAAAAGCAAAAATGCTTCTGGAACTGAGGTGCTTAAAAAGAGCCATGTTTAAATTCCAGTGAGACAACTGATTCAACTCCGCTGGTTGATTCAGAGCTTATAGATCAGCAGATAAAGCCACATGAATAGCACAGACTCCAGTGTTGATTGACTAAGTGCCTTATGTAATTAATCCAGCTGATTTAGAGACACAGATCTCGCTCGTTTAGTGAAGCCCACTGGATGAAACGGATCAATAGATATCAGCAGACTAGAGGAAAGATCTCTGAATCGAGGGTCTCTCCTGCTCCTCTAGATTGATTATCTCTATTAACACCTCCTCATCAGTATCAATGTCAGTCTGGGGAAAATGGAGGCTTCACTTTAAGTCTCCAACTACCTCTTGAGGAACAACACAGAAATTCAGATCTCAAAATCAATACACATTTTTGGCTAGCTTTTCAGTGTTTATTACACAATTGTGAGAGCCTGCCATGCTATTATTTGAATATTTTTTTCCACACTGTTCTATTACTGCTCAAACTGCTCATAAACGACACATAAAAACACTTTACATTTTAGTCAGACAGTCTTTTTGTCTGAGTGAGAATAAGTTATAATGTGGAGCAAACTGTATGTCTGGCTGTGCGAAACTAGGTCTCATTTTTCTTTTCTCCATGCGGTCAGGAAGCTCAGCTCTCACCTCATGAGTTTTCTTGTCCATCCTCTTCCTCCTCTTCAGACTGGAAAGAGGGGGTGAGCTATTGCTGGTTCGTGGTAATTGACAGCGTGATGATTTCTTGACGAGGTGACGTCTAACCCCAGGATTGTCCTCAAAACGGTGACCTTAAAGTAAAAGTAAAGGGAAAAGGTTAGGTAAATTAAAAATAAATGAAACTGTCAGTTTTGTAAAGGCAGATTCAGGGAAAAAATAATTGAACCCTTGAATTTGCCATGGATTTCTGCATTAACTGATCTTAAAATGTGCAAGTCACAATATTCATAGCAGGGTTATTATCATTAACTAAAACTATTTAAAAAAAAAAGAATCCTTAGGTGAATGATTTGAGCTAATTGGAGTTAACCTGGAGTAACCTAGGAGTTTCCCTTTTTAGACGCAAAATTTATGGGAGGAGAGTATTTAAATGAATCATGCAAGGTGATTTACTAAGGTTTGTGCTAGTCAATTAACTGGATTTGCGCCATTATTTACTGCCCTAAAAAGCATGTCTTAAACAAGACGCTAATTTGACCTGCTTTTGGTAGATCGCGTTGGTCATTATAGAAATGATCCGTCTGTGTTCTTTAATTTGCGTGTGGTCAGTAGATCATCTGCAGAACTTTCCACTCCCATCGATGCTTTTTTGGAATTGCGCTCTCAAACTAATTTGTCCTGTTTAGTAAATCTGGCCCTATATGTTGTGTCCCAAGTGTGTCCCATTGAGTAATCAAATGTTCTACCTACTTGAACACTTACAAAATACAGAAAAAATTTAATGTAAGTAGACAAGTGGTCAAGACTGCAAGTGTGGGTATTGGGACAAGCCCACCAAGACGAAACTGGAGGTGTTGGTCAGAGCTGTGTTGCCCTTTAACAAACACTCAGTGATTTATATTTTTTTCTACTTGCAAATAAAACATTGCCTGATCCATGCCTGGAAAAAAGAGATCTCAGAAGACATAACATTAAGAATTGTTGACTGGCATAAAGCTGAAAAGGGTTAAACATCCACAAGCCTTGATATTCATCAGTCCATGGCAAAACAAATTGTCTGTATGACCAATTTATACAAAAGTACATGGTAAATCCAAGAGTTCACATAGCTTTTACTCAACTGTAGCAATGAAATTGCATACATTTGTGTGATTGAGAGTAAAAACGAGCCTAGAAAAACAAGAGAATCAGAGGCCTTCTCAGCTGAGTGCAACTAAGAGGCGTACTTTGGATGCTAGGCCTTTCCAAAAAAATTGCTGTGATTTAATATTGTATCATTTTAGCCCACAAACCGAGGTTTTTATTGAATTTGGGATAATTGAAGGGGTGTATTATGAGAAACCCTCTCTCTCCAGCTGTTCCGAGTGCCAAGTAAAAGGCCGGGGCTCTCCAAGGGTTGAGATCTGCCAGGACGCCCAAGGCCTCAGCTGGTTTGTGTTGTCCCAGTAGCCCGGGGATGTTCGGTAAACAAAGTTAATTTTTTACCCTTTCTCTCCTAGTGTCCACATGCCTCTAACCCCCCTCATAAAAAAAAAAAAGGCTCTGCATAATTTTGAAGTCCACACACTGGTGCTGGGCCTTTTCCCAGGGGTAGAGTGCTAACAATAAGGTTGCCGTGCCTTTTGGCTGTACTCTGGTTGTGCTTTTCATGGCAGGAGAGCAAAAATCCTAGAGGAGACCAAAACAGCCAAGTTTTCATCAAAACACCACAAGACGAAACCAACTCAGGCTGCAAATGTGTGTTTGAAGCACAAAAGTGCTGATTTGCAATGTCAATTCAAGCATTTGATCTGTCCTCCCTTTTTTTAAGCCTTACCTATTTACCACCTTCAAACACACTCTCAAAATGGTTCAGTGGCACAGGCTCACTTTTTGTCAAGATCTATCCAAAAATGCATTAAAAATGCATTTCATACAGGCAATCAATTGAATACACCTCTGAAACTCTTTAAAATGTAATGTTATAATACTGAATGTATGTTATAATACATAATTATGTTATAAAATTAATATTTGAAAAACTCTATCCACTGAATTAAACACACACACCAAAAAAAGTCCCCACAAGTACAAGGATTTCAGATATTGCCATCTTTGTGGGGACATATATAAAGATTTCTTCTTTGCCATTGACCCAAATACAAACAAACTGCAGTTATAAGAGTTTTATGACACAGCGTTTGTGCGTATTACTGAAAAGAAACTGCGAGACTGAGAGATAAGATAAAAATCGATCTCTGCTAGACTGTCTGTCTGCTCTTCACACAGACGTTTTCCCGAGGGATTGCAGAGAGAATCACAGACAGGGAAAGGCCTTGGGGCAAAGCACTGGTAAACAGTCTACACAAAGACAAAAGCATTAAGCCTGAGGGTTATACGGTTTATCAAAATACAATGGCTGTTAGTGAGAAGCAGTGTTTGAACTCTCTGATAACTGAAATGTTTCAGGCCCATCTCTTTTTATACAAGGAACAGTTTCTCAGATCAAAGAAGGAGAATGGATAATGCACTGGTTGCTTGTTCCATGCAATAACTGTGAATGGGGTGCATTCAAGCTTGAAAAACAAAGACACGCCATAATCTTAATTTGGCATCTAGAACTATTTTAACTAGTCATATTGTGTCTAAAATATGAAAGTTACAGTAGTCAGTATTAACTTCTTAGTTATTGATTTGGCCTATGGCTGATATAAGAAAGATGACCAATTCATATGCAAATATTACAATGACATCTTCTGTTGGAACATCAGATTCAGAAAACAATCACTGTAAAGGTGGCTATAAAAGGCTAAAAACTTGCAGCAAAGACAAGAGCATTCACAATTCAACATGGAAACAGATGTAAGAACGAAGACCAATCATAATTCAGTATGCAAATACGGTAATGATGCCACTTGTGTCAGTATACACTACCACTCAAAATTTTGGGTTTGGTAAGATTTTTTTCAATTCTTCTGCTCACCAAGGCTGCATTTATTTGGTCAAAAATACAGCAAAAACAGCAATATTGTGAAATATAATGACAATTTAAAGTAAGTGATACTACTCCAGTCTTCAGTGTCACATGATCCTTCAGAAATCATTCTAAGATGCTGATTTGGTGCTCAAGAAACATTTCTTTATAATATTAAAACAGTTGTAGGCCACTGCTTAATACTTTTGTGGAAATCGTGATACATTTTTCAGGTTTCTTTGATAAATAGAAAGTTTAAAAAAGAACAGCATTTATTTGAAATAGACTTTTTTGCAACAATGTTCAAAACACTTACGCTACGTCCTACGCCATCCGTATTCAACTTAGGAAGAAAGTGTAACTGACGTTGAATACAGAAGTCGTAGGACGTAACGTAAGCGTTTTGAACTGCGAGAGGCATTACACTTTCTTCGCAAGTGGAATACGGAAGACGGTCTGGCGGAAGCTAGATATTTTACTTTATAACTTGTTAAATATTGATATTTTTCTTACACAAACGCATTGGAGTACGTTTTGCTTTGGATGGATGCACTTTCTTCAGCTCATACTTGTTGGTCCCGTTCACTGCCGTTATAAAACTTAGATGCGTCAGGATATTTATTAATATAACTCTGATTGTGTTCATCTGAAAGAAGAAATTCATATACATCTAGGAAGTGAACTAACTGACCCAAACTTTTGAACAGCAGTATAGGTCAAAAAAGGTTCAGGCTGAATTGACTGCAAACGAACAAACCTCTAACCATAATGCATGAGAAATATCAATCAAAATCACTGTACTTCATGTCTGAATCAAGTTACTGCGTAATATGACTCTACCCTGAGATGATGTGTGCGAGTGGAGGCTTGGCTGCACATGTATGTGTCAACAGGAGAGGATGTGGAACTTCATTAACCATCCACTCAAACATGCCACATAACTGAAGGCCATGAAATGTTTCATATCAGCAAACTGTTTGCATGGACTCGGCTTGACATTAATTAGCTTGTATTCCCCTACAGAATCAATAAAACAACTCAGTTCGAAATGCCCAGCAATCAATTTCCAATGCGAGCAAGATCTATAGAGGGTGGAGTGCATTTTTACAATGTCACAATCGCAGTCATGTGAATGGAAAATCCTATTGGATTTAATCAAGAGCTGCCTGTTACACATTCAAGTGCAAATGCGTACTTCGAGGCTTTTTGCCATTTATTAACCTAAACTACAATTGTCAAAGACAGACAATGGCAAAATTCCGTCGAAAAATGACGTAAGTGTGAAGCAAAGTGGAGGTCGCTGTGACATTTGCAAAAACTAAGGTGGCTGGAAAATATTACCCTTCATCACGCTTCCAATTTTTTAACAGCAAGCACACTTACGGATCGGTTCGTCTGGGGAGCCAAGGTGTGAGTGGATGGACTCCAGAAGGTCATAATCATCAAAATCCAGCACAAACTCCTCAAAGTCCTCAAAGCCATCCAATGCAAAGCTCCCCAGAGGGTTTTCCTGATCCCTACAATGGCCCTCTCCAGCATCTGCATCAGGGTGTTCCTCCCCTGAGCTGTCGCTCATGTCCTTCTCCTTCCCCACGTCTGTCATCTCCACACCTGGTGCCTCCGGATCATCCAGGATGCCACCCTCTTCCGCGCCGCTATTTTGCACCTTCTACAAAGTAGAACTGCGTCTAATTCCGTCTTCAAGTTCCTGGAAGCACAAATTTCTAGAACTATGGAACGACCAGGAATTGTGCAATTAATCTTGTCTGCGATCAAATTTTGTCCAAGAATGGTAAGTTAAAGAAAAAAAGAAGGAAAAAGGATAATCTCTCAGCTGGGCCCTCAATCCATAGAGAGTTTGTAAGATCCACCTAGCTGCCTGGTAAGAAAATGGTGTCTAGCCTCAGGGTTTCCAAGCAGATGAGCAGTAGTTCTGCGAGACGTGTCCGCATGTACGCAAGCAAACAGCAGGGAACACTGGAATTGACTGATGATCCAGAGGAAATGTTGATACAACTGAACTACTTTTGAGGTCTCGCACTAAACTATTGGCTGCCTCTGTGCTTTCCATGACGTTGTCAATTGATCCTGCGGCTGCATGAGGGACAGAGATGCGGTCCTCTGTCCGGTTTTTCCCCCATCATGTCCAGAGCTGGTTACACCACCCTATCAGAAAGCACAGGTGAAAACCTCCATCCGAAACAACAGCAGTGCCGATGAAGTGCACAACATGGTGCCACACATTACACAGCACTGTCTCCACATGACCGATCTCCATGGAAACCATGGCTGCTTCTAGAACTCAACCCTGTCTCGTTTTCAAGCGGTTACCTGCACGGGGATTAGCCAATCATCATTCAGATGTGTCCAATAGCCTATTTAGCTGGACATTTACAAGATTTGTATGCATATCAGAGGGACAGAGGTTGCTCTTTCATAGCTCATATTTTTATTCAAGGTTATAAACTCAGAAAAATAAGATTAATTTATTGAATATATATTCCATAAACATAAAAAAAAATAATAATAAAAAAATAAAAAAAAATAAAATAAAAAATAAAATAAAACAAAATAAAAAAATACAAAATATCCCTGTAATCACACTGTAATCACAGCCATCTAGGAGATACAATTGGGATATTGAGACCATAATTGTGGTTATTCAATAAACTTGGCTAAATTTATAGAATATATATTCCAAGAACATCAAAATAAAAATTGAAATAAAATAAAATAAAATAAAATCTCCCTGTAATTACACTATAATCACATTGCTGTCTAGGAGACACAATTGAGATATAAAAAAGACACCATTTGAGGTTATTCAACAATCAATTACAAACTATTCTAAAAATAAAAGCAAACAGTTGGGTCATTCAAAAGATAAGAGAGAAAATCAATTATGTGGATTGCACAAGTAAGTATTCTGATATACAGTACATGTTGTCTAAATGCCCTATAAAGGTGTCAGACATATGAAAACACTGGAATGGAGCGGTACAGACTCGGACATGAGCAGTTTATATCAAGCTAGTGTGATGCAGGGCTTAAATTCAATGGCCTGTTCCACTGTGGCGGCCTCATTTGTAATTTGCTGCGGTACAGCAGTCAATGCTTCCCTTTTTTCTAAAAGCAGGAAGGGCTGCGGGCGGGTCTTTGGGAAGGATAATCAATTGGAACAGTGAAGTTAATTATAGCTGGAGGGGTCTCATCCACAGAGCCGTTGCAGCCCTCACCTAAATGCACTCTGCTGGACCCTGCTAGCCTTCATTCACAGGGAATAATTTAGCCATATTAGCTGCACTGTACGTCACGTAGAGTAAACAGCAGTATCATTCATGAAATGAGCCTGTATCGGCGTGCCAGATGGAAACATCTGTGCTTCCTTCCTTTTTTTTTTTTTTGTTTGTTTGGATTTAAATAGGCAAATACTTAAGAGTCTATGACTGGATCATTATTGCTGTGATGATTAAGTTTCTAGGATGTTATATGTTTGGGAACAATTCTTTTAACCCTAATTGATGGAGTGTGTAGCTTTTCAAAGTGCTCAACTTGCATTTTCAATACAAGATGACCATGGAAATTACATCACAAGATGTGCATCAATTTTTGGTCAAGGTCTTGTATTGACAAAGCAAGAGGTGAGCACTCTGTAAAGTCTCCTCCAGCACATCCTAAAGACTTTCAATGAATTTAAGGTCTGGACTCAGAGGTGCCAATTCATGTGTGGAAATGATTCTTCATGCTCCCTCCCAACAATTCTTTCACAATTTGAGCCTGATGAATCTTGGCTTTGTCATCCTGAAATATGGCCATGATACATCTTAATACATGATTGTTTAAGAAATGAAAAGCTACACACTCCATCAATTAGAAGAACTGTTGCCAAACGTATAAAATGCTAGAAACATAATAATCCCTGCAATAATGATCCAATCATAGAGTCTTAAGTATTTGCCAATTTAAAATCCAAACAGTGACTTTCTGCCACAGGGTAAGCACCATTCATTAGCAAACATTATGGATTCAAATGTTCTGGATGGGACTTTTTATCTAAGATCACAATGCACTAAACTTAGGCTCTGTGAAGATCATCTGGTTCAATAAAGTAAAGTGTGTCTAGTCATTCCCATGGTTTGAAAAATCACCACATGACACACAGAGGAACAGCTGGGAGGCCAAATGGAGCATGGGAGCCCATTTAAATCAAACTCCTCACGTCAGGAAGAACTTTACAACGCTGCTTCTAAGAAAACAGTCATGTGAAGCACATCTTCAGGGATTCTCCCAGACATGGTACGGGAATGACTTTTAAGATCTGTGAATTTCCCCAACATAAAAACACTGTAATGAAATAAATGACTAATTTGTACTTTCCACAAATAGGGTCTTAAAGTTTTTTTTTTTGTTTTTTTTTGTCTTCTATCAAAGGTTAGTGACATGAGGTGTCTAATCGTCATAAACTGATCCACTGCCCAGCGCAGTAGGTCAAGCTAAATATGACATATTATCAGTGGTGGATGAAGTACACAAATCAAGTACTTGAGTAGAAGTACAGATACCCCATTAAAATGTTACTCCAGTAAAAGTATTAAGTACCCCTTTTCAATTTTACTAGAGTAAAAGTACAAAAGTACTTGATTCTTAATGTACTTAAGTATTAAAAGTAAAAAAGAGTACTGACTGATGAATGTTAATTATATATATATATATATATATATATATATATATATATATACGCACAGTTGCAAGAAAAAGTATGTGAACCACTTGCAGAATCTGTGAAAATGTGCAAAATTTTAACAAAATAAGAGAGATCATACAAAATGCATGTTATTTTTTATTTAGTACTGTCCTGAGTAAGATATTTTACATAAAAGATGTTTACATATAATCCATAAGACAAAAAAAATAGCTGAATTTATTAAAATGACCCAGTTCAAAAGTTTGTGAACCATTGATTCTTAATACTGTGTGTGGTTACCTGGATGATCTACGACTGTTTTTTTGTTGTGTGATGGTTGTTCATGAGTCCCTTGTTTATTCTGAGCAGTTAAACTGAGCTCTGTTCTTCAGAAAAAATCTCCAGGTCCCAAAAATTCTTCAGTTTTCCACCATCTTTTGCATATTTGAACCCTTTCCAGCAGTGACTGAATGATTTTGAGATCCGTCTTTTCACACTGAGGACAACTGAGGGACTCAAACACAACTATTAAAAAAGGTTCAAACATTCACTGATGCTTCAGAAGGAAACACGATGCATTAAGAGTCGGGGGGTGAAAACTTTTGAACAGGATGAAGAGGTCCAAATTTTTCTTATTTCGCTTGAATATCATTTTTTTTTCATTTAGTACTGCCCTTCGGAAGCAACAGAAGATACTTGCATGTTTCCCGGAAGACAAATTAAATACAATTTACCTTGATCTTCAAATTCCAAATGTTTTCACCCCCGTCTATTAATGCATCATGTTTTTTTTCTGGAGCATCAGTGAATGTTTGAACCTTTTTTAATAGTTGTGTTTGAGTCCCTCAGTTGTCCTCAGTGTGAAAAGACGGATCTCAAAATCATTCAGTCACTGCTGTAAAGGGTTCAAATATGCAAAAAATGCTGGAAAACTGAAGAATCTGCAGGACCTGGAGATTTTTTCTGAAGAACAGAGCTCAGTTTAACTGCTCAGAATAAACAAGGGACATAGATCGTAGATCATCCAGGTAATGACACACATTATTAAGAATCAGTGGTTCACATACTTATGAATGGGGTTATTTTAATACATTCAGCTATTTTTTTTTTTTTTGTCTTTTGGATTATATGTAAACATCTTTTATGTAAAATATCTTACTCAGGACAGTACTAAATAAAAAATAACATGCATTTTGTATTATCTCCCTTATTTTGTTAAAATTATTAACATTTTCACAGATTCTGCAAGTGGTTCACATACTTTTTCTTGCAACTCTATATATATCAGACATTTTTGATATATTTTTACTAGTGGGTGCAGGACACTATAGTTCATTTATGTAAGTGAGGATAGCAAAATAAAGTAAACTGTGACATATTATACCCAAAAATTCTTCATACAGTGGACTACCAGTAAAATTGATAAAAATTTGGGACCAAAAATTATTCAGACACTTTGACCTGACCATGTTTTGCTTAAGTGTTATCTGACATAATTAAGATTAATTTTTTCTGACACAGTTTAACTCTGAGATCTTGTCATATTTTATTACCATTTCTTTAAACTATAGTGAATAAACTGTGTTAATGAATGAAATGTTCAAGGTGTCTGAATAAATTTTGGTTTGACTGTATATATATATATATATATATATATATATATATACACACACACACACTGGGGGGTATAAAGTTCTAGACACACAGTAGAGCTTAAATAGGTTGCAGCTCAATCTGACAGTATTTTGAATTATTATGTCAAGTAGCCAGCACTAGTCAACAAGGAAGATTATGCAGACACAAAATATGTATTGATGTCCAAGTAAGAAAACGTTTTATTTTACTACCAAAACTTAAACTTAAACTTAAACCCTGATAACTACCAACTACTTTTCTCCCTATCAGTCACACGCGCACTCGAGCTCCGAGGATCTCCTGTTCTTGGCACATTTTGAGTCAGACAGACTTGTGAACTGTTAACTGAAGATTCGCTCTGACCGGGTCATTTGAATCAGTGAGTTGTTGACACGAGAACAGATTGGTGACGATTTCTTCACTTCAAAATAATGAGGAATGACATGTTTTTATGAAATGTAGTGGAGTTAAAAGTATGATATTATGGTTTGGAATGTAGTGAAGTAAAAGTTTCCCAAAATAAAATAACCGGGTTGAAAAGTTAAGCTTAGCAATTGGGGTCAACACTTCTATCGACAGATATTTAAAGGGGTCATGAACTGAGAAATCAAATTTTTCTTGCGCTTTTGACATGTAAGAGGTCATCATACTATAATCTCTTATTTACATAATGTTTGCACTGTTAGTTATGATGAAAGCATTCGTTAGTGTGCAGAAATTGAGTTGCAATAATGAGATCAGTGTATTCATGCACTCAACATGTCTGTGATTGGCTGTTCATCACTGCAACCTTTCATGCCACGATCTAAATATAATGCCATAGATTTAAGTGTAATGCTATAATCAACATTTTCATGATTAGTTAACCTTGAGAGCTGTAATAGTAAAAACCTGCTAAAAGTTTTCGAGAGAGTTCCACATGTAATACTTAGCTATTTCCATATGCAAAGATGTTAGCCAATCACAGCGGTGGGCGTTTACACTGAAGTCTCACAGCAGACAAAATGTGTAAATGTGTGTTGACAAAAATGAACATACAAAAAACTGAGCGTTCAAATCAGAGGGCTAAAATTAGGGTAGGAAAAATGCCTTTTATTTCTAAATTATGACCATTTTTATGTAAAAATCATACTAACAGTGTAAGTGCACCCCAGGAAACATTATAAAACAATAAAACAACGCAGTTCATGACTCCTTTGATATTTTCTACTTGTTCTTCATGTTATGTTAATTTTATCTTAAATAACAGTTTATTTAACATTTCTCCCAACCAAAAAAAAAACATGGGATTTGTTTTATAATACTTTTTAAAAAAAAGTAATGGGACATTCTATTTGTGGATAGTGCAAATTACACTCTTGCAAGGGTTTTTAAAAGAGTAGTAGTATTCTTGGGCTGTCATACCCTGTAATCAGTTGAGCTTACTTTATTAAGGATAATCATTAATGTAAAAACAACGGGAAGCACTCTGGTGCATGGCGTAGATCCAGTGACCCTGACCACATCTGAACATCTCGAAGGCTTGTTTACAACTGCGGGAACGGGAGGAGAGGGCAGGCCAAGTGCTGACCATGGCCAGCCAATGATCCTGCTGCTTTGCTTTCCACCAAAACACATTTATGAGTATGGACACGAATACCCCAGCGCCCCAAAACTTACGAGAAAGCTTGCCAATGCGGACCTCTAAGTCCACTATACAAACACTCCCTGTCATCACTCCCCTCCTCTAGAGTGAGATTTTAATGAGCATTTGGAGGGACTATGAGCTTTGGCTTGTCAAGATCAAGTAAAACCATCGGCCTGAGACTCGGTCGTTGGTGTGGCTCCAATGACACATGAAATCAAACACGCCTATCTAATTTTGTTTGAGTTACTGCACTGATTTCAATTAAGATCGAAAGACCGCAACAACATGCAACTTGTCTGCTTTAATCCGTGTTTTAATCATCATGGCTACAAACGCTGAAAACTCGAATCAGTAAGTGCACTGATTCTTGAGACATGGGACAAAAGGCTACAGGACTGAAAAAAAATGAAAGTTCACAGTTGTGCTCATAAATTTAAACACTAAATAAATAGATAAAACCTTAAATAAGATCAAAAAATGATGTCCTTTCTTAATTAAGCACTGCACTGAATATGTAAGGATGTAAGGAATGATCATAGAGTCAGCCTGTTGTTATCAGAAAATAAACCCTGATCACGATCATGAAATAACACTGTCTTGCTTTAACTAGTCATCTAAGAAAGGTCACTACACTACAAAAAAAACTACTTTTATGACTATATGTGTACTGTTTAAACTATGGAAGCTTGTTTCCGCCATGAAATAAAAAATAAAAAAAGGTAATTGCGACTTTTTATCTCACAAATCTGACTTTTTTTCTCGCAATTTCAAGTTTATATCTCACAATTCTGACTTTTTTTCTCAGAATTGCGAGATATAAATTCACAATTGCGAGTTATAAAGTCAGAATTGCGTGATATAAAGTCAGAATTGCGAGTTATAAATTCAGAATTGCGTAATATAAAGTCGGAATTGAGTGATATAAAGTCAAAATTGAGTGATATAAAGTCAGAATTGCGAGTTATAGTCAGAATTGCATGAATTAAAGTCAGAATTGTGTTATATAAAGTCAGAATTCCGTGATATAAAGTTGGAATTGCGTGATATAAAGTCGAATTTGCTTGATATAAAGTCGGAATTGCATGATATAAAGTCGAATTTGCTTGATATAAAGTCGGAATTGCATGATATAAAGTCGGAATTGCATGATATAAAGTCGAATTTGCTTGATATAAAGTCGGAATTGCATGATATAAAGTCAGAATTGCGAGTTATAAATTCAGAATTGCGAGTTATAAAGTCAGAATTATGTGATATAAAGTCAGAATTGCATGATATAAAGTCATAATTGTGTGATATAAAGTTGGAAGTTGCTTGATATAAAGTCAGAATTGCGAGTTATAAAGTCATAATTTTGAGTTATAAAGTCATAATTGTGTGATATAAAGTCAGAATTGCGTGATATAAATTCAGAATTGCGAGTTATAAAGTCAGAATTGCATGACATAAGGTCAGAATTGTGTGATACGAAGTCAGAATTGTGTGATATAAAGTCAGAATTGTGTGATTTAAAGTCAGAATTGCGAGTTATAAAGTCAGAATTGCGAGTTATAAAGTCAGAATTGCGAGTTATAAAGTCAGAATTGCATGATATAAAGTCAGAATTGTGTGATTTAAAGTCAGAATTGCGAGTTATAAAGTCAGAATTGCGAGTTATAAAGTCAGAATTGCCAGATATAGACACAGTTCTGAGAAAAAAGTCAGAATTGTGAGATATAAAGTCAGAAATGCCAGATATAAACACAGTTCTGAGAAAAAAGTCAGAATTGCGAGATATAAAGTCAGAATTGCGAGATATAAAGTCAGAATTGCGAGTTATAAAGTCAGAATTGCCAGATATAAACACAGTTCTGAGAAAAAAGTCAAAATTGCAAGATAGAAACTGGCAATTGTTAGGAAAAAGTCAGAATTGTGACTATATCTCGCAATTCTGACTTTAAATCACACAATTCTGACTTTATAACTCGCAATTGCGATTTCAAATCTCGCAATTCTGAGAAAAAAAGTCAGAACTGTGATATAACAAGTCACAATTACCTTTTTAATTTTTTTATTTAGTGGCGGAAACAAGCTTCCATATTAAACCCCTCATATTAAAGCTATATTGTTTAAAACTAAGTCTTAATATCTCATGCTTGCTTCTCAAGTATCTCAAATATATTTTATATTTTAAAATATAATATAAAATATTAAACAAGTAACAAAAAAAAGACTAAATAAATTAGATTTAAAAATAAAAAAAATGCAATTTTGACGGCCCCTATTTTATTATAAAAAATAATTTGCATCCTCCAAATTCTGAAAGGGGAATGCAAAATAAAGGACAAATCATTATTTATTGTTAATACTTTCTTTGTTCTGAGTCTGAGGACAGGTGTATTTGGGTAATAATTGATTTATTTGATAAAATAAACAGAAAGAAATATGAAATCGTGCATAAGAATTTTCTACATATAATATCTGATATTTGTAGAAATGTCAAAACTAATGACAAGTAAAATTGATGAGATGTTTTGTTCCATGTCTCAAAAATCTATGCATATTAGCGTTCTGCTATTTTCACGACTCCTTCAGAATTTACTTTGCTTACTTTTCATGTCATCCAGGTCAGCACTGGCAAGCATCTGTGCCTCTGCTTCGTCTGTAGGTACTTTCTGGTAGACCGCAGTCTCCATGGCAGTCATGCTGCCTATGCAGATGCGTTCTCGTAAGTCGTAGCTGGTTCGCTGGGCTCCAGCCAGCCGGTGGACAGGCTTCCTGCGAAACCAGCCTCGTGTTGTCATAGTGGCAGGCTCTGGAGAAGGGCTAAACCTGTAAAAAGAAACCTACAATTGAACACTGCTTTAAAAACTATGTTTATTGACCTACGTTTCATGGTCATTGTTATTAGCTGGATGATATGAACAGGACTGCATTGCTAATAGAGTGAAATATCTGCATGATTATAGGTGGCTGGGTTAATCACTCAACAAATGCTGAAAAGGATTAAAACAAATTAAAAATAAAAGGTTACACTTTATATTAAGGTGATGTAGTTACATAAGTACTGAGTAATATTAATTAACTTCATGTAATTACTATAGAGTTACGGATTGGGTTTGGTTTAGGGTTAGTTACTTGTAACTATGCATAATTTACTGTTATTACTATAGTAAGTACATGTAGTAACGTGTAACTACGTCACCTTAAATTAAAGTGTTACCAAGTAAAATTATCTGTTTTATGTTTGTCATTCCTTAAATCTAGCTTTTGATTTAATGGGCAAATACACTCATTACATAGTTTAAAAAACTAAGCTGCATCAACAGCTGCATCAGCAACTATAAATTTATCAAACTGAGAATAAAATGCAGCATGATTAATATGTCAATTTAACCACACACACACACAAAATGCCACTAAATTATCAATTTGATTTTATGCTGGCCATATATCCCAATCAGTGTGTTATTCAGAAATTATACACCAAATGAAATGAGCCAAAAAAATGAGTCAAAAAATAAAAAATATACATCAAAAAATTAACCAAGTTCGATTAAACTCACTAAAGTACCATTGCACATCATGCTGGAGCATTTTCATTCATTTAATTAATATACAATCAATATACAAATATACAATCAAAAGGCTTAGTATTCAAAGCAACGGCACTGCTGTTTTATTTGTACATTTACCTTATATATCGTATGGATAGTTTACCCAAAAATGAAAGTTCTGTCATCATTTACTCACCCTCAATTTGTTCCAAACCTGTATGAGTTTCTTTCTTCTGTTGAACACAAAAGAAGACATTTTGAACAATGTCAGAAACCAAACAGTTGATGGGCCCCATTGACTTCCATAGCATTTTTATTTTCCTACTATGGAAGTCAATGGCTACCGTCAACTGTCTGGTTGCCAACATTCTTCAAAATATCTTCTTTTGTGTTCAACAGAAAAAAGAAACTCATACAGATTTGGAACAACTTGAGGGTGAGTAAATGATAACAAAATGTTCATTTTGGGGTGAACTATCCCTTTAATCAAATATATATGCTGCAAGGAGCAAGTTAGCCAGCAGAGGGCAATAAAATACAACTTTTCCAGCTCACTCTCAAGCAAAGTCCTCTCATTTTCACAGCATCACATTGCATAAAAAAGTTGTATGATGCACTTTCCATTGAAAGCACATCCAAAAGTAACTGCTGTGAATTCACCATTCAAATGAATCACTTAAGAAATTAGGGAGCTTACATTAATGTCTTGAATGTATTGTGCTATAAAACCTAGAAGTTCTGCATATGATTATATCTGATATAGCTAGTTTGAATAAATTTGATGGCTACACATCTCATACAGGTTTGGAATGACATGAGGGTGAGTAAATGATGACTGTGTTTCAACTATTTTTTTTAATTAACTCATAAGTGTTCTCTGGTCGTTCAGGTGTAGATCTTTCCTCAATTATTAGTCAAATACCTGTTGGAAACCTCTTCCTCCTCTTCTCCATTCAGTCGTTCTTGTGCTTCCTGCTGCTCCTCCATTCCGGTAGGGATGGGTGGAGCCTCCTCACTGCTCTGGGGTCTTTCACTCTCCATATGAAAGATGGTGAGAGAGAAATCAGCCGCCAGGTCCTCCTCACTTCCCAAACTGAGCTGTGAGGTCACAACATCTGTCAGCATCTCCCTATTATCCCATCCAATCTCTCACACATATGTCCCAACATATCCAGCAGTGCAGAAAGAAACTGTGTATATAGTATATACTGTACACAGCATACTATTTCTTAATAGTATGTGCAGCTGAATGCAATGACAAACTCTTCAAGCAACAGTACTCATCATTGTTGTCACATGACCTCATTATAACATGTTGCATGCTTAAAGGGTTAGTTCACCCAAAAATGAAAATTCTGTCATTAATTACTCGCCCTCATGTCGTTCCACACCCGTAAGACCTTCGTTCATCTTAAGAACACAAATTAAGATATTTTTGATGAAATCCGAGAGGTATATGACTCGTCCTATAACAGCAATTTAACCGACACTTTCAAGGTCCAGAAAGGTACTAAAAACTTCGTTAAAACAGTTCATGTGAGTACAGTGGTTCAACCTTAAAGGTGCAGTAAGTGGTATTTGAACTACGCTGTTGGACATTGTTGATATTTGAAATCAGCCCAAACAAACACACCCCTCTCTTCATTGCTCCGCCTCCAAAACTCACACTCCAATCCTAACCACCCTGCTCTGAGTCGGTCTCGAACCCCGGCCCGATCGCTGCTGGCATGACGCTAAGCACCTCATTCTCTAGCGGCCGTCAGTGCGTAGTGGTTTACCTGCACAACTCTCACTATCTGGCCGCTGTTGCACACGCAATGTGAGTGGATGTCTGTTTATGACAGCTGACGCGCAACAAAATGCTTCACGAAAAATAAAGCGCAGTTGATGAACGAACGACAAGGAAGCACAAAAAATGAACATACAGTACACACGAGTAAATACAAAGTGTTCGTTGTTAGTCGCAAACAGCACAGCAGCTCCAGACAATCAAAACCCAGTGTACTCACATGATAAGTGGGATCAAAGCAATTTTCAGGCCTTCCCTCTTAGCTCTCTCCAGTGCTGGAAAGCTTTTCTAATATAACCGGGTCCTAAAGCGCTTGCCCAGGCATAAACCTTCATCACAGTGATATTCTTTTGAGATGTTTTGTATTGTGTCCCATTTCTCGTTCTGCAGGGTTTTTCAAATCTCCCTCTTGCTCGTTCTCTCTCCTCGACCGTCATACGCCCCCTGATGCTGATTGGTTAGACGTTTGTTGTTGGACTCGGCCCGACTAACTTCCAAACAGTGAATTTGAAATATCACTGAGTCCCCCTTTAATGTTATGAAGCGACGAGAATACATTTTGTGCGCAAAAACAAAACAAAAACAATGACTTTATTCAACAATATCTTCTCTTCTGTGTCATTCTCATACGTTGTTTAAGTCCAGCGCTTGCAGGTTCTACGTCAGAAAGCCGACTCATTATTGGCCAGCTCCTGCGTCAGCATCACACGCATGCGTCGTGCTGCTCACGTGATCATTTTTGGCAAATACTGAGCCGGCGTTCGGACGTAAACCCGGAAGACTTTACTGTGCTTGCTGTGTCACCTGCGTAACGATAATGAAAGGGGAGAGAAGAAATTGTTGAATAAAGTCGTTATTTTTGTTTTGTTGTTGCACACAAAAAGTATTCTCGTCACTTCATAACATTAAGGTTGAACCACTGTAGTCACGTCGACTGTTTTAACGATGTCTTTAGTACCTTTCTGGGCCTTTAAAGTGTTGATTATATTGATGTCTATGGACGAGTAATATACCTCTCGAATTTCATCAAAAATATCGTAATTTGTGTTCTGAAGATGAACGAAGGTCTTACGGGTGTGGAACAACATGAGGGTCAGTACTCAATGACAGAATTTTCATTTTTGGGTGAACTAACCCTTTAATTTGGTGCTGTACATGTGGTTATTTACTACAAAAATAACCGTACAGTAACTTCAAGTTACCTGTGGCAGCTCTTCAGATGGCTCAGTAGGTGTGGCTGCTTGGCACTGGCCCTCCGTCTCAGACTCCACCTCCTCTTCATCCACTTCATGAATAGTGGGCGTGACATCTGACGGGGGCATGGACGTCTTCTTTTTCTTCCTCTTTTTCTTTCGCCGGCGGTCCATACTGAGCACCCTCTTGCGGAAACGCTGCGGGGGGAGGTGGGTAGACAGGGGGTGGTGGGTGTGGTGGAAGGTGTGCCGGTGATCTGTGCATAGAGAGAGAGAGAGAGATTAAGTAAGGGGTGATGTTCAGACTGCAAACAGCTGACAGATCAGGCAAAAGAAAGAGACTGCGGAGTGATACGAGAGACTAGTACAGGTCAATGATTCAGTTTATTGTCACTACACAAACACATTTGACCACAGAATGCCACCATTGATCAGATCAGAATCGAGTATTCCATAGAACCATGTAATAAGCAATGATAAGGTCCTATAAAAGGTCACAGAAAATTAAGCAGCCATAGCAACATCCCCATTAGTTAGTTCCTCTCACTCATACTTCTCTGTTGCCAGGTATCTCTTTTTTTCACAGGTTTAAATCTTGAGTGTTATATTTAAAATGTATATAAAATAAACAAGCACTAAATCAATTAATAAATGTCATGTGCAGACTTATTTCAGGATTGAACTACTTTATACACCACCGTTCAGATTGGAGTTAGTATTTTTTTAAAATAAAGTAATACTTTTATTCTGCAAAGATGCATTAAAATGATCAAAAGTGACAGTAAAGACATTTACGTTTTACAAATGATTTCTATTTCAAATAAAATATATTAATTTGCTGTTCACAAGAATCCTGTATCACGGTTTCCACAAAAATATAAAGCAGCACAACTGTTTTCAACATTGATAATAATAATAAATGTTTCTTGAGCAGCAAATCAGCATATTAAAATGATTTCTGCAGGATCATGTGACACTGAAGATTAGAGTAACAATGCTGAAAATTCAGCTTTGCATCACAATAAAGTCGCTTCAGAAGCAGAGCATGAACAATGATGAACAATCACAAAGACAAACCATTTTTTTCTTTGGAACAACACTGATTAATCATGCACAATAAGATCAGGAATGTGTACTACGGCAAAATGAATACAATTTGTGTGTTTGTGAATTTCATTTTGACCGTATGAGTAGTTTTAGCTACACTGAGACTAGGGCTGTCAAAATGGCTGAAAAAACTATATTCACATTTTATACTTAAATATTACTATTACTAAAAATCTTTTGGCTTGTCTCCTGAGGCCACAAGACGGTGCAATGAGCAAAATATTAATGCACCTCATTAAATTGTTTATTAAAGCAATGAAATAACATATGTCATATGACTGTCTGAACAAAAAAAGTGCATAATGTTTATAAATCAAATATAATTTCGGAACTTGCATAATTATAAACAAAACAACATCATGTATTTATGCAAGGTTTAATACAAAGAGCCGAAGCGCTGATCACACAGTACTTTTTTGCGTTTAAAAACATGAGATGCAGTGGAATGGAAAACCCCACAAAGTCTCTTGAGACATGTTTTTTGAAAGTTGAACTTCTGTTAACTTTACATGGCTTTCTAAACATGTGGCTTTCTTGTGCGAGACGCAAGAGGAACGGTCAAAGGAGGGGTGTAACGGTACATGTATTCGTCCTGAACCGTCAAGGTACGGACGTCACGGTTCGGTTCATGGAGTTAGACGACGAATACAGTCAGTCCCAGGCGATCCACACTACAATCCAGAAGGGGGCGTGCGCAGTAATGCTTTTTAGCCTAACCAATTTTAACCAGCATTAACCACAAATAATCGCAATAGGCTCTGTGTTTTGTTACTTTCGATAAAAAACAAAGTGTCATCTTTCAAATTCTGTCCATTTTATCACGAAATTCAAACAGAACATGCCGTTTTGACGCTTTTTGATGTGGCGTGACAGATCATCTCTTCCTTTTCACTACTACAGAATGAACATGAAGGTATGTTGAAAGATACAGTACAACTTACTTAAATGTATCATATCTTGTGCAATCGCTCAATCATTGTTTGGAAAGATGTCAGTAAAACAGTTTGTAAACAATATGTCATGTAGTATTACATTTACCTCAGAAATGCCATTCAGTGTCAACAGCTTGTTAGTTCGCTAGAGAAATGAACTGTTTCACTAAATATATGCACTATATCAGCCTATATATTAATTATATTTTACTTAACCTGTTAGTTAATGTAAGGCTTAAATAAATCCGTCATGAAAACAAGTCATGACAGCCACTGTGTAAATGATTATATTCCAACAACGAATTGGAGAAACAGAAGTTAATGCAAAAACTACATTATGTTTAGGCTAATTTACATGTTTACAATATATGCATTTTTATTATTATTTGAGTGTTGATGATTATATCTAAAAATAAATAGCAACTGAATTTAATAATTTGGGCTCTGTTGTTAATTGTAACCTTTATTATAGTAATGTGCAAGTAAGGGCTTCCTAATAGTTTACAGCATTAGCAGAGATAGATTATTTTATCCTTAAGAAAATTTTAATTATAATTGAATACATTTAATACAGGGACACAGTTTGTTCAGTAAAACATTGTTTAATAAAAAAAGAGAAAAAAAGGTTTTGTTTTCTCACCCTGCTGTACTGAACCCGTACCGAACCGTGTCTTCAAAACCGAGGTACGTACCGAACCGTCATTTTTGTGTACCGTCTAGCACTTGTTTACATAGAAAACAATGGAAAAGCAGTGTAGAAAATGAATTCTGCGTGAACGGCTTGGTTATGATTTTGACGTAACCAAGATCTTCACCGCATTGAGCTTCTCTGTTTCTACAACAATTACATAATCATCGCATCTCGTGCACCACTGATAAGGCTTCTTGACAAACACCTAAAATTTGAATGCAAAAACGGTGCATTCAAATTTTAGGTGTTTGTCAAGAAGCCTTATCAGTGCCGCACGAGATGCGATGGATTTTTATTTTAAATTCAATGAATATTTGAAATTCCAATTTTAATTTGACATCCCTAACGGAGACGTTAAAGTGTGATTTGTCCTGTGTTTAGTGTGCCTCTCGGCTCTGCTATGAATGAATCACAGGCTAGTTTACACCTCCCACTACTGTCGCCACATGTAGATGGAAATGGAAAAAAAAAAAAAAAGAAAAAAAAATTCACTGTATCTTTGGACTCATTTACAGAGAATCCAATCACAAGTTCAGCACTAAATGCAGCTCTAAACACTGCCATACAAAAAGGCAAAATGCATTTTGTCAAAACTGGGTCTCTTAGAGAGTGATCTCTCATGTGACAGATGGGTTTTGCTCAACAGTGTTCAGATTCAAAGAAAATGGAATGTGAAAATTGATATCAGATCAATCAAAATTCAATCAAAATACTTTGAAGCCAACTTCCCTCAGCGTTTCAGCGTAGCTGCTGCTTATGTGTTTTAACAGCAGAATAGATCCAAAACGCTGTGATCTGATCACTCAAACCACATTTGAAGACAGAAAGAAATGCATTTTATTGCATTTATGAATGCTAATGTGTCATTATAGACCGCTTACATACTGTCAATCACCATCCGATTGAAAAAGGGACTTGAATAACAATAAGCATTAAACTTGAAATGTTTATAGTAGAGTGTTATTTTACTATTATTTATATTATTATAGTATCTATTAATAATTTGAAATAGCTTCTGTTTTTATATTTTCAGTTTTTATTTTTATTTTAGTTGAAAAAGGGACTTGAATAACAATAAGCATTAAACTTGAAATGTTTATAGTAGAGTGTTATTTTACTATTATTTATATTATTATAGTATCTATTAATAATTTGAAATAGCTTCTGTTTTTATATTTTCAGTTTTTATTTTTATTTTAGTTTAAGATTTAATAATGTTGTAATATATATATATATATATATATATATATAAAATGTTCAATTTTGCTGTTTTGTTTGTTTGTTTGTTTGTTTTTAATACTTCTATTTAGTTTTAGTCATTTTAGTGCTTTAACCTAAACTTATCTATATCTAACTTATGTTTTTCATCTAATATATATATATACACATACATATTTCACTTTATTTCAGGTTTATTTCAATTAGCAAAATCATTTTTAATAGTTTTAGTTCTAATAGTACAAACAAAATAGATTTTAGTTGTACTTAACAATAAGTTATAACACTGTTGTGGTAATATTAGAATATTTGTCACATTTTTATTTATTTTTTTCATCTTTTATCAACAAGAAGGAAAACACCTGATGTAGTCTATGAAATCAGAATCTTTCACTTGTGATTCATCCTAGTCAGATTTCAAACCTCTGCTAAACAACATGGCTTGAAGAAGCACATATAATTATGGTTAAACGTCAGACAGTACTTACACTCAAAGTCTTTCTCATTGTAGCTGCGGCCCATTTTGTCTGCGCCATTGATGGCAGACTCTGTAATGATGTCCCCAAACCTCTCCACAGACAAGGCCTTCTCCCATTCCTCATCTTCTTGTCCTGCTGTGGAGCCCTTCTCTTCTTCCAACAAAACCTGCAGATTAGATCATTTGAAACCACACAGTAAGTGCCAGACAGATGTTCCAGATGCTAAAATACATTTGAGGAAGTATGGGAAATAAACTTGAGGCCAAATGATTCCTTCTGGCATGCTCTGAAGAGTTCGAGCAGTTACGGCCAGATGTTTTATGTTCTCTGAGATTGAACCACAACCACACATCCATTAGCACTCACCCAGTGCACCGCAATTCTGGATGGCTTATCACCCATGAAGAACAGGGCATCATGATGACAGAGAGGCATCACTGAAGATTCTAGGTGTTTTTCTAGTTTTTTTTTTTTTTTTAAATAGTGTAGGATAGGACCATGCGCGTGTGTGTGTGTGTGTTCTGGCATATGTGGTCTATGAGGACACAAATGTGTATAATGACATGGGTATTACAACGTAAACATGGTTTATGAGGACACTTCCTGTGTCCTCGTAAATCAAATGGCTTAAAAAACTTTTTTTTTTTTTTTTTGAAATTCAAATAATGCAGAAAGTTTTCTGTGATGAGTAGGTTTAGGGGTAGGGGTAGTGTAGGGGGACAGAATATACAGTTTGTACAGTATAAAAATCATTACACCTATGGAGAATCCCTGTAAACCATATACCAACAGATTGGGTAACGTTAAAGCCATTCTGTGTGAAATAGTGAGGGGTAATGGATTTTGGTAAACTTTAAGCTCTTAAGCTCAGGGACCATTTTGGGGATTTCCACCTGGATTTGGCCTACCCAAATTGAAAAGCTTCCCATACCCACATACAGTGCTCTAAATACAAAATTTTGGTGTCATTTTACAGGAAACCTTTTGAAGTTACATAAAACACTACTGAAAGTGATAATTATAGTATATTTTGTCTGTGCTGTAATAAACCCCCCAAAAAAGAGGCGCTGTTTGATTTTTTTTTTTTTGTTATAAATTCTTATTTGAAAGTGTATAACTCAGACCCTAAGTGCTGACAGTTTTGGTTGTTTCCTCCAGATTTCAGCAAACACTGGAAAAATAGTTTTGTCTCTATCATGTTGTATGCAAGAGTTATTCAAATGCACCCGAAGGGAAGAACAGTACTTTTTTATGTAATTTCTGCCTACCCAAATCTAAAGTCTTCCTATACCCATATACATTGGTATAAATGCAATATCCCAGTGTCATTTTACAGAAACCCCTTTGAAATTACATAAAACACAGCTGAAAGTGATAAATATTATAGTATATGTTGTCTATTTGTGGCTGATTGAAGCAGTCGTCGAAGTTGGAATGTGACGCTTGCCTTTGTTTTCTCAGAGTGATCATATTTCACTGCGCGATTCTTTGGAAGATCATTCGATCTATAATTGTCACACAATGAAATAAACAAATATGGGCAAATTCCTTAGAATGAGAGCTTTCTTGTGATATATGACTTGACTGTTTTGTGAAAAATATAAAAAATACATATTCGAAGAAATTTTTCTTCGCAATCATTAAGCGGAAATTCTTGTCTGGGACCAATGCATATGTAAGCTCAATTTTACTGCTTTATGTATCATAAAAACAAATATTCTCTGTAAAGATTAGATTCTAAGCTATCACATGATACCAAATATGGGGTGATACCATATAGGGAAGCCTTTAAAATGGATGTGTAAACATTATAACGTGAATTATGACAAATTTTTATAAGGGTCCGTGGAGTAAATGAAGCAGTAGGTCAAGTTAACATTGTTTAGTAAACAGATTTCTGCACTAAACAAAAATCATATAACAAACACGATAAATGTAACCATTTAAAAGAAAAAATGTTAACTTGACTGACAGCATCATTTCCACTTTAACACTGCCCTGTCAGATTTAGTAATCCTGCAATATATCTGTTATATATCTACATCAGACCAAAATGCTTTGTAAAATACAGAACAGAGAAGTTTAGACATCACCAGAGTGAATTTGAGGAGCATTATAGACATAATTATTGTTATTATTATTATTATTATTTTGGACAAACTGTCTGTAATAATATGATAAAATAATAAAATATGATTTTTATCAATAATAATAATAATAATAGTAGTAGTTTTTTTTTATATTAATATTGATATTAGTATTGTATTGTCTTTATTATAAAATGATAAAATATGATTATTATCAATAAAAAAATATTATTATTACTGCACAAACTGTCTGTAATAATATGATAAAATGATAAAATATGACTATTATCAATAATAATAATAATAATAATAATAATAATATTTTTAAAGAATTATTACTGTTATTATATTTATTAATATTGATATTAGTATTGTATTGTTTTTATTAATAATAATAATAATTAATGGACAAACTGTCTGTAATAGTAATATGATAAAATGATAAAATATGATTATTATCAATAAAAATAATAATAATAAGAATTATTATTATTACTGTAATTATTTTTTATTAATATTTATATTAGTATTTTACTATTTTTTATTAACAATAATAATAATAATAATAATAATAAAATGTAAATTAACCATTAAAACTCAGTAGTATCTAGATGGACTGGATTATTTTTTTACTGTACTTGATGCATAAATAATCAGAATGGCAAATCACAAACATAAAAAAAATTATATCATGATGATAGAGCAAGCAATAGCACTCGGACAGCTTGACTAAAAAGATTATTTCTTGAAGTAAATGAAACTGTTTCACAGCATCGCTCACTCGATGCAGCTGTTTCTCCACAGCACTTTAACAGATTCCCCCTCTGCACTCACGATAATGAGTTAGAATAGTTTGCAAAAACACAATCTTCTACTAAAAACACAGACAGAGCATTAATATCTTACAGAATCAAGAGTATGTCTTCATTAAAATCATCTCATTATTATCATGGTCAAAATAAAACAAAACCCTTAGTCAATGAATGTTGGATGTGGCACTAGAAGGACCAATCATATTTTATCTGCCCATATGGCCCCGCCCACAGTTCCACCTATGGGAGGCATCTAACATTTGGCTCGTGAGAAGAAGGCTTTGAAGAGCGCGGGTGGGATAAAGCATGCTGACAGGCTACAAGGCTCGCAGATCAGTCAGAGTAAATGTCACGGTGTCAGCAGGAAGTCAACAGCAGCCCTGCAGCGCCCCCATTAACAACCACAACTGCATTCAACAGCACCTCTGTCATGTCCAACAAGCACCAAGACGCAGAACACCCAACTGAACTCGGCAAGCATAAAAGCCAACAAATCATTTACCCTGAAGCATTAAAACAAACATGAATCTTTTAAAATAGCCACATATTCTTTAATTCCTCAGGAAAATAAGCACGGGCAAAAGGCAGGCCTCTGCATAGTTAACCAGAGCAGATGGGGCAAATTCGGCAAAACTGAAATGAGATGAACGAATGAGGGACTAATTAAGGAAACAAAGTCTTCTTTGTTGTCTGTGCCCGTCGGCTTTGTGTAAATTAATGAGGACAACATTTCATTAAGCTCACCGTGTCTGCATGCTGTGTGCCGCTCTTTTATCACCGCTGAAGTGGTGACTTTAATGAAGACACTGACCTGTGAAGTCAAATGATAAACGGCTTGCTCTGACAATATAGGAGACTTGGAAATGAGCCAGTGTGGGAAGGAAACAGAGAGGATGCTGGAAAAAGACCCCTCTGCTGTATTACACAATTTCTGCTCTTTCATGCCCGCTTTTCCAACCCTATAAAGGGGTACTTCACCGCTGCCAAAATGGGCTTTCAATAAAACTTGGCTGCCTATATAGTAAAAAAGTGAAAAAACTAAAAGAAAATGAATCGGTGCTACCAGAAAACAGAAAACAGTCTTTCGCCAAATAGGTAGGAAAACTTCAACACCCATAATGCACTGTTAACTGCATAACTGCATGTTGCCGTCCAAGGCCACTCCCACCAGTTTGCTATTGAAACGCTTGACAAGAGTCAAATACCGCCTTGCTTTAGTAGGAAATACTTCTTAGCAAACTTTTAGTCATAATGGTGTCGACTTGTATTGTTCCCGGGTACAAAAAAATCAAAGAGTAAACTTTTAAATTTGGCAGTAGCGAGTTATTTTTGGTTTAAAGTGAAGGATCCAGCTCGTTGTCAGCAGTGGCTACTGGCTGCAAAAGAATCGTAAATATATCCATGATGGAAAATCTTAAAAACAGTGTTTGTAGTCTCCATTTCAAACGTGATGACAACAAACACAGTGTTTTATGCCAAACGGAGGGGAAAAAGAAAAGAAACTGGCATTCAGTCAGTTCCGCTTAAACAATTGTTCTTTTTTACTACAGACATTGTAACAATACAAAGTGGGTTAAAAATCAGTGAAGTTACACTTTAAATGTCTCTCGAGCAGAGCTTGGATGAGAATCTCTTTCTGTCTGTAAAGCATGTGTGTGTATCTTTGTTTGTGAATGTCACAAAAGCTGTCAAAAACATTTGCTGCTAATATTTCACCCCAAAATCAAATGGAAGAAATACAAAATTTTGTTTTGTTTAAAAGGGACCTATAATGCCCCTTTTACAAGATGTAATATACATCTCTGGTGTCCCCAGAATGTGTCTGTAAAGTTTCAGCTCAAAATACCCCACAGATCATTTATTATAGCTTGTCAAATTTGCCCCTATTTGGGTTTTGTGTGTGTCCCTTTAAATGCAAATGAGCTGCTGCTCCCTGCCCCCTTTAAAGAAGAGGGCGGAGCTTTAACAGCTCACGCTTCGGATGCTCAACAACAACAAAGCTGGAGAATCTCACGCAGCCAAAATGAGGATTGTCAGTAACGGTGTTCAGCCTTACATTGTTCAAACCGGAGTCGGACACTGATGGAGAGAAGAAGTTACAATTTTTCTGGACATTTCTGAATGGTTATTGGATAAATTTGTGTAGTTCTCTTCTCTAAAGCAGCCCAACATGGCCTCACCCCCTTTGTTGCATGTTCTCGGGGGCAGGGTTTATGTAAATTTTGGGATTTGTGATGTCAACAACCCGGAAATAAGCTCATTGTAGTCCCTACCAGCTGTTTGTTGTAGTCCTTAAAATGCGATTTCTGTAAAAGAAAATATCTCCCTTTGCATTGAACTTTGAGCGTCATAACTTTGCAGATGTTGTTTATGCTCAAACAGCAACATTACACACTAACTAAAGTTAAAAAAGTGAAATCATAATCAACCACCCCTTTAAAGAAAATGAAGTCTAATTGTATGACTATTAAGGTTTTTTAGAAGGCAACTAAGCATATTTTCATCTATGATTCTCAAAATGCAAATGAGAAAAATAGTAATATAATAATTTAACTAAATTTTATTTAAAGATCATCATATTTTTGTGATGCCTATAATCCATCATATATATAAGAAATGTATATTAAGATGTTATATTTTTTATAAATAAAATGAAGCATAGAGATGATAGATAGATAGATAGATAGATAGATAGATAGATAGATAGATAGATAGATAGATAGATAGAATTTAAGGGTGAAGTTGGGGTGAAACCTGGTCATGTTTTCATGAGCAGTAATGTAACATTATCCCTTTTCTCTACCTCTGTGTTCGGTCACCTCTCCCTCACTCATTCTGTTTCTCTTCTGTAATTGCCCCTTCTTAATTAACATAATGTAACAAAAGACCAAAACAAACAAACAACAGCAGGATTTTTAGAATAGTATGTTTTGAACAGCATTTCCCACCGTTTCTGTTCTCAATGAAAATGAAGGACCCAAACAGCATTTGCTCTTGCAGTTCTCTGATTGTGCGAATGTTAATGGCTTGAGCGAGACTGAGTGCAAGCGCTCCCAATAAAGGTTACGGATTGCAGCTCTCTTTATTTCAACTGCGAGGTGAACAGAATGACAATGGGAATCCAGAGAGGGCTGGCAAATGTGTTTGCTTGCTGTTAGCAAGTGCTCTGGGTAAACGGTAGATAGAGTTACATACGTCATGGGTGGCTGCCCGCTCTGCCGAGATACTAAGGGCTGTCACAATACCAACATTTCAGTAGTCAATACCAAAGCAGTGAAATTTCATGATTCTGTTCCCATTATACAAAAAAAAAAAGAAAAAAAATGGTGTGTGTTAATGGTTAATGAATGGTGTGTTTCCTGTCCCGCTTTTCAGAGGCAGCGTTCTGTTGCATCTTGTGAATTTCACCTTGCAGTCTGTATTGAATGTGAAACATTTAAAAAACGTGTTGAAGCTGCAAAAACATCTTTCTGTTGAGTTGTCTCAATAGACTTTTTAGTGATTCAAACTATGCTAACTATCACGTGAATAGGCTGATTCGATTCAAAAACAAATGACTCTTAAGGAACAGGTTCTTTTTTCGTGAATCAAACACATACTTTGCGACCGGTTCAGTCTGATTCCCGAACAAATGACTTTAGTCAGTTCTTTTTAGTGATTCGAACTATGCTAACTATCAAGTGACTAAGCCGATTCGATTCATAAACAAATGACTCTTAAGGAAAAGGTTCTTTTTTCGTGAATCAAACACGTACAGCACAACCGGTGCAGTCTGATTCCCGAACAAATGACTCTTATGAACCGGTTCTCTGTAGCGAATCAAAAACATATCGAGTGACTAGTAGTTCAATTCACAAAAAAATGACTCTTATGAACCAGTTCATTTAAGTGAATCGAAAACATACAGTGTGGCCAGTCGTCTGACATCTGAAAAAACGACTCTAATGAAATGGTTCTTTTATTGAATAGTCCCCACATGATTTCAGAGAAATAACAAACCACAACCCAGTCCAACGATTCAGTCAATTCCCCATGGACAAAATCAGGTCCCGCCCTACATTTTTTCTTGTTTGAGAAGCTGTTTCACTTTTTTAAAATAATAGTAATAGTAAGTTTGTCACAAGCTCTGAAGCACTGATTCCAAACAAAAGATTTATGAAGGTTTCAAAGCTTCGTGAACGCACCCACCAGACTCCCCCGCTTCAGAACAAAACCAGAATACTGTAGGAAACAGTGGCATGTAGCCTCAATTAACACTGTGTTTCAAGTAATTATTCAAGTAAACATTAAGTAACAGAGAACACATTGTGTGGTTTTCTCTTTTTCCTCGAGGCCTGATCGCTCTTCACAGAGCAAGCGCACAAATATCCCACTCGGAGCGGTGCGAGTAGAACCGGTGGGGTTACACTTATTCTTTGTCTGCACTCCAAACTGAGGAGGCTGCTTGACAAAGAGTGTGCAAGGAGCTATTCTGGTGCTCGAAGTGCCGTCTACACAGGTGCAGGTATGCCTGCTCAGACTGGCCTGGATATCAGGTGACTGTGGAGGCCCACCTGAGCTCTTTGTGTAAGTACAGAATACTCATTCATTCTCGCAGTCCCACTATTTCCCAAAAGTGCTGACCTTTTCAGGCAGCCAAGGACAGAGAGAGCCAATCCCTGCATGACTAACACTTATACCAGGGTTGTCCGCCATTCAGAACTGAACTGGAATTAAAGTAGCACACTAGAAATGTAATTTTAATGTAAGAAAGTAGAATTAAAATGGTATGAAATTCAGAGAAATTAATTTAACTCTTGTGGGTTTTTAAAAAATATATATATATTAATACTGAAATATTAAATGTATATATTTTTAATTTATATAATTATTATTTTATAATATATAATTTTTCATTTTTATTATATTTAAAAAATCATATATTGTATTTTCTGTATGTGTATGTAATAATATATTATTATATTTGATATTTATTATTTATTATTTCAGTATATTTTTATTTATATAAATTATATAATTTATAATAATATAAATTTTAATAATAATAATGTAAATTAATATAAATAATATATTTAATATATTATTTATAATTAATTTATATATTAATATAAATAATATAAATTTTAATAATAATAATAATATAAATTTATATATATATATATATATATATATACACACATAACATTTTTAATTATTTTTAGTTTTTGTATATTATAAAATATGAATTTATATTATAAATCATATAATTTATATAAATAAAATATACCGAAATAATAAATAATAAATATCATATATAATCATATATTATTAAAAAATAATTAAAAATTATATATATATATATATATATATTTAAAAAATAAAAATAATTAAAAATTATATATAAATATAATATATATTTATATATATATATATTTTTTTAATTATTTTTATTTTTTAGATATTATAAAATATGAATTTATATTATTATAAATTATATAATTTATATAAATAAAAATATACTGAATTAATAAATATCATATAATCATATATTATTAAAAAATAATTAAAAATTATATATAAATAAATGTATATATATATAATCAAATATTAAATAAATAAATCATACAATTATTATATGAATTATTTATTTTATATATATATATATATAATTATTAAATATTAAATCATATAATTATTATATGAATAATTTATTTAATACAATAAAAATAAAATATCTATAATATCTATCTATCTATCTATCTATCTATATATGCTGTAGTTATTAATATATATGCTGTAGTTCAATTTTTTGAGTTTCCTGATGACTACTGAAATTCTAGTGTTGCAACAGATCTGCAGCCTCAGCCACGATGTCAAATCATCCACCATTCTCCATCTAGCTTGGGTGAGCAAAACACAACATGTCCCATGAGCCCTACTGATGCTCTCAGTGATGTGTGTCGGGTCTCCCTACAACAGCAGTGACATTCACAAATGTTCCCAGAGCAAACAACAACTTAATGTACATGTGGCCTGTAGTGATAGAAAGACTACAGGGCCTAGTCAACTAAAAACAAGACAGATACACGACTATATACATAACATCAGGGAATGAAGACCATGAAGCATGTGATTCAAAATTAATAATACAAAGAACTTATTACTGTAACGTATGAAACATGCTATATAAATAAACTTGCCTAGCCTTGCAGCTCAAATACCTCAGCAGAGAGAAGAAACGAGCTGCTCTAAGAGACGAGCTGGATAAGAGACTGTTGCTGTCTCACAGACGCTGTCAAGGAGTGATGGGAGATGAGAATGATGTAAATGAGATGTTTTGTTTATGCTTGTTATGGTGAGTCATTGGCTTATAAACAACTCCATTAGCATCATTAAAGAGCTGCAGGCAGAGACACCTTCCTCTCCTTAAAAACAACAGATCATCCAGCTCACTGCTGGCATTTCACTAGCACACTACGACAGGATTCACAGCATCTGCCCGTTCCCACAGTACCAGCGATGACTCACCGTCACTATGGAAAAATAATTCATCACACGTTTTTGAACAGAGAGGTAAATACAGGCAAAAAAGGCCTGCTTCCTTCTCTCCAGGATTTCAAATATGTCAATAGCAGGTCAAATATGATCCTGAAGATGGAGTTGGGAATGGAGAGCCTTTGAATTTTTTTTTTTTTTTTTTTATGCGGGAACTGTAAAAATCACTAACAAATTCTGACTGAATATACAGTGAAACAGCGAGATATAAATGATGTAAACCATTTATTTTATATAAATGTATTTAGTTGTGAACTTCATTTATTGAGACTAAATGTGCTGAGAGATAAAGATGCTCCAAAATTATATAAAACACATTTTCCTACTACAAAAAAATGACAAAAAGCACATAAAACTTAACAAAATTACTAACATTTATACTAAAATGAAAGTCTAAAAATAAAAGCTAATTCAAAATATTGATAAATACTATATTAGTACATTCAAATAACACTGCAAATTAGTCTCATTTTATGTGTACTTAGGATTCATGAGACTCAAATTTACATAAACATGAGCTAATTATTTATATAAATATGTTAGTAAAAATAAAACATGAATAGTATATCGTTAAGATGAATTGTTACTGTAAATATCATGAAGGAAAAATAATTGTTCAGTGGTTTCGCAACAAGAATGGTCCATTTTAAGCCTCTTCTTACTGATGGATTCTGGGATTTAATTATCAAGAATTATGAATTATGTACAAATCTAATTCTATTATGCATCAGTCTGTTCGAGCATGCAAAAAGTCTGTTTACAAATCATCTAACTGAGCATGTGGTGAATAATTACCATCCATATTTTTCTGTACAGTAAACCACATGCTGTACATTTTTAAGAAGCAGATCAATGTTGCCCCTCCTAACCTGAACAGGTGGCATCAGGATTGAGGGGCGGCGGTTACCCCAGCTGTATACGGCGCTATGAGATCATCGTCGCCATGACAACCATGAGCTCAGACCACTGAGAATAGAGAGATCCGTCTATCCTCGACCCCGTACAGTGTAAACACTGATAAAGCAGCATCTAGCAGGGTCCTCAGGGGACCGATTAGGGCCAGACATCTATTCCAGGGATAGTCCACCCTATGCTAGGATCTCATCTCTTATTTCGCTCATAAACACGCTAAGGCTTGGGAAAATGTGCATGTATGTTCAGGAAACATAAACGAACAATATCTCATCATTGATCTGCTATGACAAAAACTGTAATTTTCCATCGGGATGCATTTTTACATACACTTTTTTTCACAGTAGTTTCTTCTACTAAAACAAAGACTATTGGAGTACGTTTAACAGGAAAATCAGTCTTTAATACTTCAAAATTTCATGTTTAAATCAATGTGTTACTTATGGAAGCTTATGGGATAAAAAATAAAAAGGTAATTGCGACATTTTATCTCATAATTCTGATTTTTTTCCCCTCAGAATTGTGAGTTAATGTCTTGAAATGCGGATTTTATAACTCACAACTGAGTTTATATCACAAAAAAGTCACAGTTAACTTTTTGTATTATTTATTTACAGTGCCATGGGCAAAAGAAATTATACTTTACCCATATTGTAAAAACTGGGCAAATAATAAAAAGACAATAAACAGACAACACATTCTATTAGTCAGATTAAATCACAAAGTCTGAGTCATAATGAATGACTAAAATAGTCTGACTCACCTTTTGACTGGATGTTTTTGGCAATGTGTAGTTAAAGGGTTAGTTCACCCAAAAATGAAAACTCACCCTCATGTCGTCCCGTAAGACCTTCGTTCACCTTCGGAACACAAATTAAGATATCTTGATTAAATCCGATAGCTTAGTGAAGCCTCCAAAGGCAGCAATGCCACTGTAACTCTCAAGATCCATAAAGCTACTAAAAACACATTTAAAACAGTTCATGTGACTACAGTGGTTCTACCTTAATATTAAAAAGCGACGAGAATACTTTTTGTGCGCCAAAAAAACAAAATAAGGACTTTTCAACAATATAGTATGGGCCGATTTCAAAACACTGCTTCGGAGCTTTATGAATCGAATCAGTGATTCGGATCTCCTATCAAACGGAAATCACATGACTTTGGCGCTCCGAATCACTGATTCGATTCATAAAGCTCCGAAGCAGTGTTTTGAAATCGGCCCATCACTATATTGTTTTTTTGGCACACAAAAAGTATTCTCATCGCTTTATAATATTAAGATAGAACCACTGTAGTCACATGAACTGTTTTAAATATGTTTTTAGTACCTTTATGGATCTTGAGAGTTACAGTGGCATTGCTGTCTATAGAGGCCTCACTGAGCCATCGGATTTAATCAAAATATCTTAATTTGTGTTCTGAAGATGAACGAAGGCCTTGTGGGTGTAGAACGACATGAGGGTGAGTAATAAATGACATTATTTTCATTTTTGGGTGAACTAACCCTTTAAAGGTATCAATACACAAAAGACCTTGTTGTAATAAATGCTAATTTAAATACAAAAAAAAAAAAAGGAAAAGAAATATGATACAAAAACAGTATTGTGTGTATGCTGTTAGGGCCAATTCATGTGTGTCAATGGAAACACTGTGCAGCTATAATACACTATTTATTAAATGTTCTGTCCTTTTTCAAGTGAGTTCAACAGTTTGGAGGAAGAAACTCACTGGCTCACACTCCTCCATTCACAGGAAAGCTTCACACATTTGTCTATATAGGGTGAAGGAGCATTTCTGACTCACCCTTCTGGACTGCAATGCAGATGCGTAAATTCAGGCTGACTGGTTTTAAACAGCTCTATTTGTCAGTGCATTTGGGAAGTACTGAGTCTGTGTTGGAAGTGAGAGAAGAGCACTGTTGCATAAATCTACCTCTGTCCATCCTGTCTGTCACTTGTAGCCTGTTATTTTGTTTTCTTCCCTTCAAGTCAACAGGAAATGTTGCTTGTAACTCATTTTATATCCATATTTGGATTAAAACATTGTGAAAATAACATGCACTGATGAATCCTGCACAATAACAACAGTAACATGCATTTAGGATGCATTTTGATTTCATGTTGACTTATACGTTTTTTACAGAACCCTAGTGAGCCCCGGACATGACATGCAGGAAAAAAATAGTAGGCTATTTTTATTAATTCGTTCCCTTGATTTACTAAAACATGCGCTCGATTTACTATTTCGTTCCCTCGATTTATTAATTAGTTCCCTTGATTTACTAAAACGTGTGCACGATTTACTATTTCGTTCCCTCAATTTACTAAAACGTGCGCTCGATTTACTATTTCGTTCCCTCGATTTATTAATTAGTTCCCTTGATTTACTAAAACGTGTGCACGATTTACTATTTCGTTCCCTCAATTTACTAAAACGTGCGCACGATTTACTATTTCGTTCCCTCGATTTCTAAATCATGCACATGATTTATAAATCGGGGGAACGAAATAGTAAGTCGTGCGCACAATTTAGTAAATCGAGGGAACGAATTAGTAAGTCGTGCACACAATTTAGTAAATCGAGGGAACGAATTAGTAAATCGTGCGCACGTAGGACCCCGCACATGACAAAAGGAGAAAAAAAAAAGATTTTTTTTTTTTGGGGGGAAAATTTGGTTGCGTTGTGAGTATTTGCAGCACGTTTCTGTTTGCAGCTTGTGTTCTCTTTAGTTGCAGCGCATTGAACTCTCTACTGAATATACAGTCAAACCAAAATTTATTCAGACACCTTGAACATTTCATTCATTAATACAGTTTATTCACTATAGTTTAAAAAAATGGTAATAAAATATGAAAAAAAGATCTCAGAGTTAAACTGTGTCAGAAAAAATTAATCTTAATTATGTCAGATAACACTTAAGCAAAACATGGTCAGGTTAAAGTGTCTGAATAATTTTTGGTCCCAAATTTTTATCAGTTTTACTGGTAGTCCACTGTATGAAGAATTTTTGGGTATAATATGTCACAGTTTACTTTATTTTGCTATCCTCACTTACATAAATGAACTATAGTGTCCTGCACCCACTAGTAAAAATATATCAAAAATATCAAAAATGTCTGAATAATTTTTGGTTTGACTGTAAATCAAAATGAGGGAACGAATCAGTCATGGGAACGAATTCTTGATTCGTGGCCATGATTTAACTAAAACAAGTGAACAAATTAGTAAATCGTGGCCATGATTTACTAAAACGAGGGAACGAATTTTTAATTCGTAGCCAAAATATATGTTTGCATGTCATGTGCGGGGCTTAGTAAGTATTGACTATAAATGTAAAAAAACATTAACTACAAAAGAAAATTGATTAACTGCAATTAATTATTTTAACTGTCAATTGACAGCCCTAATATAATAAGAAGAACCGTTATTAATAATTGAGCAGCAGATCAGCATATTAAAATGATCTCTGAAGGATCATGTGACACCGAAGACTGAAGCAATTATGCTGAAAATTCAGCTTTGGAATAAATGACATTTAAAATATATTAAAATAGAAAACAGTTATTTTAAATTGTAATAATATTTCACAATATTACTGTTTTTATTGTATTTTTGATCAAATAAATGCAGCCTTGGTGAGCAGAAGATATTCTTTCTTAAACATTTAAAAAATCTTAATTATTCCAAAACTTTTGACCGGTATTGTATATGTTAGTAATCAAGCACACAATTTTGACAAATATTGAATTTGATTTTTTTTAAAAATCACATGAATTCTGTCTGTTCACACTGAAGTCACACGGCAAAAATTAAGGTATATAATTTATTTCTACTTATGAAAATGGAATTTTCATCACCATCATCCCAAAAACTGCTCTGTTATGAAATAAAAAATAAAAACCACATTGAGCTGCAGTGTGCATGCAGAAGTGTGTGCCCTGCTGCCACTGGATTTTATGGGAAGTATAAATAAAACTTGGTCAAATATTTGGGTGTGGGAAATCAGTGTGCAGTTCAATCACTGAACACTTTCTGTTTACTCAGTCTGGCCAAATCCTCTCGCTTACCACTATTGATTTCTTCATTCTGTGTTGATTTTTGTCAATTCAAAGAGGAGGTGTTGCTTGTGGGAAGTCTGCATCAACATACGGAATGCTGATTATTGTTTTAGAAAACAAGTAAGTAAAAATGTGCAGCATTAACATGTTGCTTTTGTCTGGGCTGCGCTACAATGTCTCCTTCACACTATTTTATTACTAAACATTCGATTCTCTTTGCTGAAACATGATATGATGATCTCTACAGCACAGGCACAACATGCCAAATGGCCATCCGCATGCAGGTCGACACCAGGCAATTAATCTGGTATCTGATGCCATGGTGAGCAGATTGCTGCCTAAAACACTTACTCACAATATGTCAGCAGAGTTCATGGAAACAGGCCCTAAATTCTGGTGAGGCTCCATATGGGTACTAATAAGGGTATGTTCCTTTCTTATGATGATGTATTTAAAGAGCTCATGTCATTAGGAATCTAATTTTCCCTAATCTTGTGAGAGTTCTTTGTGCTATGAAAACATGTACAGTAACTCTAAACTGTAACTCAAAACCTCCTACCCAAAAAGAGCATTTATTGAAACTGAGCTGCTAAAATGACTCACTATGAACTTGTGTACAATTCTGCAATAAGAAAGATGAATATATTCCAACACAGCAACATTTATAGAGTTTTTTCAGAAACAGCCACCATGCAATAATATGAAGGAAGTATAGACCCTTTTAGTGCCGACGTCACAATTACGTCATGGCATTAGCTGGAGGCTAAACAAAGGGAAAACTGGAGGCGCCAGGCCAATACACACCAGCACAGAGTCGCGGCTACATAAGGAGCTTAAAATGTCATCTTCTTGTGTTGTTGGGTGCCAGAATCGACGAAGCACAGGCTCCAATTTGAAATTTTATAGCATACCTGCTGCCACTGCCAGACAAAAAAACGACGACAGCTGTGGTTAAACGCAATAAAACGAGCGGACTAGACAGAAACGATTAATCAAAAATGTTTGCGTTTGCAGCGCACACTTCATATCAGTTAAGGTTAAATAACCTGTTGTCTTTTGTTGGTATGGATTATGGTTTGGTTACATGTCTAAAGATTTCCCATGCATGCCCACCTAATCAGAAATTGGGGAACAAGTTAAGTGATCTCTCATGTAATACTAACTTTTTTTAGCGCATAAGTTAGCTAATTTTGTTAGTCGTACAGCTAAAGATGTATACGCCCTCAGTTACTCTTTACTATACATGGGTCGGACAATCTGGTTCTGTCCATTAAAGTTAACGTTTTCAAATAACAATCACGGTCCCGGACAATGAGTGAATTTACATGTTCAGATAAAATCTGAACCATTGAATCTAGCCATTGTTAAAAAACAAGCTAACAAAACTTGCTAGCTAGTGGTCAGGGGAATCGCTCTGCCTCCACCTAAGCTCCGCCCACAAAAAAAGGTCACAATGTTTACTAACTGAAAAGGGGTCTATATAAACACCAGAAAAATTGACATTAAGAATAACGTGATCATTTCATGTATGAATAAGGTGTTTACATAAATGCCTTAAAGGAACAGCATCAAACAATGACCCAGCAAGCAATCTCTGAGAAACACTGTTGATATCTGAAATCAACCCAAACACAACCCTCCCTTCATTGCTCCGCCCCCGAATGCATGAACATGCAATGCAAGAGTGGGTGTCTCTGTATCATATCACAAAGTGAAGATGACAAATGACCAGGAAGAGTATATACAAGCATAAGTTGGTTGTTAGTCACCAGCAGCACACCTGCTCCAGAAAAACTAGCTAACAAAATAGCTAACATTACAACAATAGCATATGTTGGTTCTGTGAAACATAGCAAAACTAATGTTACTCACATATGGAGCAGAAACAACACAACCTTGGCGTACGTTTTCAGGCCTTCCCGCTTAGGTCTTTCCAACGCTGGAAAGCTTTTCGTATACTAACGCTGGTCCTGAAGCTCATAGCCCTTCATTTTCCAGTGATATTCCTCTGACCTTTTCTCTTTTGTAATGTCTCTAATCCATCTCTCTTTCTCTGACACATGCACAGATAGACCTCAAGCGGTGCTCAAGCACCTGCCCTTTTGGCCTATGATTAGATAAGTGCCCTTTTTGCAAGACTTTTTTTTTTTTTTTGGCCCGTGGCATCAATTCTCAATTAGGCGTGTGCCCAACAACTTATTCTTAAAGGGGTCCTTGATTATGACTTCACTTTTTTAACTTTAGTTGGTGTGTAATGTTGCTGTTTGAGCATAAACAACATCTGCAAAGTTACGACGCTCAAAGTTCAATGCAAAGGGAGATATTTTCTTTTACAGAAATCGCTTTTTAACAAATGGCTGGTAGGGACTACAACGAGCTTCTTCCCGGGTTAGTGACATCACAAACCCTAAAATTTACATAAACCCTGCCCCGAGAACACACAACAAAGGGGGTGAGGCCATGTTGGGCTGCTTTAGAGAAGAGGAAGAGTTGTTGTAGTAGAGTGTTGTTGCCATGCCGTGACTGCTTCACAAACGAGGGTCAATTCAACGCTGGATTTGCACAAAAGATTAACATGACGGCACATGCTAGTCGATGAGTTGAATCAACTCCACATAAATTTATCCACTAACCATTAAGAAACGTCCAGTTGTATTCTAAAAGTTGTAACTTCTTCCTGAGTCTCTCCATCAGTGTCCGACTCCGGTTTGAACAATGTAAGGCTGAACACCGTTACTGACAATCCTCATTTCGGCTGCGTGAGATTCTCCAGCTTTGTTGTTGTTGAGCAACCGAAGCGCGAGCTGTTAAAGCTCCGCCCTCTTCTGGAAAGGGGGCAGGGAGCAGCAGCTAGTGGAGGGTTAAATGTGAGGGTGGAAAATGGTCATTAAATACTAAAGTAATAATTATTAATTTCATATATTTTATTACTAAACTAATTGAAACAAAATAATCATTTTGAAAAAGCATTACTGTGTTTTTCTCTAATATCGGAGGGCTTTATGCCAGACGTTGTCATGTGCCTCCCCCTCTGAAAGCCCTTTGAAAGACTGACATCAATAAGAGAGGCTGAGCTGACAGCACCACAGGACGACGCTGAACATCAACCAATTAGCACATCTCAAAATGCCTCTGATGAGGCATTTCTTTTAAAACACCGGCCCTGATTGCATATGCTTACATCTAAGAACATGTAAACTATCAGTAATGGCTATAGTTTTACTGCAGGTGGCCTCAAGGTCCAAAAAGGTCTCATTTGCTCTGCTGTTTATACGTGGATGAGAATGTCATTGCTTAGATTAAAGGGAATAGTATAAAAAATAAATGAATGTGTCTGTATAAACCACATGTGTCTGTTTGTTTGACTAATAGCTGCCAGGAAGTTCCCTAAAAACCTGTAAAAAACAGGAAAAACAGTTATTTTTCCAGATGTCATTGCAAATAATAAATTGAAAAAACAAAAATATTTTTCTTGTAAAGAAAATGTTTAATGAAAAAGCAAAATTACATAAGTAGAGAAATACAAAACATATTACAATGTTGTTGATTAATGTGTTATTAAAAATAAAATGTGTATTTTCTGAATAATGGATAAAAATATTGGTGAAATAGTTAAAATTTTGCCGGGGCAAGTACAGACTGAACAGCTGCAGAAGCAACAGCAGAACGTCTCATTATTGAGCCTGATTATGATACAAAAGATGAAGAATTTCTTTTACACTTCTGTCAACATAACAGATTTTCTCAGTTACAGTCGGCCTTCATTTTTTATTTCAATATACTGGGTTGCATAATTGTACGCAACAGAAATGCGATGAAGGTTGACAGATGAATGTGTAGATACACAGCCTTTTTTCTGCTCTGTTCTACTGCTCTGACTGCGTCTGATTAATTCTACAAAAAATTGTGTCAAATATGAGAGCAAACAGGCCAAACTGTTTATATGGCTTAAATATAACTGCACAATTTGATAAAAATTGGCTTTCACACACTACGCAAAAACACACATAAGATGCAGGCAACCACAAAAAGGGCCATTCAGATGTACACACATTGACTGAGATCCGTGCATCCCAAGTGTCAAACGAGACGGAGGTCAGACTGATACTATTGTCCTGTGTACGGCCCGTGTGTCCAGCCATCACATGTAACCCAGCACCTGCTCCTCCCTGCTTGGCACAGCGCCACCAGCCCCAAACCTGCCGTTGCTCAGGAAACCACATGGAAACCATTTGCAATTCCACATATTTAAGTCTTCCTACCATATATTTTCCACAAAAGTATGAAGCAGCATCACTGTTTTCAGAATTGATAATAATCATAAATGTTTCTTAAGCAGCAAATCAGCATATTAGAATGATTTCTGAAGTATCATGTGACAGTAAAGACTGGAGTAATGATGCTGAAAATTCACCTTTGAATAATATATATTTATATGTCCAAACAACTTTAACCCCATTGACTTCAACTGCATGGATAAAAAACAATTAGACATTTTTCAAAAATCTTTGGTAACACTTTACTTAACGCCTTAATGATGCATTATAAAAGTATTACTTATAATACGTATCTATTCATTGAACACACCTTTAGAAAGCATAATGCATTAAAACATTTTACATCCAAAATGGTAATAAATCTAAACAAAACTCAAACTTGTTGCTTGAATAATATGGATTAAGTCCAGAGGAAGAGTTGTTGTAGTAGAGTGGATTTGCACAAAAGATTAACATGACGGCACATAGTCAAGGAGTTGAATCAACTCCACAGCAACTACATAAATTTATCCACTAACTATTCAGAAACATCCAGTTTCATTCTGAAAGTTGTAACTTCTTCCTGAGTCTCTCCATCAGTGTCCGACTCCAGTTTCAACAATGTAAGGCTGAACACCGTTACAGACAATCGTCATTTTGGCTGCGTGAGATTCTCCAGCTTTGTTGTTGTTGAGCAACCGAAACGCGAGCTGTTAAAGCTCCGTTCTCTTCTGGAAAGGGGGCCGGGAGCAGCAGCTCATTTGCATTTAAAGGGAAAAATGGCGTGTTTTTGCTCACACCCAAATAGTGGCAAATTTGACAAGCTTCTTTTAAAAACATTAAAAATCTTACCGATTCCAAACTTTTGACTGGTAGTGTGTGTATATATATATATATATCTGTGGGGTATTTTGAGCTGAAACATCACAGACACATTCTGAGGATACCAGAGACTTATATTACATCTTGTGAAAAGGTGCATAATAGGTCCCCTTTAAATAATGATTTATAGTGCATTTTCTCCGTTTTTATGCTGAGCATGCAAGGCAAAAATAGGCTCAATGCTTGCAGCTGCACATCTGCTTCGTAGCACCACAATATCAACATGTACTGCAGACCTAAGATTTGTGTACACTCTTAAAAATCTACACTCTTAAGGTTCGTTTTTGCCATTTATGGATCCATGAAGAACCTTTAACATCCAAAGAACCTTTCCATTCCACAAAATGTTCTTTATAGTGGAAAAAGGTTCTTTAGATTATTAAAAATCTTCTTCACACTAAGAAAAAAAATGGTTCTTTTAAGAACTGATCACTGAAATGTTCTTTATGGAACCCAAAATGGATCTTCTATGGTATCACTGCAAACCCCCCTTATTTATTTTAAAGGCCCGTTCACACCAAGGACAATAGTTATTGTGTTATAGATAACGATAAAGATATAGTTCTAAAAATCATTCTCAATATTAAAGAATAGCAGAGTTCACACCACAGCTATAACGATAACGGCACAGAGAAACGATATTGTTGGAATCACTTTCAGAACGGTTTTATCCAGCTGATGAACGATAAAAACATTGACAGCCAATCAGAATCCATCCTGCTGTAATGAGCTTGAGCATTTAAAGCAGTGGTCTCAAACTCAATTCCTGGAGGACCACAGCTCTGCACAGTTTTGCTCCAACCCTAATCAAACACACCTGATCCAGCTAATCAAAGTCTTCACGATTACTTGAAACTTCCAAGCAGGTGTGAATTGGAGCTGGTTGGAGCCAAAGAGTATAGAACCGAAGAGGCGAAACTTTGATGCTTTTTGGGTAACAGCCATGAGGAGGCGCTTCGGTAGCGCGGCAGCCATTTTGGGGTGAAAATGCCAACTGGACAATAGAATCCATCACATCTTACGCACCCAAAATCGGCAAATCTCACAGCCAAATCAGAAACGCAATAGAAAATTTCTCAAATTCAGTAAATTTTATGACACCTACAGTAAATGTTGTATTGTCTTAACCTATATATGTTTTATGTGATCAGCTGTGGAATCCAACCATTACACATCTGAGGTAACGTAGTTACCCTACTTTATTGAGTATTTCCATTTAATGCAACTTTACATATTTACTATTAATAGTAAATTAATAAATTAATAATTAATAAAGTTAAGATCATCATGTTTGTAGCGTGATCCAGGGGATTAAAACGTATATAGGCATAAACGTATTAGTGGAGTAATATAGTAATAGTAAATTACTCCACTAGGTCTGAAATACGTTTTAACCCCCTGGACGCTACAAACATAATGATCTTATAGAACATGATGCATTGCTGTGTCTGTTATCCCATAATTCCCACTTTTGGACACAGTGGCTGTGTTTTTTTGTTTACATAGTCTTGCTTTAACGGACATTAATATAGGACAATTTTGCTGAGTTTGCTGAGTTTTGACAGTTTGCTGTCAAGCTGTTATATTCTGTTATATATTTATTGTCCAACATTCCCAATTTTTCTGATGCATGTCCTTAATTTAATTTCATATGTTGGTATTAATTCAGTGTTTATAATGCTAATACTTGAACTTCAAAGAATTTTAACCCAAACTGACCGGGTTTCTAGAGAGCAAAGGTTTTGTGAAAAAAGTGGAAGACTTAAACACAAAGTCTGTAAAATAAACTGTTAAAAGGATTTGATGATCACTAGCGATAGTATTTTATTCTGTGTTGTCATCATTCAGGTTGGATTTTAGCTTTAATGTACGTTTTTTTTTTTAACAAAGCAGCTGATATTGCCATAGAAATTGGTGGACTGCCGAGTCGCTTTCACCCCAAAATGGCGGAAACGCAGGGCCGCTGCTGGGCGCCGGTGTTGCAATGGAACGTTCTATTGAGTTTCGCTTCTTGTCAGTGTATATTCTTTGTTGGAGCTAAACTCTGCAGGGCTGTGGCCCTCCAGGAACTGAGTTTGAGAACAAAAGGCAGGGTCTTAATATCTCTCACCTGATGCAGGTTGATCAACACATCTGTCTCGGGGGCATGGCCTCCTGTCGCCATGGGGACAGGGAGGGGCGCAGCTGCGGGAACACGAGGGGGTCTGGGATCAGCCCTTCTCTTTCACGGCTGGATTTCCAGTCAGCCTGTGGGGTGGCATAACCTGTAAGAGCGAGACAGCATTAGGCCACTGAGATCCCAAAACAAACAGAGGAGCAAGGGCACAAGGGAAATAAATACTTCGTTGCAGAATTTTCAGAATAAGTCAAGGAGAAAAACACAGATCCTTTTCTAATTCTTTACAACTTAGGGGCTCATCAATAACTGCTGAACTCAACAGACATTATTGATCGTATTAAGCTGTTAATCAATGGAACAACCATGTTAATCATGAGAAAGAGACTGTACCCGGTTGGTAAGATCAATTAATTTACATGAAACAGTTCAAAATGTTTTAAAAAAATCAATTCAAATCTCATTTAGTTAATCGTTTGCATCATCACTCAAAAATGTTTGCAGAAGTCTCTGTGTAGCATTGTTCATTCATATATTAAAATTTGCAAGTAAAAATATATGTATATATAAAAATCTGTTGTCTTATATATACACACACTACCAGTCAAAAGTTTGGAATCAGTAAGATTTTTAATGTTTTTAAAAGAAGTTTCGTCTGCTCGCCAAGGCTGCATTTATTTAATTAAAAACAGTAAAAACAGTAATATTGTGAAATATTATTACAATTTAAAATAACTGTTTTCTGTTTGAATATATTTTATAAAGTAATTTATTCCTGTGATGGCAAAGCTGAATTTTCAGCATCATTACTCCAGTCTTCAGTGTCACATGACCCTTCAGAAATCATTCTAATATGCTGATTTGCTGCTCAAGAAACATTTATGATTATTATCAATATTGAAAACAGTTGTGTACTTTTTTTTTCAGGATTCCTTGATGAATAGAAAGTTCAAAAGAACAGCATTTATCTGAAATACAAAGCTTTTGTAAGATTATACACTACCGTTCAAAAGTTTGGGGTCAGTAAGAATTTTTATTTTTATTTTTTTGAAAAGAAATGAAAGAAAACAATACTTTTATTCAGCAAGGATGCATTAAATCGATCAAAAGTGACAGTAAAGACATTTATAATGTTACAAAAGATTATATTTCAAATAAATGTTCTTTTGAGCTTTCTATTCATCAAAGAATCCTGAAAAAAAAATATTTTGTACAATTGTACACATTAAATGTTTCTTGAGCAGCAGATCAGCATATTAGGATGATTTCTGAAGGATCATGTGACACTTAAGACTGGAGTAATGATGCTGAAAATTCAGCTTTGATCACAGGAATAAATTACTTTATAAAATATATTCAAACAGAAAACAGTTATTTTAAATTGTAATAATATTTCACAATATTACTGTTTTTACTGTATTTTTAATGAAATAAATGCAGCCTTGGCGAGCAGACAAAACTTCTTTTAAAAACATTAAAAATCTTACCGATTCCAAACTTTTGACCCGTAGTGTTTACCTGCATGTCATGTGAACATTAACTGATATCAGAAAACCGTGAACATGAAAATGTGTTGTTAAATTATTGAAATATTAATGTAAAAATTTCAGGGCGTACTTCAAGTAAATATTTTTACTCATAATAGCTCGGCTGATAAAAAAAAAAAAGTTTGGGAATCCCTGAAATAAAGGAAGACATCACATTGTTAGCAAACTAATCCAGAGAAAACATAACATGGATTGCAGAGTAATAATAATACAAAAATCAATTTGATGTGCTGATTTTGTTGCTAGAACGACTGTTTTCTACATTTTAATAGGAGCTTTGAGCTAATCTACAAGCCAGGTAATAGTTATTTCAAGTCTCTGTATTTATTTACTTGATAAACAGCCTTAAACATAAAATGGTACAACAGATTATTAACACAAAATAAACCAATTTAGGATGAATGGGCTTTATTTTGCGATAATGACCAGCTACACACAAGCTGATGCTCACACTAAACAACAGTGCAGTAAAACTGTGTTCTCCAGTCATCTTTTCATAAGTTCATTGTTATAGAAAGATCATGGTTGCAATCCATACAACATTTGAGTGTGGATGTTGTGAGTCTGCTGTGCAATCGTGACAGTGTTCACTCTGCATTTGTAAATCCAGAGTCTGCTGTATTATAAACAGCTCTTATGGGACGCCAGCACTGATGATGACTCACGTCTTGAGTTTGCGTCACTGCAGACAGCCCAAGCATACGTCTCATTTATGCCATATAAACCGCACCCAGCTGGATATGATTTTCAGCATCATTCTTCTGGAATGCAGCTTCATGATGGACTGCTAAACGATAGTGGCATCTCCATGTACCAGCATCAATGATCAAAACACCTTGTCTCTGGTCTGAAACGTCACAGTTCTGCTGCCTTGGACATTTTATCAGTGAGTCCACACAAACAGTGATGCCAATCAGACTGAAATGTTATCTTTTCATCACTGAGCTGGTATCATCTCCCATGGGAACATTTTATTGCTCAGAGTTGCTCCTTCATAACTCAGGAGCTGTCACACTGAAATAAATAGATACATTTCATGTGCTTTTATATTAAGCATAACATTTATATGTAATCATTTAGCAGATAAAATTGGGTTAAAACAAGAAAAATCTATGTGCCAGTTGGGGTATAAAAAATAATTCTATATATATATATATATATATTCTGAAATACAATAAAAGCCTATTCTGCCTTAGCCTATTCTGTTTCACAGTTTCTCAATTATATTTTGTTTTAAGGATATTTTAATGTTTTTACCAGAAAAAAAGGCAAAAACATCGTCTCAAACGTCTCTTCTAAAATTTCTTGTTAAAAATTAGAAACCAATGAGACAATAACTGCGTTTACATGGACCCTAATAATCCATTTGTAATCAGACTAGTAGCACAGTCGGAATAACAAAAGTCACACGTAATCACGCCATTCGGAATGAATTGGCCAAAATTCATTCGGATCGTAAGGGATGGTTTTAACCTTTTCTTATCTGTTCAATAGTACATGTAAACACCTGTGCTTGGTCCGAAAACTTTAAAACCGAACGGTGTAAAACACTGTAAAACCAAACAGAGAAATTAATTAAATTAAATGAGTTTGTTTCACTTAAATAATAATAAAAGTTCATTGTACTTTAAAAAAAAAAAGTTGTGTGAACTCAAAATTTGAACTTTGAACTCAAAAGTTGAACTTTATATGACTGAGTTGCAGCATTGTATAAGGAAAATAAATGTTGAAATTAAGTGTTATTTTGTGTGTTTTTGCACAAGATTAACACAGGGAGACATAAGTTAGTGTTTAATGTTGTATTATGTTGAAATTTACAGGGGGTTCTGCTATGTTAGTTATGTAGGGTTATTGTGGTGAAGAGTAGAGCCTGTGGTTAGGTTAGGTTGAGGATGGGCTGCAAAACTTTTAAGACCACATATACATTTGAGGAAACTTATTACCTCAAAACATTTGAGTATTCTGAACTTATTAAGTTTTACAGTGCATCTGACTTGTTGCCTCACTGCCTTATCAGGCAATGACTTTGTAGGCAGCATTCGTGCCCGAAGGTACCTCACAAAACTGATTTCAGACTTCTGAGGCAGCATAATGATCTACAGCAAAATAGAGTGAGCTTTGGTGATAACTAAGCAAATATTTAATTACTACAATAGTAATTTCTCGCTGGAAATTACATCAGAAGTAGAAAACGTTGGTCAAAAACATACATTTAAAAACAAACTGACCACCAACCGCAACTGTCAGATGCCATCTTTATTTTTAAGCTCAGCTGTCACTGAATGGAACGCACAGGATTGTGGGATATCAAAGGGAGCAAAGGATACATCTATGCTGCTTTCAAAAATCAATCAGATGAAGGTATCTCAGGGGACAGGAAGTGAAGCTAACTTTGGATTTGGACGTGCCTTGATGCCTTTCTACACTGGAATGCATCTTCCGAAGGCAACATTTTATTAAGCTTTCGGACGCAGCCCTTGATTGGATTGAAAACCGAAACTGGAAAGTTCTGCGCATGTGCAATGACGTAGAAATGGCGTAATGACGTAAGACGCAAGGAACAAGCTGTTGAATATAGTGTTCTCTAAAATTCTCCTTCCACTCATCATCTGTGAAGTGGTGCGGGGCATGGGAAAGGGCGTTTTTACAGCTTGATTAATATAAGCAGCATGACGCAACACTTCATGTGCTTGTTGTCTCCTAATTAGAACCCGAAATAGATAAATATAAACTCTCCTTTTTAAAACAAAGAAAAGAAGCAATGGCAGGAGGTTGTTAGTATGCACCAACAGCAGTAAACTCTGTATATTCATGCAATTTCAAATGGAAGTTTGAGATGTATAAACGCGCACACCACTTTATGTAGCGTTCATGTAAACACTATTTTTGGATTAATCAATCTGAATGATTTCATTCCAATTGAAACAAAATGTGTTCATGTAAACATAGCTAGTTGTTGATGTATAGTAATACACGTGAATAACATGCCTAAGATCACTTGGTCTTTAGAAGTTGATGAGGAATGTTTGAGCTCATAATGACCTTCGATTGCAGACTTTGATATTTTGGCAAATCTGAGCACTGTTTGTTGAGATCACTTCTGAAACTCTAGTGCTTCTCAAGCTTTTGGACTTTGAAACAATCTCCTTTCTCCAATCCCAAAGTAATTAATCGCAATTAATGGCAGGATTCTAAATTAAAAACAACAGTTTGTGTGAGAAAACTTAATCTACAATAAAGATATGACGCTGGTCTTTTTTAAGTTATATTTAAAAGCATAAACAGCTGTGTGTATACTTATAGTGATAAATAAATAAAACGTAGGACCAAAGTTACGGACCCTAAGTTAAGCAGGATCGTGTGAGAACAGATTCGCTGTAAACATGGATCAAGTGTACCTACTTGAAGTAGAATTTGGCAGTAGTGGGCGGGTGTGGAATGAAACTTGCAGTAGTGGGATGGAAAAATCAATCCACGCAGACCTCTGCGCTGCAAAAAGTGTCAGAGTGAGAGCTCAGCGCTGCAGAAACATGATGTTGTAGGCCTGGATCTTGAGCGGTTTTAACATTATTTGAAATTATTATTTTAAAGAATTCTAAGTCATTGTGCAGCACCTTTGAAAGTTTGCACAGACCCTCTAGTAGCTTCCGGTTCCCTGATTGAGAAAAACTGCTCTAGAGGAGACGTGAGATTTCTGGGGTCTTATTCTTAAGAGAAAAATCTGAAAAGCAGGAGACTTCAGCAAAATCTCCATTTGCTCTCCACTTAAAGGGATAGTTCACCCAAATATATGAAAGTTCTTTTATCATTTACGCACCCTCAAGCTGTTCAAAACCTGTATGAATTTCTTTCTTCTGCTGAGCACAAAAGAAGATATTTTGAAGAATGTCGGTAACCAAACAGTTGATGGACCTCATTGACTTTCATAGTATGGAAAAAAAAATACTATGGAAGTCAATGGGGCCCATCAACTGTTTGGTTACAGACATTCTTTAAAATATCTTCTTTTGTGTTCAGCAGAAGATAGAAATTTATACAGGTTTGGAACAACTTAAGGGTGAGTTTTGGGGTGAACTATCCTATTAATCTCATTTCTGTCTATGGAAAGAAAAAAAAATGAGACACTAAAGAGATTTTATTTGTGATTCCTATAGGAATGAATATGTCAAGATTCAGTTGATTGAGAGAAATCATTCAAAGTAATGTTTAAAAACAACTTTTAAACTGCTATTTCCTGTTTAAAGGATGCCTTATATAATCTTGCTTGCTTGCAACTCTAATTCAGGAGCATAAAAATGTTTTGGGGTGTTCACCCCTCTCTCTCTCTACCATCAGCATACACACAGCAGGAAATGGCCTATCTGACATATTTATAGAGCAGCAGCAGACTATTTCATCAAATGATTCACTTGCCTTCTGCAAATAACCCAAGTGGAAAACTGCTATTAATGTATGAGAGCACACTCAGGGCATCATGGGAAAAATTAATAGTCCCACACGTCGCTCACCTGGGAATGCAGTTCTCCTCATTGCTTGTAAACACTTCTAGAATGTCTGATCCATAAAAACCCTGGTCATCTTCTTGACTTCTTGAGGGTCAGCTGTTTAGTCACTGTTGTCCTGCTGTCGGTCTGAGTCCAGCAAACTCAAGCCAATTTAATGCTCAACCTCATGTGAAGATGAAACTAACAGACACATGCATCATTTTGATAAGTGTCCCTGTTTGCTTCCTGCTTGTCTAACCAGCACTCATCATGCACTTCCTCTTCCCTTCACTGAGCCATCAAAGCACCACAAATGATTTATGAGCTGTACTGGTGCACAGAGTCGCCTTTGTAAACAGAGATCAGCAAAAGAAATGGTCACTTGATGTTCCCTGCAGCTATGACTGTCTATATTATTATAGCGTAATGATATTCTTAATAATATGAATAATAATAATAATATAACATGATGCTAATATTGTATTTTATACAACAGTTCTTTCTGGTTCTCGAATCTGATTGGCTGAGAGCCGTGCGATATTCTCCCAGTATCAGCACTGGCACCGTTTCACAGTTTGTATCACTCCGCTTGCGGCGACTGTCATGGCAGTCGAGCAAATTCCCCATATTTTTTTATAAATACTACTGTTGTTATGTCACGAAATATAGTTTTAAGAGTTTTAGGCGCAAATGTAGTTATTTAGACCTCAAATATTTGACTCATTTATAAATATAGCGCCTATTTTACAATTTGTTTTGACGCTTTCGCAGATGCAAGCTCCAGGCCATCAGCGACCATTCAGTGCTCATGTACCCGCAGAGAACAGCTTCATCTTGGCCAGTCCTTATGCAATTTGCTGCTGGCTTTTATGTAGATAGTGGTTAAATGAGATATAATTCATTTGGGGTGTATCAAACGGGCAATCTTTGGTCTTATTAATCTATTACTTGTGCAGAGCAAAACGATTTGGGTTAAGGGGAAAAGTAAGTTTCATAACTTTATATTTAGGCTATGGCGCTACTTTTGTACATTTGACTTTTTTTATGATATTTATCTTGTAAAAAAGTCATTTACACTGTAATTGACAAAATAAACAAAATATAAAAATATAAATTATTGCAATACATTAAATCTAAAAAATGAAAAAAGCAAATAAACAAATAAAGAATTATATATATACAGCACAATCGTTTGAAAAATCTTAATCAAATATGCTTCATTCATCATTTCTTTTTCAATACACTTTCAAAATATAACCTAAGAAAACACTCATACTAAGACAACTGTCAAGGGTGTCTGAATTGAAGCGCGTGACGAAGGAGTCGAAACAAAAACAGTCTTCATTATAATCCACAGAAAACTCAGGGGATTGCAGGAGATAAACTAGAACTCAATCACATTCAAAATAGACGGTAACGGACAAATGAACTAGGGAACCTCAGGGCTTATATACAAAGAGAAAGTAATCAAAAGAGAAACAGAACAGGTGCATGGAATTAGGAACTATGGAAGCTAATTAACAAACAGGGAAACTAACTAGGAACTCAGGTAAACAGGAACAGAGCAAACAGAGTGAAAACAAAACTAAAACTGAACATGCACATGCACATTACAACAACAAGTCTTGTGGCATTCAGCCTGATTTAAATCAGTGTGCACAAGTGTTCAAATCTGGAGTCTTGTCTTTAAGGGGCTATCACCGTTGATGCACGCACCCATTAATGGATTTACAAACGGCCACATGCTGCTCTCTTACACCAGAGAACGTGTGGGTCACATTAAGGTCACAAAAATGAGTGTACGTCAGGGCCAGATGTTTGTTTCTGAGGGAGCTCTAGGTAAATTATTAACACTAATAGCCTCTTATCGCAAACAATTAGGCACGCAAAGCACAAGCAGATTTAGCTAATGGCCTCTGGGGCCTTGGACTCTATAGAAACAAACTGCTTCTAGCTTCATAACCATGAATGCCTCCACCTTTAGGTGCCCTTTAAGCACCAGTCTGAACAGTTAGCTTACATCCTGAGCAGGGGCTTAGTTGCAGCTTCGAACATTCAGCTCAATGTAGAAAAGTGTGGTGAGTTCAGAAACACTATATGCAAAGGCGAATCTGCTTGTTAGCTTGTCTTCCAGCTGTCTCCGGGTCCTGGATTTTACTACAGCGTCGTTCCACAGAGAGCTTTGGCTGTCTAAATAGAGCTCACCCAAAGGCTAATCACAGGCATGCCTGATCCCCCAGCCTCAACATGCTCTAAATAAAGAAATCCCCAATGCACACAGCTCATAGACTCTGTGGAGCCCTACCTTTACTACTTTGGAAGTTAAAAACCAGCAGATACAGTAACTATTTGGGGTGTAACGGTACACAGAAGTCACGGTTCGGTACATACCTCGGCTTTGGGGTCATGGTTCGGTACGATTTCGGTACAATAGGAAAAATGGTCACACTTTAGTTTAGGGTCCAATTCTCACTATTAACTAACTATTAAAGGGTTAGTTCACCCAAAATTGAAAATTCTGTCATTAATTACTCACCCTCATGTCGTTCCACATCCGTAAGATCTCAATTTCGGAACACAAATGAAGATATTTTTGATGAAATCCTTGAGCTCTCTGGCCTCCGATAGATTGCAACGTTATTACCACTTTCAAGGCCCAGAAAGGTATAAAGACATTGTTACGTAATAATCAACGTGACTACAGTGGTTCATCCTTAAAGTAATGAAGTGATGAGAATACTTTTTGTGCGCAAAAAAACAAACAAAAATAATGACTATATTCAACAATTTCTTCTCTTCCATGTCAGCCTCCTACGCTGTTGATGTAGTAAACACAGTGCAGCGTTTCCGGGTTCTACGCCAGAACGGCAGCTCAGTATTGGCCAACACTGTGCATGTGAGCACCATGACGCATGCATGTGATGCTGACGCAAGAGCCGGCCAATAATGAGTCGGCGTTCTGACGTAGAACCCGGAAGTGCTGCACTGTGTTTACTACGTGAACAGCGTAGCAGACTGACATGGAAGAGAAGAAATTGGTGAATAAAGTCGTTATTTTTGTTTGGTTTTTTTTGCCACTGTAGTCACATGGACTATTTTAACGATGTCTTTAATACCTTTCTGGGCCTTGAAAGTGGTCATGCAGAATAAGGCATTAATATCTGCTTTATAAGTACTAATAAACAGCCAATATCCTATTAATATGCATGTTAATAAACAACTAGTTAAAGGATTAGTTCACCCAAAATTGAACACAAATTAAGATATTTTTGATAAAATCCAAGAGGTTTTTTTTATCCCCCATATAAAGCAATGTAATTACCATAATTCATGGTCCATAAAAGCAGTAAAGACATTAAAATAGTCAACGTGATTACAGTGGTTCAACCTTAATGTTATGAAGCGACGAGAATACTTTTTGTGCACAAAAACAAACACACGCATGCGTCGTGCAGCTCACATGAGCAGCATCGGCCAATACTGAGCCGGCGCTCAGACAGCTCTCGGATTTAATCAAAAATACCTTACTTTGTGTTACAAAGATGAACGAAGGTCTTGCGGGTTTGGAACGACATGAAGGTGAGTAATTAGCGACAGAATTTTCATTTTTCGGTGAACTAACCCAACTAACTCAGCTATTTAAAATGTTTGTCTATGCTCCTCATCTGGATATATGCCCGATTGTAATGCTCTTCTCTATTATTATTTCATCATCATTTGATGAATAACTGCTGCCATGATCATTAGAAAGTGCATACAAACAAACAATTAAATTAAATGACATATGCCTACATTTATACATTTTAAATCTATAATACATAAAATGCATTTGGAAGACACTTTTATCCAAAGCAACTTACATTGCATAATTAGTCGAATTTACATAGAAATTAGGTATGTAGATCAATCAATCAATCAGTCAATCATTCAAACAATCATTCAATCAATATATCAGTCTCTGTCTGTATGTCTGTCTATCTATCTATCTATATACAATTCAACATCACCATCAGTAAGCTTCAAACAACTCTTAGTCTTAATTTAAAATCTACAGGTTGAAAGGTTTGAATATTATGTTTATATGTGAATATAAACATAATGAGGTTATGAAAGCATTTGTTTACTCTACAGGTTCCTCTTCTTCTATAAGTGGGTTATTGTTGACAAGAATAAGCTGCAAAGTGGATCGACTTCTTCTAATGGTCAAATATCTGTCTGTGTGACGCTACTCTATTTGATAACTCACAGCCAGAGAATATTATTACTTTTTGCAAATTAACTGCCATGATTCTGCCACCTTTTCAAATGTAATAGTCTTCAAACCACAGATATAGTCTGAACTGAATCACACATTATTTGAAATTAGGAATTTAATTTGATGCCACCAACCATAATGCAAAAATAAGCTATTACCTCATTCCAAACAAAGGTTCAGCACACCAACTCCACAGTTATTTCTATAATTAACCAGGTCTGTAAGAGTAGAGTCAATTCACATGCTTAAGCCTATGTGTGCAGACAGTAAGCCAACATCAGGAATTAAATAAACTTCTCACAAAATGAAATTCCATCACGGGGATGGACCTCAGTATGTGTGAAGCAACACATAGCCGATGCTAAACCCAAAGCATCCCTCGTGAGAGGCTCAATCAGTTAAAGAGGCCGTTTTATTGAAGTGTCTTGTTCTCAGCCTGTCTGAGCCTCTGCTATTGTGCTAACAGGTGTGATCGCAGCACAGCACCCTCACATCACAGATTACTGCAGCCAGTCTCCACCTGTCAGCCATCAGATTAATAACACATCTTCTACTGAACCCAGCCAAGACGGAGAGTTCTTAACCAAGTGACAGAGCCACTTGAAGGCAAGCTTGCAACCTTAGCCGAAAAAAGCGTAACGCGAGCTAATGCTGCGGTACACAGGGAAGGAGACAAGAGGCCATTTTTTTTAATGGATGTCAATGGAAGAGAGGCTTCACTATGTTGAATAAACTGCTTTTGTGAGGAAATAGCTTATCATTTAATGAATCGACAACCCCTCAGCTAATCTTCAACATGTTTACTCTTAAACGTTCATTTTGGATTGATCTATTTTTAGTTTACGGCACTTCTCTTTCATTTCTATGGTATCCGCAAACAGTGATTGACTGTCGCACAACTCTGTACGAAATTCAATGACGTCAAGCCTGTAATGTGATTGGTTATCAAGGCACACGTGATCCAAGTTAGCCATTACACTTTCTCCAATGGTAGAGCCACAGATCCTCATATCTCCCAATAATAAGACCATCTCTGCATGTGATCTACTGCGACTCAGGATGGGAATCGTGAGGAATTTAACGATTCTTGATTTGAATCTGATTCCACTCAATGATTCAGGTTCCATAATGATTCTTTCAGTGCTTTTGACTATGCATTACACTGATTTAAAGAGATAGTACACCCAATAAAAATAAAATACTGCCCTTATTTACTCACCTTTATGTTGTTCCTAACCTATATGACTTTCTGTATTTTGGGGAACAACACACACACATAGATAGATAGATATATATATATATATATATATATATACACACACAGTCAAACCAAAAATTATTCAGACACTAGATATAATTTTTAATATATTTTTACTAGTGGGTGCAGGACACTATAGTTCATTTATGTAAGTGAGGATAGCAAAATAAAGTAAACTGTGACATATTATACCCAAAAATTCTTCATACAGTGGATTACCAGTAAAATTGATAAAAAAAAATTTGAGACCAAAAATTATTCAGACACTTTAACCTGACCATGTTTTGCTTAAGTGTTATCTGACATAATTAAGATTAATTTTTTCTGACACAGTTTAACTCTGAGATCTTGTCATATTTTATTACCATTTTTTTAAAACTATAGCGAATAAACTGTAATAATGAATGAAATGTTCAAGGTGTCTGAATAAATTTTGTCTGAATATATATGCTAGTTTCTTTCTAAATCAATATATATATATATATATATATATGTATATATATATATATATATATATATATATATAGGAAGAAGAAGAAGAACAATTGTTTTGTACATACATTGTGAGTCAATGGGGTCCAAAACAACAATTTTTGTTACAAAAAATCTTTTTGTGTGTGTGTTCAGCAGAACAATAAAGGGTGTTGGAACAACATTAAGGTGAGTAAATGATGGAATTTTAATTTTTGGGTGATCTATCACTTTAAGTTGCACACAGTCTTGGCCTCTGCTGAATAGCAATACAAACAATTATTCTACTACAATTATTCCAGTTTGTGTTTGCTTGTTTTTTGTTTGACATAATTAAGGGGGCAATTTAATGTCAAGAAATTGCTTTGACACTGTTAATTGAAAAACAGCTATTGCATGTTTGTTTAGAAAGAAACTATAGCTCTCCAGCAGACATACTTTAGTTTGTTGTCTCAATATAACAATTAACTTATTAAGCAGCAGGATGAACAAACAAATAACAAGCTGAGGAAGCACTGTTTACATCACCGTCTTTACAGATGATAAACACACCACTGACAGCTGAAGAAACCTTAGGCCGAAGAACAACTGAAACTGAAAAAATGTGTGCCGGGAAACTAAGCTAAAACAGACACAGTTTACTGTAAATGTATCTCTGTCAACGCAACTGATCCACCGTTAACAGCACTATATACACGAATACTTATGTTCGGCTGTGTATCTGCCTGTTTTTATGTATAAAATTACTTGTATATTTAAGATTTGGTGTTATTTTAGTATTATTTATCTTATTTCAAACTTATTTCAATTAGTAGCCAAAGCAACATTTCTCATTTTAAATTTTCTAATATTTATTTTTTATTTCAGCTTTATTTTTTCAATAAACGAAAACAAATTTTAATAGTTTTAGTTTTAGTTAACAACAATAACAACACTGATCAGATTATTCATCAAAAATTGCATCTGACATCGGTGCAAAATAATTTTTTTGTTAAAAATTTCTTTGTTACTTTCACATGTAAATAACGTAAATGTGTTCTGCCAAATGTTGGCCTCACAAATATATCTCTAATGTGTATAGCAAAATCAATACACGGTTGACACACTTCTAATGTCACACAGTTACGTCAGTCCAACTGATAGTGAAAGAGATCATAATAACTTCCCTGCATATTATTTAAGCTTTTTTAAACCTTTACTTCTTCCTCATTACTGCGTTAGTTTGTGCTTGTTTGAAAACGAGCACATCTGCAGCTATTCCTGGGCATTTATCCGGGTAACAGATGAGACCTAATTACAACTGAAGCTTTGATCATTTAAAGGACTCCAGCAGAAGATGCTGAAGATGTTTCAATGCAATCCTGACAGTATAAATGTACGTGGTCTGCTGCAGCTGTGCTGGAAGTAGACGGCTGGCTCGAGACTCAACACCATCCAACCCTTTTTGGTTGTAATACAACAGATTATCGTACAAAAGTAAATAAAGACGTATTAAAGGGATAGTTCACCCAAAAATTAAAATTCTGTTATCATTTACTCACCCTCAAGTTGTTCCAAACCTGTATGAGTTTCTTTCTTCTGTTGAACACAAAAGAAGATATTTTGAAGAATGTCGGTAACCAGACAGTTGACGATAGCCATTGACTCCAATAGTAGGAAAAAAAATACTATGAAAGTCAAGTTAAGTATCTTCTTTTGTGTTCAACAGAAGAAAGAAACTCATACAAGTTTAATATATCATGAACTGCATTTGGCCTTGTTTTCTCAGCGACCCTATCAGAACAGATCGGTGACCCATTTTTGTGTCGCAATCCATTACTTGAGAACCACTGGTAAACATACTGCAGCTTATGAATCTATAATGCCATATAGCACAAATCTAGACAGTTACAAAGGCTCTGACGGGCTCCACCTCTTCTGGGAGTATCTATAATTTTCAGCCTACTTAACTTGATCCACAAGGTCCTATCCGTTGATGTATGGATCTATTTTTGGATATGTGCGTGGGCAAGAGAAACAATGTCGAGGGCACATCTGCAAAGATCTAACACTTACATGAAGGAGGAGAAAATGTTATACTTGAAGTCACCAACACACTTTAGCTACACTGCTAACTTTCATTAGTGTTGTTTGAAGGAAGTATAGTCCAAAGCATGCAGAAGATTCAACCAGGTGCAATTTGGTTAACTCAAATTTGAATTGTAAAATATCAGGGTTGTGGCCTGTAAGAATCTAATAATGAAAATGCATTTTCAATCCAGTCTTTGCCCTGCTAAAAACCAACTCTGGAATGTTGGCATTCATTTTTTTTCATCATTCATCATCAGAGTATCACATTTGATCACCATGAAGTTCGAAAAGTTGTAAAGACGTAGGGGAGAGATCATGGCTGTATCTCATATCTCTAACTTGAGTCCATCTGCACAAATGCTTGTTTTCTCTCACAATGGTTTTGACACACCTAGCTAGCAGAAGGTAAATTTTAATCAAATGTTTGAACTGTGTTTTTAAAACAAGGCTATTCTATTAGGCTAATCTGTAATACGCAATTTAATGGTAGGTTCTCATTGTGACAACTTACCCCATTATACTGTTACAACATGCATCATTATAAGTCAGCATATGATAAATGTAAAGTTTTATTTCTACATGTGCCAATTCAAAAACTCAATTTCAAAAATAAAACCATCCTGAGGAATACTTATTAGAAAAGAATTGTGACAACTAGCCCTGGTTACAACTAAATAGATCACCAACATCCTAAACTCTTCCCTTGATTCAGACTACAAAACTTCCAAACAGGCATAAGTGTCAAAAGGTCATTCGGTTTAACCATCCAAAGGCCAATAGAGCCATTTCATTTGTGATTAAAATATCTTAAAATGTAATAAATGTATATATTTTTTATTCTGGCATGATTTTATAACATTATATATCAACATAGTGCAAAATGGTATTAAAATTATGTGTAGAAGTTGTTGCTTTGTTATAGGAAAGAATGTCCGGAAAAATGAATTTCATTGATGTCATTCAGAGTAACCAATATAAAGGAACCATTTTGGATCAAGTCAGGCAGTCAATATCATGTGACAGGATGTGACATCATTCAGACACCTGCAAAGGACCACATGGTCATGAAGTAAAGTAACTAACTCTCTCTTAACTATTTGAAAAATTCATGTTTTCACTTGCTCATACACATGTCCCGAAACATCAGGTCATTCGGTACAACCGCTATAAAACATGGAAAATGTTGTAATATTTTAAAAACTTGTACTAAATATAAAATGTTTGATTGTCATTTTGCTAGATAGCTAGCTAGATATCAGCCTGTTAGCAATGTTTGAAAATATCGTCATTTGGTATAACCAAAACTGTAATTCGGTAAAACCGAAATTTTGGTTGAACCGAATTACTTTTTTGGTGACAAATTTTGTCCATCTTGTAAAAAAATGACAAAAGCAGTGTTAATTGATTATAAAAACCACATAATCTCATTGTTAACACTTAATAAAACTTCAAAATTAATTATGTCTCCATTATATTTTTTTTACACTTTTAAAAACCTTATTCGTCAATGACCCATATACATGATATATATATATATATATATATATATATACACACACACACACACAGTATATATACAGTATATATATATATACACACACACACACACAATATATATATATATATATATATATATATATTACTGGCATAACTTGAAAGATCTGGACTATTCATTTCAACAGTTTCTGTCGTAAATCTTTCATTTTATTTATTAACCAATGATAGGCTTGCGTTAATAACTTAATGCATTCTCAGGATGACTAGCTCAAATAACCTACTTCAGCATCTTTCAAGCATTAACCCTTTGAGGTGCGCACCAAACGCTCTGCTCTTTGTCACAGGTTTCTCGATACTATGAATCCGAATGTCGTTTCACTATTATATTTTGCATAAACGACAATCTCCTGAACATTTCTGCACACAACTTCGCTTTTAAATCATTGTATCCAATCCGTAAAATGCGTCTGCAAACGCTTCACCTCCCTATACGACTGCACGAGCGTCTTCCTATTCATATGAATGACCTGTCCGCACATTTTACGCATCCTAAGTGAGTGTTTTGACGGCTTTGTTGTTCAGCATACACCCCTGCCATCGTCATATCCACGGGGAGTCTCATTTCTACCATAGGCTCTGGAGGAAGGAGCGCATCCACGCACCCGTATCCACGATAGCCAAGATGATCTGCGCTATTCCTCATTGTGCCATCATGAATGTGTGTGCTAAAGATCTGCACCCGGACAGTGTTGTGCTCGCCTACCTGTGTGTTTGGAGAGTTGTTCAAGCAAAATGAGAATGTAGACGATCGGTCAGAGAGCGCAGCGGCCGTGCTGGTCCATAGTGAAGCGCTCCAGCTGCTCTAACTCTCCCTGTCTGTCTCTCTCTCATCCGAGAGCGATGCTCGCATCAGCCACTAGATGCTGCTGAGGAGTGGGCGCGTCATGGGTGCTGTACATCAGGGCTTTTTAGATGGCACCGTCAAATATCATCCTTGTGTGCGGGACACCCTTCCTAAAATTTAAAAGGCATATTATTTTAATATAATTTTTATCATCTTTTTTATTTTTTATTATAAGTTTTATTTAGATTTTTTTCTATTATGTATTCAGTTCAGTTATTCTAACTTAAATTTATGCCATAATCAATTAAGGCTTCTTTACAAAATATAAAAAACGAAATATTTTCATGATATGGTTCTCGAACGTTCATTATTCTGTGAAAGAAAGAGCCACATTTCTCTGACATGTCGGCTACTACTATCAACTGAATCCAAACCATGACACTAGCAGTCCGATTACCGAATGGATGATTCTGAAGCAGAAAGTATAGTATAGGCCAACTTCGCGCACAGTCGAACACAACCTTGCAAAGTATGCTTCACTTGACGCATACGCATTGCGACAAACTGCAATACCTCTATCAGTTACAAACCATATAAACATCTTTGTATTCTTTCATGCTAGAGTTGTACAGATGAGTTTACTTTCTAACCTCATCCCACAATCTCTCGTCTGTGTAGGCCTCCGTTGTTGCTGCAGCTTGCACGCATTCTGTTTATGCAGTTTTTCTTCGACTACCTTGTGAATCGACGCCCCCAGGGCACGGTTGCCACCTTGTGTATAAACTAATTACTGCAAAAAAAATTAAATGCGCATGTGCGACCTGAGGGTTACAAAAATTTGTTGGTGCGTGTTCAGTCTGCACGTACTATTCTGATGACGAAATTCACGTCGCGCGCACTGTACGCTGACCCTCGCGTATGCGTAAAAAGCAAAGTATACTTTGGCCTTTATGAGTAGGTTCTTTTAGTGAATCAAAAACCATAGTGTCAACTCACCAGTGAAGTACAATTCCCAAAAAGAATGACTATTATGAGCCGGGTTTTTATAGTGAATTAAAAGTAAAAAAACATGCAACCCAGCCAGTGTAGCCCATTTCCCGAAACAAACTCTTATGAGCGGTTATTTTTAGTGAATCGAAAACATAGAGAGCGACCAGTGTAGTCCGATTAACGAAAGAAAATGACCCTTCTGAGTCGGATCCTTTTAGTAAATTAAACACTCGACCACTGTAGTCCGATTCCCAAACATGTGGTCCGACTCACAACTTAAGAGAACTTAAAGACCCTCTGTGGTGTAAATCAAGTTTTTAATGTTGTTTATGTCTATGTGGTGTTTTTTAATATGCTTTAAGACAAATCATGTGCAAATTCATATGTCACCACCATTGCTGAGTATTTTGTCCTTAAATCTGCAGTGAAAAAAAACCCGTCTCAAACCCCACGGTTTGAAATCACTGGTGTCTGTGACGTCACAAACTACCTTGTAACCATTAACCAATCACGTCATTGTGCCGGCAGGCTTCAACATATCGTTAACAGCGAACTAGCAGGGGAGTCTCGAGAGAAGCCAGGTTATCCCGGTATATTTTTCTGTTGATATGAAAAATCATGTAGATTTAGCAATATGGCGGGTGTATGACGTATATTACGATGTTATTATGATGAACTATGTGCCTTTCTCCACCGACATTCTGAGTTGTTTAAGCATTTGTAAAGGATACTGATTGTTAGAAGGCAGCTGTCTGACTCTGACATGGCAAACGGGAACATGGTTTGTGTATCATTAGCAACACATTATTAACTGTTTGATAACATAGTCAAGCAAAAGGCTAATCATAGTAATTACTGTTATGTGTCCGACGTTGTAAAGAGCGATACCATTGTGCAGCGTTTACCTCAGGAAGTTGACCGAGTGGATCTCTGAGCTGGTGTGAGTGAGTGGAGGCGGAGCTAATTTACATATCCATTAATCCGTGTATATTAAATGAGGCAAGAGTTATATTCAAGCTATTTTAAGGTATGAAGAATTTTTTTTCACAGGAAAAAATGTTTAAATATGTAATTTTGGTGATCAAAGATGAGTTTTAAGGGATAAAATTATTGACTACAGGGGGACTTTAAGATTTTAAGAGAGTGTGCTTTCGAATCGTACTTCGATGTCATACACCAATCGGTTTGCGCAGCGCAGCTTAAAGTCAAACACATCTAAGGACTGTAATGATTCAGTTCTCGTGAGAGTGTACTCTCTCTGATTACCGAAATAATGACTCTTACTAGTCGGTTCTTTTGAGTGAATAAAACATTGATCTTAATATAAATCACCGAAAGCACAGTTTATAGCTTTCGTAGGTTTTACTCAAAATGCACCAAAAACAGTCCCTGGTGTTAAATAGGAGTTGATGTAAATGAATGAACAGCAAGTATAGATTAGTAGTTGAAATTAAATAGGCTAATTTGGGCCCAAAACTTTCTTGCTTTTCTGCATATAAGCTATAATAACAGATCCTTTTGGTCATTTTGAGATTTGTGAGTCTTTCTTTTCAAATGTAGCCTACATTTACTTTTTTGAAAATAAAAAAATGTGACCTGTCAGATTTGATGAGAGCCTGTAGGCCTACATACCGACTCCTTCCTGCCAGACATAGGCTATAACACTCATTTCCCATTCAGTGCCTTGCAGCAAAATTAAACCAGCATACTTCAAGAGGGTCTGAAATGAATGCAGTGTTGGACTGATAAATTCATGACTTGGACTGTTTCCAAACACGCAAATTGCTTATTTTCTTGTCCCTAATCACTTGTTTTGTTGTCATTGATTTCTCTCATCCTGTCACTGCAGAGCTCAAAGGCAGGATGCTCTTCTCATGCTGTAACACAACAGCTGGTTTATCAAATAATTGAGAGGAACTAGATCAGACACATGCAAATAGAGTGTTTTCTTTGGATAAACCTGATGTAGTGGTTTTGCTGATAAGGTACATTCTTGTTTTTAGAGCAAGGATGATTATTTATTTAGGTTTTATTCAGTAATAAATAAGTCATGAGAGGTTACTTGCATGTCTTGTGAAAAATATTTCAGATGGAATTGCTGACCCCGATTTGCTTATTTTATTTCAGGAAGCTGATCCCAGAGGCCCGCTGTGTTCTATTTGTTCCATTGATGGCTAATTTCACTAAACCGACACTTGAAATTGTTAAACTTGGGTTAAGCTAATCCTTTTTATTGATATCCAGATACAAACTTAAAATAATCATATGTTTTTGCATATTCACTGTGAGTTGTGTAAATTACTTAAAATTAATATTTACTAAATTTGTAACAGTTTGTGAAAGATGCACACAGGTAAGCCTACAGTAAGATTCAGTACTCTTTCAGATTATGCTGCCTCCTTGTGGCTACAACGGTGTAATTTTTCATAGAAGTATTTGAAATAATTTGATTGGAGTATGTGAATGACTGTATACCATGTTTTCAAAGTGTGATGATATGGAATGATAAATGCAGAGTAGTATTAAGTATCATAAGTATGACTATTACTATTGCTCATACTTAGATTTGAACAAACCCCTAAACATTTAACTTTACTACTCACTAATTTATACACAACACTGTTTGTCTAAAGACATGCATGATAGGAGAGGTGTGCTGTTTCACTAAGCACTCGCTTTTCTTCGGAAAATAAAAAAACCTAGTTGACATTCGCTCTCTGAAGATGAACGTCCTGTGTCAGCAAAATCTCTAAAATATTCATGAGCTTTTAAAGGAAGAGCAAATTTTGTTAGATGAGGGATGATCATTTTCTTTCCCATCAGTGCAGGGAATATTTCAGTGTGTAAGATTTGAGCTGAAAGGCCCTGTCTGAGACAGTAAAAAAATAAATAAAACATGAATATGTTAACATTATTATGATGTAGTTCTCAACATTAATCCATCTAAAAGGTGGATTGAACATAATTCAGCTCAGTTTTATTTCTAAAGTGCTTTTACATGATAAAGGTGTTGCCAAGATCGTTTTACAGAAATCTGAGGGCCCCCAGTACAGAATGATCAATGTCTTTCCTATTCAGTAAGAGAGACCAGGGACACAAAATATCTTTAACTCACAACAAGCTAGAGTGATTATTCAAAATATACTTAGTAATGTGACCTCTCTGCACTCTTAAAAATAAAAGTTCCAAAAGTGTGTTTTCACAGCGATGCCATAGAAGAAAACTTTCATCAAACAGTTGTTAAAAGAACCATTTTTGTCTTACTGTGAAGAACATTTTAATAATCTAAAGAGACTTTTTCCACTATAAAGAACCTTTTGTGCAAGGGAAAGCTTGTAACCCGAAGGTCATGGGGTCGAGTCTCAGTACCGGCAGGAAATGTAGGTGGGGGGCGTGAATGAATACCCACAACTGAGGTGCCCTTGAGCAAGGCACCTAACCCCCAATCACTCCCCGGGCGCAGCAGCAGAAAATGGCTGCCCACTGCTCTTTGTGTGTGTGTGTGTGTGTGTGTGTGTGTGTGTGTGTGTGTGTGTGTGTGTGCACTTGGATGGGTGAAATGCAGAGCACAAATTCCGAGTATGAGACACCATACTTGGCCACACGTCACTTCACTTCATGGAAACATTGATGCCAATAAAGAATCTTTATTTCTAAGAGTGTGCCTGAGAAATAAGCATAATCACTTTGTGAAAAATTGCATTTCTAAGTAATTTTTCCAATTCTGTTGTCTAATATGTTGATACCTTTGAATTTAAACTGACATACTCTCAAGACTGTTGGTTAAACGTCATTGTTGACTCATCATCTGATCAGTATATTTTAGTAAAAAGGATTGAACTAATTTCATATAATTATAATAGAGGTACAACTCAGACTTTTGTTTTAAACATTTTCTGACAGCTAAAAGAATCACAACCATATAAAGGTGAAAACAACAAGATATTAGTTATATTTAAAAGTATTAAAGCAAAAGATCTAATTAATGTCTGCTCTTATTTGTATGAAAGCCCATTGCTGCCCTAGAGTAAAAAAAAAAATAATAATAATAATTATTTCATTACATCTCAGAATTGTGACTATTACTCAAATTTGTATCTTTGTATTATTTCTCATAATTGTGATTTTATTTCTCATATAAACAGGATTTATATTATTCTGAGGTTAAAATGACCATTCAAAATTTTAAGGTCCTTAACGTTTTCTAGTGTTTATGATGTGTCTTGTGCTTACTAGGCAGCATTTATTTGATCAAACATACAGTAAAGCAGCGATATTTTAATGGCAAAGCTGAATTTTCAGCATCATTACTCCAGTCTTCAGTGTCACATGATCCTTCAGAAATCATTCTAATATGCTGATTTGCTGCTCAAGGAACATTTCTTATTAATACTGAAAACAGTTGTGCTGCTTAATATATTTGATGACCCCAAAATTTTGAACAGTAGTGTATATGTCTGAGATATACAGTGATTAGTTTCATTAAATTTACCAATGTAAATATTTTAGCCTGTTAACTGTCAGTGTCCCAGTATAGCAGCACACTTGCCGTGCTTTATTTATTGCCTTTTTTCCCATATCCCATATCACATATTCTAGAAATCATCATTAGGTATCATTCGAAAGCTTAAATGCTCAAAATTCATCCTGTGAAATTGGACATTGTGTTACCAAGAAAATAGTACTAAATAGTGGGCTCAATTTTTGTGATATCAACTTCAAATTTGGAACACAACCTGGGTAGACATATGGGGCCCTGGGCCCTATCATACACCCGGCGCAATGCAGCGCCAGGCGTGATGCAAGTGTTTTTTGCTAGTTTCAGCCTGACGCAGTTATCATTTTCACGTCCTGCACCACGTTGTTTAAATAGCAAATGCACTTATGCCCATCTGTTTGCCCATGGGCGTGCTGGTCTGAAAATGAGGTGTGTTCAGGTGCATTCTTGGCGTGTTGCTATTTTGAGGCAACTGAAAACAACTGCGCCATTGACCAACTGAAACCTAGTCTAAAGTCAATGGTGCGGTATTTGTTTTGTTACTTAAAGGGCGCGTTAGTAATATGCGCCTATAGGCGGGTGCAAAATGCACGTACATTCTGCTTCTTACACACACAGGGATGCGCAGCAGCACACAAACATGCCAAATATTAAAAATAAAAGGATTACAATGTAAAAGATTATCATTGTGTGCATAAAGATAAAAATGCTTTGGTGGAATCCGGTTTGACCCATAGATGGTCTGCTCGTGCGCATTAACCTCATGCATGAGCTGATCCGTTTCCTCGCTAGAGAAGCGTTCAGTTTTTCTGCTTGCAAATTCCACCATGTAAATAGTGAATCCACCATGGCGCGAGCGCAACTAGCTTTTAAAGGGAATGGGAGATGAGACTCTGATTGGTTTATTGCACGTTATGCCCAAAACACACCCATGACTCATTAAGAGAATAGGGACAACCCTTTTAGACCATGCACCGGGCGCACTGACCATTTTTCCCTTCGTTAAACTAGCAAAAGTGGATTCGGACACACTCTAAGTGCACTTGCCCCGTGCGCTTTAGACCATGCGCTTAGATCATTAAAAAAGGGCCCTTTACCAGGTTTTTATTGGTCAATGGCGCAGTTGTTTTCAGTTCCCTAAAAATAGCAACGCACCAACAATGCACCTGAACACACCTCGTTTTCAGACCAGCACGTCCATGGGCGAACAGATGGGCACGAGTGCATTTGCTGGACGTGAAAATGATAACTGCGTTGGGCTGAAACTAGCAAAAAACACTTGCGTCGCGCCTGGCGCCGAATTGCGCTGGGTGTATGATGGGGCCCATGGCTTTTATTTTCTAGAAGTGATAAAGTCCAGATTATTTTGTTTAAAATAAAAAATGTTTAGTTCAGTACATTTGCTTTACAGTAAACCTAAATAAACTTCTATAACTTCTTTAAACTTTTATTTTGTTAAGCTGCTTTTAGTAATCAGTTGAGTGTCTTCTTTAAAAAGAAACCAGCTTTAGGTCTGTATTCCAAAGCATTTATGAATTACAATATAGGCAGGTAGATTTATAGTATGCTAGTCTGTGAGGAGTTTTATAACTAAATAAATGACCCCCAGCCTCCCCTACATTTTTATTTTGTACAGTTATATTACAGTGGAGGAGCTGCAGTATCCAGACCCATTACTCTAAAATTAAATTGCTTTTCTTATCTGCTCTCAGTTTTTTTGCTTCCTTTAATTTTAAAAGCCATCTGTCTTGTGTGTGTGTGTGTGTGTGTGTGTGTGTATATATATATGTATGTGTATAGATGTATGCATGTATGTATGTATGTATATCTGGATTCTGTTTTGCACTGTTCTTAGACTATTTTATGTATGTTTTTAATGTACTTTTGGGAGATGGGGGGGGGGGATTTGGTCGCCTTGGGAATGTGGGAGGGCAACGTAGAAAAAAGTGTTCAGAATGATGTTTATTTTTACTTTTTATTTTTGTACATTAATATTCTGTAACTCAATAAAAATTTAATCACAAAAAAAAAGCCATCTGTCTCATATCTGGATCTTGTTAGTAACACAGCACTGCTCTCAGAGCTCATTGCCCAGACTGGTCGCTTACCTGTCAGTGATGGTGGGCCGGCTGCTCTTAAAGTGATCTCCTCCTCCCCCAACGTGAATCCCAGAAGGACACGATTCCAACATTCCATCAGAACGCATGCGTCAGCACAGACCTGGAGGAGTACAGACGCTATTAGCAGCACCTGTCATTACTCAGCCACAATAAGGCAGACACTGCGTCAGTGTATATGAAGTACAGACTGTGGGCAGGAGGATGGTTGGTATATCTGCGTCGTTCTGCTAAACGAAGATTCAAGCCCTGAAAAGGGATACAGCCTGTCAATCAAAGCAATGCTTGCATATGTCAGTCAAAGCAAGGATATTCTGCACACTGCTGGTGCTGTTTACATTGGACTGCAAATGTTGGAGACCGTGCCAGTGCAATGCAGGTTTCAAACCGCTTCAGCGCACATGATTGATGTGTTTGTGTTAATAAAGCCACTGTGTGTTTGAGTCAAAGAGATTTGTCAGACCTGGCAGATTGTCAGAAAAGGTTTTATGCAAACATAGGTGATATTACTAAGAAAGCAGCCCAAGAGTCAGGGCAGACATCCAGGTGATGAAATGTCTTGGTGTCCGTGCATGTCTTGTTTTTATGGTAGATGTTGTCAGGCCACAGTTGCTCCAGGTATTTATGGCCTGTAGCAACTATGTTTGAGGTCTCATTATCAGGAGCTTCAGCAGCTGTTGCTTGACACCAGCACGGTCACAAATCTGTTCCTATAAAAGCACTAAATCACTGTAGTGTTTAAGATTTAATTTCATATATCGTAAAAAAAAGGTAATATTCTGTCATGCAGTAAATGTGAGTAGTCAATAAACTGGACTGGCTTTATTATTATGCAGTGGAAAACATGTATTCATTCCCTTTAAGAAAGAGAAAACCTTCATATGAAGATTATACAATACTAACATCAATTAGCCTATGAGATTTTTACTCCTTATTCCATTAGAAAATTAGTCCACATTTTGACTGTTTTGATAGATAGCATCTCAATGACTAATAGAGCAGTTGTCATAGTTTATAAATCTGATAAGGTTACTATAGTTTGTTTTAAAGAAAGCAATATAACTGTGGTTTGTTTAAACAAACTACTGTACTGTACAACGGTTGACTTCTGATTATCCACCAGAGGGCAGAATTGGTCTCAGATTAGAATAAGCAATATTGTTTTGTTTTTTTTAGCTAGTACAAACATGACTAACCTTAAGTCACGCAAAGATGCGTCATCAATGGTATCATCCATGAATAAATTTCTACTTAAATCACGTTTTCTTGAGAGCTAGAGTCAGGGTTTTGTTGTTGTGGTTTCTAAAAACTGTGTGTTTGCTCAGAAGCCAAAAATACTGAGTAAATGTTTTTATGACACGTCATTTGTTTTCTTCTGTTTTCAGGATGCTCAACTTGCCAAATGATCAACTTAACTTGAATTTTGGGGCAAGCTTGTTATTTGGAAAGAAAATACCATGTTAAAATTCACAGAACTACACTTAAACTAAAGTTCTAATCTATAAGTAAAATGATTAGTCTCAGAGAATAAAATGATTAGTGTCATTTTTTTTTTTTTTTTTACCATTAAAAATATGTTAAGTAACCTGTCTAGGTACATCTTGTACAAGTACAAGTTCAAACTATTCTATCACACCGATCTGAACCTGAGCTGCTGGTTGTGGGATGAAAAAATATGTTGTAACCTGTTCAGACATGAACACACATGACCACAAAATACCTCCTTTCTTTAGTCATTTTCAGCTTAAGATCTGGTGAAGTCTGAAACATTCATAGGAATAACATTAATCCTAAAAGATGCAGTTTCATTAGAGTAATTATCTCAAAATATAGTTTTTGGCAGATATAATATTAGTGCCATATATTCTGTTTAAGCCTATCCTACTAAAACAAAAACTTGCCCCTTTTCACAAGATGTAATATAAGTCTCTGGCGTCCCCAGACTGTGTCTGTGCAGTTTCAGCTCAAAATACCCCACCAATCATTTATTATAGCTTGTCAAATTTGCCCCTATTTTGGTCTGAGCAAAAACACGCCATTTTTGTGTGTGTCCCTTTAAATGCAAATGAGCTGCTGCTCCCCGCCCCCTTTCTAAAAGAGGGTGGAGCTTTAACAGCTCGCGTATCGGTTGCTCAACAACAACAACAAAGCTGGAGAATCTCACGCAGCAAAATGACAATTGTCAGTAACGGTGTTCAGCCTTACATTGTTCAAACCGGAGTCGGACACTGATGGAGAGACTCAGGAAGAAGTTACAACTTTTAGAATGAAACTGGACGTTTCTGAACGGTTAGTGGATAAATTTATGTAGTTGATGTGGAGTTGATTCAACTCATCGACTAGCATGTGCCGTCATGTTAAACTTTTGTGCAAATCCAGCGTTGAATTGACCCTCGTTTGTGAAGCAGTCTGCCGTAAAATGAGAGTATGGCAACAACACTCTACTACAAGAACTTCATCTTTTCTAAAGCAGCCCAAAATGGCCTCACCCCCTTTGTTGCGTGTTACCAGGGGGCAGGGTTTATGTAAATTTTGGGGTTTGTGATGTCACTAACCCGGGAAGAAGCTTGTTGTAGTCCCTACCAGCCATTTGTTGTAGTCCTTCTGTAAAAGCAACATTGTCAAAACAATCTCCGTTCACTCGGATCCTTGAAAGCGATTAAAAACACTGTATTATGCATGCCAGGCCAGTAGTTGGTGATGTCACTTTGTAAAGAAATACTATGCGCCTATAGACTGAACATGTAATACGCATGCGCATGACGTCATCATTTCACAAATTCACATTTTTTTTTAGTTTACAAGGAGATGATAATGGTATCATTTTCAAAAACTTGCATTTTGAATCCTGTTTTCAAAAAATTGCGTTTTCAGGCCTAAATTAATGCATAAAAATGCATGAAAACAGTGTTGTGTAAATGGCCCCTTATTCAGTTTCCATAAATTTAAAACATGATCAAAGGCAAATAAATTTAAGTTACAAATGTATTGTTTCTGTATATTGAGTTTTGCATGTGAATGTATGGTTAATTTAAAAACATTCCATCACATTTCATTCATTTTTTTACACAAAATATTAACAACGTTGAAACCTAAAACTACAAAATGTACTTCCAAATAACATTCAAGCAGCTGAATTATGTAAACAAAAAAAAAAAAACTGTAGTGTGTCTTGTGCATAGCTGTCTGAATATCACCTGCAATTTCCAGAGCATTAACATTTATAGTGACAGCAAAACCTCAAATGCAGTTTCCGATGTTGTGTGAAGAAAGATTCTTTCAGCTCATCGTTGAAAACACATTTTTGTTTGGGCATTTCTCCAGCTTAACAAGCTAGCTTGCTCACTTGAGACAATATTTGCACTGAGTGGACGTCAGGGAGCAGCAGCAAGTGTGTGAAGTTTTTTGTTATGGTAACCAGATACATTACAAACTGATATGATGAAAGACTAGAATGAAAGTATCAGAACATCAGTTTGACAAGCTTCACTGCGACCTCCCGTTGAGAACCACAAGGCGGTAGCTTGAACATCTTAGGAACATATTTACATTTTGTAATGAACTGTTGGGACACTGCACATACCTCTTGAAACTGGGACTATGCCGGGACATCTACTAACCCAAAATCTCCCATATCTTCCTCCATCTCTCACTAAATCCACACTCTGGCAAAGGTTCAAGGTAGGGATCAAGAAGCAACAACAGGAAATGAACTGCTTTACAGTGCTGCTTTTGTTTGCAGAGGCCCTTTATTGCTTCTGAACCCCTCTCCAGAGGAACTGGTTCAGAGGGTTCAACAAAGCAGAGGAGTTTGTGGTGGCTCTTTTTATTTGGTGCAACCCTCTTATATTAAATATATACACAAAGCCAGACAATTCTCTCAGAAAAGCTGCACTTCAGGCAAGTTTTTTTGAATGAGCCTTTCCCTCTAGTTCGGACAAGGTCACTGAACCATTTTCTATAATTATTTCATTTCTATTTCTGGCACACACACACACACAAATTTTATACAATTATTATATTGCATAAAAACATTCATTATGAAAATAAAATAATCATTTTAAAGTAATATTATTATTTCTGTTTTAGGCACAAAAATAAATTACACTGTAAAAAATCATTTTCATGATTTGTTATTACAACATTTTTTCTTTTGTAAAATCAACTTAGATAATTAATGTGGTTCAGATAACATAATATTTTGAGTTTCTGTTGATTAAATCAATCGCCTTCATTGTATTAACTCACATTTCAAAATTTTAAGGCAACCAGGTAACTTACTTTTTTAAGTTAAACCAGCAATTCTTTTTTACAGTGTATATTGCATAAAAACATAAATAAACAAATTATAAAAATAAAATAATTTTAAATTATTATTATTATTATTATTATTAAAGTAATATTAAATCTATTCATACTAAATATAATAATAATAATAATAATATTACATAGTTAATGAATAAATTCATATTCAATCTTTGCAAACTATATACCATTATATGCTACATCAAGCAGTAAGCAGGAAAGGCTACTATGTACAAAGTATAATTTTATTTTATGTAAATGAAATGCATTTACCTGTAAACACTGTTGTGAGACACATTCTAGCGTAAACTAGAAACACTTTTATTTCTTTTGTAGTTTATTTTGCCTTGTTTTGTGGCCGTAATTGAGTCAGTTTCCCAATAATCTCAAACAACTATTTGTATCTGTTTAAATATTTTGTAATAAAGCAAGGGAAGAGGAGTCCAGTGCCTCATGAAAAATGTGATTAATCTCTAAGCTGGTTGGTTCATGGCTTAGAACTCTTTATTAATTTTTTTTTTTTTTTTTTTAAATGTCTATGGAGAAAAATAATGGATACCAGGGTGGACACTTTTGGGCTCCATTAGAACTCGTTAGGTTTTATCATAGTGCGGTGGAGGCATTTGACGTGGAATGAATCTTTTAACACTTTACAATAAGGATCATTTGTTAACATTAGTTAAAGGTGCAATATGTAAGAATTTTGTAGTAAAATATCCAAAAACCACTAGGCCAGTGTTATATATTTTGTTCACTTGAGTACTTACAATATCCCAAATGTTTGCAACTATTTGTAAATCGTAAGAAAATTGCAATTTTAACCGAGGCTCCGGGACGTGTGAGGAGTCGCCTGTCAATTGCGTCATACCCGCGTTACCCTCGGTTTCCGGTTTTATTTTGTAGAAACCATGGAAACACCAAAGACACTTTAATATTTACATGTTTTAATAGACAAGGGAACAACTGACAACTATATATTTATAGACAGAAAACTAATTATTGTTATATAGCTCAACACGTTTAACGTTAGTCTTATTGTTTAAATCTAATTTTCTTGATTTTTTGCGAGTACCATGCTTTACCATGCCTCAGAGAAAAACACTATTTTGTCAAGTAGCTAACATAGCATAATCAGATGCAGCTTTATTTTTAGTAACAGTAATACAACATTTTCTCCATCATAAAATATGTTTTAAAATTAATTGCATTTATCAACACAAGCCATCCAGCATTTAATATTCAGCATTTAATATAGTTATTCTAAAATCGATCTAGCTTACTGCAGTGTGCAACAAGTGTCTTACAGCAGCCACCGAGTGAATGCACAGAGTAACGTTATAACATCATTTTCAACACACTCAAATGTATCTAATATGATAAACAGAGCTGCGTTACCTCATACTCATGACCGGAAAAGCAGAAGCGGCTCCGGCGACTGCGGCATAATAAAAGTTCCGCTGCTCGTGAGGCGTGTGTCCAGCAGCCTCGTTCAGCTCCCACAACACTCGGTCCTGCTCGCATCCATGAACATGATTTCTTCCCGAGTTCTATCCCAATTATTTTCCACCGGCTGTGAGGTGAAGACCACATGTCCCAAGATTCCGCGCTCAAATTTGGCGTCATCAAGCTACGCCTTTGTTTTGAATAGGCCTCTAGCGACCTCTAGCGGACAGAAGATATTACATATTGCACCTTTAATGTATTAACGTATGTTTAATGTATTAACGTATATTTAATGTATTAACTAACATGAACTAACAATGAGCATTGTTAGCTAACAAATGCTTGTTAGCTAACAAATGCTTGTTAGCTAACAAATGCTATGTTAGCTACTTGACAAAATAGTGTTTTTCTCTGAGGCATGGTAAAGCATGGTACTCGCAAAAAATCAAGAAAATTAGATTTAAACAATAAGACTAACGTTAAATGTGTAAAAAATACAACTCTTGATTTTAATAATGTATTAGTAAATGCTGAAATTAACATTAACGAAGATTAATAAATGCTGTAGAAGTGCAATTCATTATTAGTTCATGTTAACCAATGTAGTTAAAGGATTAGTTCACTTTAAAATGAAAATTACCCCATGATTACTCAAGCCATAGGTGAATATGACTTTTCTTCTATCTTCATTTTAACACGTTATTAAGTAAAATATCTAGCTTCCGCCAGACCGACTTCCATATTCAACTTACAAAAAAAGTGTTAACTGATGTCGCGTCAGTTACGCTTGTTTCGTAAGTTGAATACGGAAGGCGTAGGACGTAGCGTAAGCATTTTGAACTGTGAGAGGCGTTACACTTTCTTTGTAAGTTAAATACGGAAGGTGGTCTGGTGGAAGCTAGTTATTTAAGAAAATCATATACACCTAGTATGGCTTGAGGGTGAGTAAATCATGGGGTAATTTTCATTTTAAAGTGAACTAATCCTTTAGCTAATGTTAAAGGAACACTCCACTTTTTTTGAAAATAGGTTCATATTCCAACTCCCCTAGAGTTAAACAGTTTAAACAGTTTACCGTTTTCAAAACCATTCAGCCGATCTCCGGGTCTGGCGGTACCACTTTTAGCATAGCTTAGCATAGTTAATTGAATCTGATTAGACCGTTAGCATCTCGCTCAAAAATGACCAAAGAGTTTCGATATTTTTCCTATTTAAAACTTTAAAAATGATATTACGCAGCACAGGGAGCGTGCCTTGCAACCATGGAGACGTTTGTGAGAGACGCTGCGTAATATCATTGCGCCTGCTGCACCCATGGTACGGCAGCAAAGTTCCTTGATTATTACGCTGGAATGAGAGTATAGTTCCTAGCCATATCGGCCTAGAAAATCGCAACTTTTCATTTTCCGTCGGTCTTAGAACACGATGTAACTACAGAAGAGTCAAGTTTTAAATAGGAAAAATATCGAAACTCTTTGGTCATTTTTGAGCGAGATGCTAACGGTCTAATCAGATTCAATGAACTATGCTAAGCTATGCTAAAAGTGGTACCGCCAGACCCGGAGATCGGCTGAATGGATTCGAAAACGGTAAAACTCAACTGTTTAACTCTAGGGGAGTTGGAAAATGAGCCTATTTTCAAAAAAGGTGGAGTGTTCATTTAAGTAATGAACCTTATTGTTAAGTGTTACCATGAATCGCTCTGATTCATACTTAATCTAACACACACCCTGCCTTATAACTGTGACAACAATCCTGCATCACGCCTGAAGAGCCAGTATTGCATTTTCATTCTTATGGAGTATAATGGGGCTTATTCAAAGATCTGTGCACGTGAGAGAGCGAAAGTTGAATTAGCATTACCAACATTTTTTCCGAGCAGCTTCCCAAGGATTCCAAGCACCTAAAGCCTGATCTCGCTTCAGAACCGCCAAAGTAAAACATGCTCTTTCGTGCAATTTCTATTTTCGGGAAAAAAACAAAGTATTAAAAAACAACTGTATACTTCAAGATATTGATTTAAGATATAGTAAGGAATATAGTACAAGAAAACTAGTTAAATGTAAACCATGTAAAGGAATGTCATGATGGCTGGCTTTGTCAAATTTTCAAGACAAAAGATAATCCTGTGAAGTAACGCACTAACTCACCATGACTACACAGATTCACGTATTACATGTATGCTAACTGTGGAGTAAATGAACCAGCTAAACCAGTCTGTTGTATTTACAATGTGCGTTGCCCCTTATTACTTCACTTCCATGCAGATTACTTGGTACATTAGTAGAACAAAATGTCTTTAAATAAACAATGAATGAGAATTGAATGGGAGACTTGTTTATTCCAGGGCCAGGAATGTAAGAGAAAAGCGCAACAGATGCTAAGACATCTTTTCAGTGTAATTAACAAGATTACGTCTTTAAAAGCTGCAGTCTCTACATGCTCAAACACCGTTCAGACAGCTCTTGAATAAAGTCTCATTTAATTTGGCAGCATCTCTGAGTTTTTCCCCTCTGACACGGTCAGAGCTGTTTGCTTTGCTTTAGCTCAGTCAATCAGATCAGATAAGCTTGTGGACACACTTCCTAAAACAACAATCCAATTGCTGTTCAGGCCGTGGCTGAAGGAATACCCTGGTCATTCTGGTTGCATCGTACCAACAAACTTTGTTACTTCCATCTAGACAACACCCAAACACGATCGACCATTTAAACAAGTTAATATGGATCTGTCAGCCTTTCTGTTTGTGAAGGTGTAGAAAATTATCGTAATTTTAATGTTGAATAATCATGTTTGTTTTCCCAGGGTTGAGTTACGCATCTTTGAGCATGTTTATTGTAGGCAGAATTCCTCAGTGTGCAAAGATTGAGATTTGTTATACTGAATCGGTGCATTTACACGGTTCATGTGAATAACCTGGTTCAAAAAGTAACAATTCACTTGTGCAAACATCCCTGTGTGGCATTATGCATCTTATTGCAAAATATTTAGTTAAATGATAAAAAGATGGGTTTAGTGTAAATTTATCTTCCATTTTATACTGTCACCCTAATCCATATTAATTTAGTCATTCAAAAACCCTCATTGTTTTACAGCATGAGAAATAGTGCTCCGATTAAAGTGACTGATATAAGGCAATCAATGATCATCCAGTTCAGCAAGTCTGTCAACGTATTGTTAACTCAATAATGTTACTGTTAAGCACAAGTAACAGCGTGACAATGAGTTGCTCAGTAAGAGATTTGACTCATAATGTCCACCTAAAAATGAAAGTATTGGAACAGATAAAGCTGTAGGTAAATGCATAGATTAATTTCATAATATTCAAATAAACCTGCCCCTAACACTTTATACAACAAGATGCACTTAACTTTCAAATCACTATTGTTTATTATAATTGGGATGTACAGAATAGTAACATAATGTCCTCCATCCCAAACACATTAATTTTCCGCCTCACCTAACTTTTGCTTATCTTACTGCTGAATCACGCATGGCTCATATGGATGATTTTCTATAAAATGGCATCAGTTATCTTAGATTTGACATATTACTACTAATCTGTGGTGGCTCAGAGAACACTAATACAGAATGAGGCACTGCAGCTCTTCTTGTCTATAGTGATGTCTTACAGTACATTAGAAACATGTGCCTGCCAACCAAGTCAAAACATGCAAACACACCCAAAGACCTCAAACTTCAAGACTGACAGGCAGTTTCTGATTCTGTTTCAAATAAATGCTGTTCTTTTGATCTTGGTTCACCAAATAATTCTAAAAAAAAAAAAAAATGTACCATGGTTTTCACAAAAATAGTAAGAAGCAAAACTGATTTCAACACTGATAATAATAACTCTTTGACTCTTACATACATTTATTCTGTCTAACAACAACTACAGCACAATTCAAACTACCAGCAACACACAGCAACAAAGCAACACAATCATTTCAATGGAGAGCTGGCTATTTCCGTCAACACAAGCAACAGTGACCATTGGTGACAGGATGTAGGTGTGTCCAGCAATGCGACAAAGTTGAGATATGTTTAACTTTATACAAATGAAGAGCGACTTTCGGGTGTGACAACCAAGAGGAGTGAAGTCGGTGGAGCACACATCTCGTTTATCTTTAACATTAAGCATTTTATGTACTGATTCCATTTATATTTAGTCTTTTCCTTCCAAAATGTTTGCTTGTAGCAACAAGACAACTGATTCGTTGTCTATAAGCGTAGGGTCCGTGTAGCGGAAGTGGGCCTAGAGACCGAGGCAAAGCTGGCAGTTCATGGAGCCAGGGTGGAGCCAGCAGTGACCAGGGTGGAGCCAGCGGAGCAGGAGACTCCCAAGACCAAGTAGGCAGAGCTGAAGACCACCACAGCTGAGCAAGCTGGACTGAAGACCCCACAGCGGAGCAGAGGACCACCACAGCGGAGCAGATGGAGTTGAGCGGAGCAGGAGACCTCCACAAAAACACTGAAACATAAAGCACAGGGAGATTATTGACAGCCTCAATGGCCATAACAGGAAGCTCAGACAGTTTAAAATCAGTTTCCATGACTGTGACAGAAAGCTCAAAGAGTTCATATTCGGCCTCCTTGGCCATGACAGGGCAGACAAAGAGTTCAGATTCAACCTTCTTGGCCGTGACTAGGCAGACAGAAAGTTCATATTCGGCCTCCTTGGCCATGACAGGGCATACAAAGAGTTCAGATTCAATCTTCTTGGCCATGACAGGACAGACAGAATTCATATTCGGCCTCCTTGGCTGTGACAGGAGATAACAGGGAGCACAGGTAAAACAGAGAGTTCACCAGTGGACGCCACCGCCTTGGGAGGTGCTATAGAAGTGTGTGCGGCCCAAACACACAAGATGGCAGTAGCCATCACATACAGCGCAGACACCAGTGGCAGTAACTCTGGGACCACCTTAATCGGATGCACTGAGACCACCAGACTTGAGGGCGCTGAGACCACCGGACTTGGAAGCAAAGAGATCACTGCACTTGGAAGCGCTGAGACCACCGGACTTGAGGGCACTGAGACCACCGGATTTAAGGGCGCTGAGACCACCGGACTTAAGGGCCCTGAGACCACCGTACTTGGAAGCTCTGAGGCCACCGGACTTGGAAGCAAAGAGACCACTGCACTTGGAAGCGCTGAGACCACCGGACTTGAGGGCGCTGAGACCACCGGACTTGGAAGCAAAGAGACCACTGCACTTGGAAGCACTGAGACCACCGGACTTGAGAGCGCTGAGGCCACCAGACTTGGCAGCACTGAGACCACCGGACTTGAGGGCGCTGAGACCACCAGACTTGGCAGTGCTGAGACCACTTGACTTAAGGGTGCTGAGACCACCGGACTTGGCGGCACGGAGACCGTTTGACTTGGCAGACCAATTGACTTGAGATCACTGGACTCAACCTGATCGCTGCCCATACTGACCTCAGAGGTGGATCCATCACGCTAGCGGTCAGTCTCCTTTGTCCCAGAACTGATCCAGTGATCAAGGAGATCCATGGTGTACCAAGCTCCACAGCCGCTGGAGCCAGGTACGTATAGGGGAAACTTGAGGTGTGTTGGTCATGATGTGACGAGACTCTGGTGTGGCGACCATGAAGTGACTAGACTCTGGCTTGGCGGCCATGACATGACAAGACTCTGCCATAGTGTTTACTGTAGGAGCTGCGAGTTCCTCATCAGCCACTCCTACAGTAAATGATGAACCGCTCAGCAGAAGGGTAAAGTCAATATACTGAGCTAGAGTTCAGTGAGGGGTATGGTGAAGCATTAAGTGAGATATATCCACACTTAAACCAAAGCGAAAAATGTCTTTAAGTGCAGTGTCATTAAACTCAACTTGTTCACAAAGTCCACAAAAGTCCTTCACAAAATCATCAATGGCATAGTCACCCAGACCAAGACTAAAAAGAGAAACTGCTGCTAAATCCATGCTTTTGCGGTCAGTCATTCTGTCACAGGGTGTAGCAGGGAGGGAGAGAGGTGAGGATCTTAGCAAGCAGTCTTTATTCCAAGAACATACAATCACAAGGGTAATCCAAACAAAAAGCCAAATACCATAATCCAAACATCAATGACGGGAGACGCATTTGATACATCTTGTCTTTGTCTTTATGTCTTGCGTTTTCAAATCTGTCTGTTACACTTTTCATATTTCTACTTGTAATACTGCTGTATGTACTTTTCTGTTTAATCTCTCTTTGAATCAAAGCGGACACATATAACAACACGATGAATAGATTCTTACTCAACTGCATAACGAGAAGCCAAGATCTTTAACAGTGCTTAAGTAAGAGTCCATCCAAACCTGCATGTCCATGAACAGCTTCCAGACCACATTCCTCTAAAAAGGAGACTGAGGTTGTCAGCCACCGGATATAACTCTTGAATGTGCTGTGTTTTTCTTTCTAAAAGAAATGGAGACCTAAATTATTTTAAGTAGCCCTAGAGTAGATGCATTTGCATTGAAGAACATTTGCTAGTCACTAGCAACACCAATGATTCCCAGTAAACCAACGAAACTGATCAAATAAAAACCATGAATGCACTATAACAGAGGTGAGCAGACATCTATCTATCTATCTATCTATCTATCTACCTATAAACCATCAAACTTCAAGGCTTTCTTAACTTTTTTCAGAAATTCAACAAGACAACATTCAGATCTGTCTTGACAACCTTTGCTTTTCTACTTTTTAAATTTCAATTAATTTAATTCTACTTCCTTGCAGTTGACACATTGCAATTGAATCCAGTTTACTACCTCAATTCAAATTCTGGAAATGAATTGAAATTAAAAAATCATTCTCAATTCAATTATGAATGGAGCACAACCCTGCCAGCATACATTCACTGTAGTGTGCGTGTGACCATTCTGCCCAAAACAATTTAGCATGCATTCATGAGTGGCATTTTCAGAAAGCTAGTGGTGTTAAAGTGCAGCTGTTACGATATTATCTATTAGGACAGTGACAAAACTGTTTGTCTTCTGGATGCCTGATTTGTGTGATCCTTTGCAGATGTTGCCTGACTGGTGCAAAAGTTTCAGGGCCAAAGGGAAGTGTTATTTCTTTTTTTGGTCTGATTTCAGGAAAATGCCTCGGCTGATAAGGAACTATGAAGTAATATTTTGCTGTGGTGCAGGGCATAGAGGATTAGCACACAAGCGGAGCTTCATGTGTTTAAGCAGAGACAAGCCTATTCAGCTTTTCCTCCCATGGCTTTTAGTGTCAGTCAAACAGCTGTAGACAAATGGGATAAATCTAAAGATGGCGGTGCAGGATATCTTCACTGCCAACAACTAAAAAAGATCCAACTCTTTTTAGTGAGTCAGAAGTCTGAGAGGTTTTTTTTGCAGAGGGTTTCTACAAGCCAAAATAAAATTTATTATGAATATTATTAAAACAATGGTATCAAATTGAGGCCGTAAATGAGTCTGTGGTTTTTCCCTGTAGAGTGAGAAATCTCTTTCTTTTAGTATACTCCCCACAGTTTATTATGATAGAAGTAAGCTATTTGGCTGAACATGGTGTTTCTGTTAAATCAAAATTTAAAGTCATAATGAACTCAAAATACATCCTTAATGCAGGTCTCTGGTTTATTTTGAACGATTCATTGGTGCACATTATAGCTTCATAGTTTATAATCTAAATGTAACTTTCTGCTCCTCTGAAATTACTTTCTGCTGACGTCACTTAGGTCACACAGACTATTGGATGACACATAGACATAGTTTTAGCAAACTAACTATGACTTAATTTTGGTTTGTAATGCCAACTTTTCACAATTCAATCATTTCTTAATGAATAATGGAAAATACGTCACATTAAGGAAGTAAAACTAGTTGCAAATGGAAATTCATGCTGACTTTAACAGTAAATTTGAATCAAAAATGTTCAAACCTGTACTACTTGACTGAATGATTTTTTTCTATTCTTTAACTTTTACACGTTTATTGTGTTTTTGCATTCCTATACACAAAGTGAAGAAAAAGTTGCTACACGCCCTAAACGTGATAAACACGTTGGTTGACAAATAAAGATCTTGGAGGCTGGAAAAATACATCGATTGTAAAGTCGAGTGGGTGGATCTGCATGTTCAGAAGGTACATTTTGTAATAAACACCAAAGGGTAGAAAACTCTAAATGAGGTCAGTCCTTTCTGTTTTAAGTAAAGTCACAACTTTATTTGGGAACCAGCTTTGTTAAAACCTGGTTTTGGTTTGAGGTGTTTTGAAGATCTGGGCTTACTGTTTTGCACCAGTGAGCATAAAATGGTACATCTTAAAAAGAAATTAAATTGGATCAGTTATGCCTGACTAGATACTTTCCACTCTCTCCCACGCTCGGTTGCTTTCCTCCGGTCCAACTTCATTTTCCTCCTGTGAAAGTAGACCTGGATGTAATCATACCTGGTAAGAATAATATCACCCACGATGCACTCCTCATGAGAGGCTCTTCAGGGAATCACTTTTTATTATTTTACTCCCATTCCTGGACTCCAGGACATATCTGTTTTCATCAAGAAAGAATAGACTTGGCTAGGGTTGACTGCAATCTCTTTATCTGTTTATTCTCCTGTGTCTTCGGCCAGCAGAGAAAATCCTTTTGAAAATAGTATTCTCATCTATGAAAAAAAAAAAAGTTAATATAAATGTTATATGTACAAGCCTTGCGGGCAGAAGATCTTGTTCTCATTGCCTTTTACCTCAACCATATCTAAAAGGAATAGTTTGATCATTTACTCTCCCTTATAGCTTTCCTTTATTTTCTGTGAAACACAAAATGACAAATTTGGAAAAAATGTTGCATGGCTTTTTTCAAACAACAATGACCAGAGCTGTCAAACACTAAAAAGGACAACAGCAACAATAAAGCACCTGCAGCTATTATAAAAGAGGTAGCAGTTTATGAATCAAATTGATTCGGTTCTTAAATTGAACTCACTGACTCAATTATCTGGTCACAGAAGCTATCAGAAAAAAGGAAAGGGGGAAGATTATCAGTGAACAATAACTCAAATTTAAGTCTGTTTTTCACACAAATCTATCGTATGACTTCAGATGCCTTGGAAGTAGTCATATGGACTACTTTATAACAATTGTATGTACTTTTTTGCATTCTTTTTGAAGCCTGACAGGCCCTTACACTTTTATTATAACAAAAAGTGTCATTAAAATACCACCTTTTATGTTGCACAGAAGAAGACATACAGGTTTGGACTTTGGAGCAACATGAAGGTGAGTAAATGACAAAATTTTTTGAGTGGATTATTTCTTGAACCTTTTGTACAAGTCTTCGTTTCAATTTCAGTGACCTGGAACACAGCAAAGACGAAGAAAGAATTGGGTGGGTTTTCAGTCAAGAGCATTGTATTATGTGTTGGTAATATTTCACTGGCAAGGTCAGTGGATGTGGATTTTATTTACCAGTCCTCAGATGATGTGCTTTAGGGAATTTTAGCTCACCTATTTCACTAATGTCCCTACGTAACAAAGCCTTTATTAGAGCTGCATTGTCACTCGTGGTAACTTCAGATCCATGATAAAGTGAATATGAGCCCTTGCATTCAACACCATTTATTTACACCACCCCCTGAAACCAATGAAGCAAGCATTTATTGTCTAGCATTTGCTGGTTCCCATGAGCAATTGCAGTTTTGCATCATCTTGTCAGCTTAGTAGCTGTGAAACATCCTATACAATTAAGACTTCAATCTAAATTGGCCATCAATCTAAATAGTTTAGACAGTGTCAGAGCATTTTCACAACAGTCAAACATTGCAGGATCTATAGCGGAAATGTGTGCAGACTTTTTAATTTGACTTTCTGTCCATCCAAAAGTCATATGTACAGATTATAATTCAGACAACTGATTTAATACAGATACTAGTCTACCATTCAAAAGTTTAGGGTTGGTAAGAATGTTTTTCGAAAGAAATTGATACCTTTATACTGCCATTTTTTGTGCAATATACATCAGGCAGTCAGGGAACAGTAAATTGACATGCAGTCATGAATCGCCCCTTCCAGGATTTGAACCCTGTAACCTCTCGGATACAAACATAGAACTTTAACCACTACGTCACACAGCCAAGAGCGGGCTTCATCCCACATGGGTAGAATAACATGCCTTAGTAGTACTTCACTTTAACCACTGCTGTCTCAACAGCAGACACTGAAATTCTCTCTTTTGACTGAGAAGACATGGTTTTTATGCTTTTTATGCAATTATGCTACTATTTTACTCTGCTTGTTGAATGACAAACAAATTTCCATTAAAGGGTTAGTTCACCCAAAAATGAAAATTCTGTCATTTATTACTCACCCTCATGTCGTTCCACACCCGTAAGACCTTCGTTCATCTTCGTAACACAAATTAAGATATTTTTGATAAAATCCCATGGCTCAGTGAGACCTCCATTGCCGGCAAGATGATTAACACTTTCAGATGCCCAGAAAGCTACTAAAGACATATTTAAAACAGTTCATGTGACTACAGTGGTTCAACCTCAATGTTATGAATACTTTTTGTGCGCCAAAAAAACAAAATAATGACTTTATTCAACAATATGTAGTGATGGGCGATTTCAACACACTGCTTCATGAAGCTTCGAAGCTTTACGAATCTTTTGTTTCGGATCAGTGGTTCGGAGCATGTATCAAACTGCCAAAGTCACCCCCAGTGGTGAACCACTGAAATTTCGAAACACTGAATTACTGAAATCACGTGACTTTGGCAGTTTGATACACCAGAAAGTAGCTTTCTGGGCATCTGAAAGTGTTAAACATCTTGCTGGCAATGGAGGCCTCACTGAGCCATCGGATTTTATCAAAAATATCTTCATTTGTGTTCCAAAGATGAACAAAGGTCTTACGGGTGTGGAACGACATTAGGGTGAGTAATTAATGACAGAATTTTTCATTTTTGGGTGAACTAACCGTTTAAACTCTAGTGATGAGCAACTAATTGCTCAGTGTTGTTAATGAAGTGTTGCACATGGATGATTCAGGTCAACAGCGACCATAAATATAAAGAACTGCATTAATTTGGCCTCATTACTGGTTGTCCCCTATACTGTCAGAGACAGGGACATTCAGACGCTCACTGCACTGTTGAGCTCTTCTAAATATTTGTCTGGCAAATTTCTCAGTTCTTCTGGGCAGCAGACCTGATTGCGTGAGCTTAAACTCATGTGAAACACCAAAGCATGGCTCAAGGCTGTGCACATAGATGACAGCTCTGAAGTCAAGCTAATTTGTGCTGACTTGTTCTTTAGCATCTTAATTTGCACTGAAAGGCTGAAGAGACCATCAACATTTGGTAAGCTATAGCCAAGGCAAATAGATCAGCTGTTTCTCCAGACTTGGGCTAAAGTTCCATCATGCCTGGGAGAAGACTGTTAGAGTAATCTGGGGCAGTTTAAAGTAAATGGCAAAAAAAAAAAAAAAAAAAGTCCAGCTTCATTTGAAATACAGTCATATTATAGAACATGGAACGTTTACAATAGACTATAATGAAAAAATGTGCAATTTCGTAAATAATATTAATTATAATAATGCGGAAGTCACTAGTAAAGGGCTTGAGTGACTGGCTTAAATAAAATCAAGCCAAAATACTACAAAAATATGCAAAGAACAATGGAAAATATTAACATTACACTAACAATATTTTCTAGGAAAAATCTAGAAAGAAATTTGTTTCAGTTAATTAATCAATTAAATCAATTAATCAAAGTCAGTATGTCTGGAATTGACCTGAGCTGTGTGATGTGAAGCTGAACAGTGAATGAACGCCAGTAAACTGAAGTGCTTTTCTACCGGGTTAATTTGCTCACCCAGACACATCCTATACATATGAATTTAATCAAATATATAAACAATATAAACATAACTTAATCTAATGAAAATTACAGAAATGTACAATAAACATGAACTAAGTTATGTGTTATTCAGAATGTGTAAGTCACATTGTGAATGCACTCTTTCTGTGACAATACAATAAAACATATCTAAAACAAGGACAATGAATAACTAAAGCATAAATAATTGGTAGTGGCTATTTACACTAAAAAAGGTCAATTATATTTACACTGAATGTAAATAGTGGTTGCACCCAGTACAAATAGCAACAAATAACATCTTGTTTACACTAAGTGCAAATAATGATAAATGCTATTCACACAGACAGAAGAAACAGAATATTTGTACTAAAGACAAAACACTGAGCAATGATGGGCGGAGTTTGAGAAAATAGCCTTTGCTAAGAAGGTTGACTATTTGCAGTGCAAAAAAGATGCTTCCTAATGAATTCACATGTTATTTGTTAAATGATGATACATGTCTAATATATCAAATTTTTTGAACAATTCATCTAAATTTAAAGGATATATTCATCAAAACACAATAAACAAAACTATAATTTAAGACAAAAAAACTTTTGCACATACTCAAAGTAGGTGTTCCCCTTTTTTTAATTATAGTTTTGTTAAATGTATTGTACAGAAATCACTGTGTATAGACTAAAGGCTGGCTTACACTGCCTCAGCTTCAGCTTTTTGTTGGATTAAGACACTAATCCAACAAAACCTAACAACCACTGGAATTTGTTGGGGCAGTGAGAACTTAAGCCTTAGGGGCTGAGAGTCCTTAAAGACCTGTGGAGAGCATTAATCATCTAGATGCTTGCAGACTGGTCATTACACTTTTGCATGAATCACTGCATGAATGTTGAAAGGAAGTTCAGCAGATTGGCTTTAGAGGGGTCCCAAATTTCAGACAATGCAATGAAGAATGCGATAAACTATGTATGTGTTTGTAAGCACTGAACTTCAACTTTTGTCACTTAAAGGGTTAGTTCACCCAAAAATGAAAATTATGTCATTTATTACTCACCCTCATGTCGTTCCACACCCGTAAGACCTTCGTTCATCTTCAGAACACAAATTAAGATATTTTTGATAAAATCTGATGGCTCAGTGAGGCATCCATTGCCAGCAAGATAATTAACACTTTCAGATGCCCAGAAAGGTACTAAAAACATATTTAAAACAGTTCATGTGACTACAGTGTTTCAACTTTAATATTATAAAGCAACGAGAATACATTTTGTGTGCCAAAATAACAAAATGAAATAACGACTTTATTCAACAATATCTAGTGATGGCCGATTTCAAAACACTGCTTCATGAAGCTTCGAAGCTTTACGAATCTTTTGTTTCGAATCAGTGGTTCGGATCGCGTATCAAACTGCCAAAGTTACGTGAACTATTGAAATTTCGAAACACTTATGACGTAATGAAGCCTTGTTTACTGAAATCACGTGACGTTGGCGCTCCGAACCACTGATTCGAAACAAAAGATTCGTAAAGCTTCGAAGCTGTGTTTTGAAATTGGCCATCACTAGATGTTGTTGAAAAGTCGTTATTTTGTTTTTTTGGCGCACAAAACGTATTCTCGTCGCTTCATAACATTAAGGCTGAACCACTGTAGTCACATGAACTGTTTTAAATATGTTTTTAGTAGCTTTCTGGGCATCTGAAAGTGTTAATTTATTTTGCTGGCAATAGAAGCCTCACTGAGCCATCGGATTTCATCAAAAATATCTTAATTTGTGTTCCGAAGATGAACGAAGGTCTTACGGGTGTAGAACGACATGAGGGTGAGTAATAAATGACATAATTTTCATTTTTGGATGAACTAACCCTTTAAAATTGGTGTTGATTGAAAAAAGTAATGTCCATGGTTTAAGACAAACTTGAGACATTATATGAAAATCAAACATCAATGAACAGTCAGTGATAGGTGTAGGTGTGATCTGTTTTATACAAACTTCTTCCACCTCGACGCAAGTAACAGAGCAATTCGCTTCTAAAGGCTATTGTTACAAGCTCCAGTCTGGTGCTAAAATTCTAAGGTATTTCTTTTCACAGTGCAAATGAAATAGTTATGGAGCCACATGGCTTTCAACCCTCTGGTTGAGGAGTGGGAGGTAAAAGGTGCTAAGTCTCAACCCAAAGTGACCTCTTCAATTGAACAGGGGTCCTCAACATTTGTCAGGATTCTTGGCATTGTTAAAACGTCAGCCCTTCCTTCTCCATATTCAGTGCACTCAAAAGCAGGTCATGACACTGAATGCTGTGCTAACATTGTCCTTTCATGAGTTCAAGTTTGTAAAGTGTGGCATCTGCACCATGTGGCTTTCTGTTATGCGTATGTGATTGCACAGCCTTTCAACTGCGAAAGCATAAAACGGGACCGTTGTCTGCCAAAGCAGGTGTGAACGACGAGCACTGAGGTGTAAATACTTTAACCAATTACGTGCTTGCCCCCATTATGGCTGCTCAGTTGAACAACATGACTGTTTCAGACATTTTTCTGACAAGATCGGTTCATCCAGCTTTTGTAATACTAATGAACAATAGACTTGGCTACGTAAAACACTGAAGAGAAGATCAACACAGCACTTTGGCATGAAAACATATGTTCTATCATAGTTTTAGACATGACCAAAAAATGTTACAAAAAAATACATCTGTGTATATCTTCTTGGCCAATGCAAATATCTTGTAACATTATTTTTTTCTACTATTTGAACTGAAATACTGTCTTTGTGAGAAAAAAAAAACCTTAAATCTTTAAGAAAACTACTTGTATCAAAATTGGTTGACATTCAATTTTAAGCAACATGACAAAACAACTCGTCAACCTTAAAACTCACACCCTCCCTCTCGGCACATTGTGTACCAGATGGAAGTCATCAACTTTTCCATTCGTGCATGCACAGTCACTTTCTCTGTCCAAGTATTTTTGAGATGCATCATTTTAAACTGCAAATAATGTGCCGCTACACTGTTGTCTTGTTGCTCATCAGATGCAACCCTTTCTCTAGAAATTCCAAATACCTTTGGAAATTGAGACTGTTTTTCCTAAAACAGAGGTGCTTTGTGTGTGTGAATGTTTTCCTTAGAATGTGCTTCCTCCAGACAGAGCTGACCTATAAACCACGGTGTAACTAAAGGCTTCTGTGAGGCCCCTCGCTGCCCACTCACTGACAGAAGCCTGAACCTGACATCATCACGCAAACATGAGTTAGATAGTCTGGTTCTTTTTATACCAACGACCTTTTATCGAGCTGATGCTATTTATATGTATACTTGGCACTTAAAGGGATAATTCTCCCAAAAAATTCTGTCACTATTTATTTGTTCTGATTATTGTTATGATGTATTTCCGCTGTGGAACACAAAAGATATTTTGAAGAACGCTGGGGTTCAAACAATACTGGATCCCAATGACTTTACCGATACAATTTTCAAAATAGCTTCTTTTGTGTTTCACAGAATAATGAAATCTTACAGGTTTAGAACAACATGCGTGAGTAAATAATGACAAAATTTTAATTAATTGGGCGAACTATCCCTTTAATTTATGAACATATACTACCCTATACGTCATATCTCTTACCATTATTGATTGTTATTCTTAAAGGGTACATAACACACACAGTTTTGGCCAATCTCATGTTAATCTTGAGTACCTAGTAGTGCATCCCTCATATATCTGAAAAGTCTTTAGTTTTATCAGCTTTATAAAAGAAAGATATTCTGTACCGAGTCTTTCCGAAAACAGCCAAGCGTGCCGTGGGCGAAGCTAAAGAGTGATGAGCACGCGCAGCTTTTGCGTAGCGAAGGTGTCAATGGTCAACTAAACAAATGTATTTAAACACACACAATACACCATCGCATTATCCCTGGATAACTTTTGATTCATTATACGTTCGTGTTGTTTACATTATATCCCGACTGCCAACAAAACAGACATTTGATGCAGTTTTACTCACCACCTGCGGTTCCGACTCATGAACAGGATCTTTTACCGCTGTGATTGCTCCATCATTCAGTTTCAAATGATCTGTAAAAATCTCTTCCGGGAGAAGTGCCCATTTAAGGAATTCCACCTTTTATTACGTAACAGGGCCATGCTCGAAAAAAAACTTTCCGAAACATGTATGAAATCTGAAGGAGTGTATTTGGCACAGAAATACTCCAACCCGTTTTTTGAAACTTTGGCCATGTTTAGCAAGAGAATCCAGTTCTTTAGCAGTGTAAATAAGTCAGAATCCATGAAATAGCTTTAACTTAAAGCACAGCCACAACCTAAGACACTTCCCCCCAAAAAAATTGTATTAATTTTAATTTAAAATTTGGACTTCTCTAGCCTACTCTTGAAACTGGAATTCACAATATTGTTGTCCGTTGTATAATAAATTATTTTTATTGTTCTTATTTATAAGTTGCTTTTAATAAAAGTGTATTCTCCATAATAAGTAAATTCATTACACACTTCCACTCTTGATCTCTGTTATCTGTAAATCTCACAGCGATTGTGTTACTGTTTCACTGAGACGTGAACATATGAAGCATCGTTCTCATTATTGTAAGCCACTTAATCACACTGGGGCGGGACAATCTGAAGAATCCCTAACAATTTCAGGACTTGATGGTGATTGTACTCACAATATGTACTTACAGATTAGACAAAGCTTTTTGACATCTGACTATACTGACTATTAGCGGATTATCCCACAATACACCCATATTGTGTGTAATTTGGGATAGGTTAAAGGATTAGTTCACTTTACAATGAAAATCACCCCATGATTTACTCACCCTCCAGCCATACTAGGTGTATATGACTACCTTCTCTCAGATTAACACAATCGGAGTTATATTAATAAACACCCTGACGCTTCCAAGTTTTATAATGGCAGTGAACGGAGGGCATGAGTTTGAAGCTCAAAAAAGTGCATCCATCTGCCATAAACGTACTCCACACGGCTCTGGGGGGTTAATAAAGACCTTCTGAAGTGAAGCGGTGCATTTGTGTAAGAAAAATATCCATATTTAACAATTTATAAAGTAAAATAACTAGCTTCCGGCCAAACTGCCATACGGATTCTACTTACGACTAAAGCGTAAGTAGAAAATATCTATGGATATTTTTTTCCACAAACGCAACGCTTCACTTAAGAAGGCCTTTATTAACCCCCCGGAGCCGTGTGGAGTATGTTTATGATGGATGAATGCACTTTTTTGAGTTTCAAACTCGCTTCAAACACTGCCATTATAAAGCTTGGGTGTTTATTAATATAACTCTGATTGTATTCATCTGAAAGAAGAAAGTCATATACACCTAAGATGGCTTGAGAGTGAGTAAATCATGAGGTCATTTTCATTTTAAAGTGATTTGTTCTATAGCACATACAAGATTCAGGAAAAAATCAGCACAGATGACTGTCCATGCATTATTAAGTGTTTCCAGGTTAATAGTATGGTTACCTAATTTGGGTAGCTCATGCAAATAAATTGTTAAATTATTGTTCACCAAATGCACTGGTTTTGAAATGTCCCAATGGTTAAATACTCATAGTTTGTTCCTCCCTTTTTACAGGTAACTAGACTCAATGGTGGAAGAGCTGTATAAGAAGAAAACTTTTAATGGGGATCGTTGAGAAATTGCTGTTTAACCCACCTCCCAAACAGTCTCCAACCATCTGTTACAATGTCGGGGGAGTTTGACACCAGATCTGTCTGTTTCTATGGCAATACACTGCCCTTTTACTTAAAGGGTTGGGGGGTTTCAAGTCCTGTATTTTTTTTCACCTTGTATCCGAGAAGTACTATCCGTCTCACTACACTATCCTCCCTTTACCTTTATTGAAATAGGAGATTCACCACCACCCCCGTCCGTCATCTAACACAAGGGCAAAACAGCACAAAGTGCCCAACCCCCATCCACTGGTTTGTACCCCAACCCCCAAATGGCTAAGCAGTCACATTGAAAATCCCTGCCAGAGAGGAACATACCATTTGCTTGGCCAACCTTCTTATCTATTTTAGAGCTTAATGAGTATGTTGACTCTCTTTTGTTCAGTTAAAGGAATAGTTTGCTCAAAAATAAAATTATTTACTCACCCCCATTCCAAAATCATATGTTATTTTTCCATGGAACACAGAAGGCAGGACAGTTCATTGGCCACAGTCAAGCTCTAAAAAGGACAGAAAAACATATAAGGCCCTGTTTCCACCTTGAATTAAGATGCGTTTTGGTCGATCAGATCTCAAGTAGACGAGGGAGACGCATACCCGTTTACACCTGGTATTTTAATCCGTCTCTTTTGTCCACTTTTAACCACTTCTGTCCTGATTTTTTTCGAAGGGAGGGTCTATGGGCGGGTTAAATGTATGGGTTTTTTCAGATCTTTCGTTCTAATGGACAAAATAAGCTTGCGCAATTTACATATGAACGTGCCCGGAGACGACGGAAAAACATAAGGAGAGCATCAGCTTTCGTTTCTGCTCTGACAGCTGCAAGACCGACCGAACGCTGTGAGTGCTTGTTAGAAATCAGGAAAGGTGAGAGAACATTGTGCTTGGTACATTTTTCATCTTCAAATCAAAATTGGCTCTTCAGCCGACAAAGTTTAGCTAGCGTCTGGCTAGCGCGCTTCCCATAATGTTTACGCGTTAGGTCAGTAGGCGGCCTTTTTTGGCGGTCCAAACGCATTCGACCACATGAGTGTTTCCATTATGAAAGCAATCCGGTCGAATGCGTTTTCGACTACCTCTGGAAGTGGTTGAAAGTGGACAAGCTCAAAATGTTTTAGACCCCGTTTACACCTGTATTTAGTGTCGTCCACTTGTGATCCGATTGACCAAAATGCATCTTAATACCAGGTGGAAACAGGGCATAACATATAAAAAAACCATAAACTCATGCACTATATTCAAAGTCTTCTAAAGAAAAATAATATAGAAACTTTAGGCTGACATTCATAAAAATCTTCACCTCTCAACACTGCAATACAAACAGTGCTTGAAGTGGAAAAACAGAAGTGCCGGTAAAGAAAGTGCCGCAAGGAAAACTGCCGGTACGCTAAAGGTAAAAATGTGTATACTGGCCCACTTCAAACACTGAATACAAACCAATGCAATTTGACATCAATGACACCAATCCTGGTGAATCGATGTGTGTTTTTTTTAAAACTGAATTTAAATACAAATAAGATTATGGCAGAAGGGAAGATTATTAGTGAATAAAAACGTACATTTTGGTTTGTTCCGCACACAAAGTTTCTCCTTGTGTTTCACTGAAAAAAATAAAAGCATAGCACAATGTCAGTTAACAGCACTAAAAACACAATATAAAACAGTCGTTAATTCAGGAGTAGATTACTTAAAAAAAAAAAAAAAAAACATAATCATGATTTTAAGAAGAAAAGAAAGAAATTGTCACATCAGAAAAATTACAGGTGTAAGAAGACAGAGGGACCTGTAAAAGTATTTTATGTTACAGTAAAGTAAGCGGTAGTTGGTAAAGCACAAATTAGGTTTAACAACACAGGTGGTGAACATTACGGTTGGCACCTATTCCACTTCCCTGCAGAACTGTAAATTAAGCTCTAACAACTGTGTGTATGTTTATGGCATTAGTTAATTACTAGCATTGAATGGCACCATGACTGCAACTCAAGGTGTTTTAGGCCATTTGTGTTTATTAAATAATAACCAACCTCTGGAAAAACTGCAGTGGAGGTTCACTTTAGGATGCAAGTGATTAGATCCGCACATGTTTCGAATATGGAAGTCTGTTTTATTGTCAAAAGCGTTGTGGTTAGCAGTAAAAATACCATGAAACAAACCACATTAGACAGTTGCATTTATCTGATTGGCAGGCTATCAGATTCTTCTATGACCCAGCATTATAAGAGATTTATTTGAAATAGATTTCTAAATTGCTCTGGCAAAAGAAAAAAGGTCCCTGAGCCAAAGAATCTTCTGTGAAATTACTGCTGGTCTATAGTTAACAGAAACGGATGCATAGCATAGAGAATATTATGACAATTTTGTTTAGGGTTGATTATGTCTTGAATGTTGTAGTTTGTGATGAAAAATTAGCTCAGCCTCAGTCATTCTGTGGGCATGGCAATGGGATAAAAAGTATGAAGGCTGAGTTTTCTGTGTTTTAAATAGATTGCTGTAGTTTTTCTGCTAAAAGATTAAAGTAATGCATTAAATGAATACAAAATTGAGCTGATCAGCTGATCAGATAGGCTATCTTTTAAAGGGTTAGTTCACCCAAAAATTAGAAAATTCTGTCATTAATTACTCACCCTCATGTCGTTCCAGACCCGTAAGACCTCGTCGCTTCATAACATTAAGTTTGAACCACTGTAGTCACATGAACTGTTTTAAATATGTCTTTAGTAGCTTTCTGGGCATTGAAAGTGTTGGCGATGCAGGCCTCACTAAACCATCGGATTTTATCAAAAATATCTTAATTTGTGTTCCGAAGATGAACGAAGGTGTTACGGGTGTGGAATGACATGAGGGTGAGTAATTAATGACATAATTTTCATATTTGGGTGAACAAACCCTTTAAGGTTAATTAATATGGCTTGAAATGACTTTCTTTCAAGTTTTTTTTTAACATAATTTCATAAAACTATTTCTCAAACGTGAATTTATCAGCATCACAAACAAGGCTTGTCTAATGCGCCAACAATGAAAACTCACATCTATGTGGTAGCCTTTGTTTAGCAACTTAAACTTCATAAAACACAGTGGCTTCAAAGTTCACATTTGAGGTGTGACTATGTAATTTTGTAGAATAAAATGTGAAAGTGAAATGTTAAATTAATGTTAACTACATTATTGCTTGAAATAATAACATTCACGTCCATAGCACGAATGATGCAGATGACTATTGACAATACTTAAGGTGATGATACACGGGGCAACTTTTTGAGCAATGTTGCTGAGCGATGTTGCTTGGGTACTTTCCCATTGAGAATAAGCAACAAATTTTGATCTAAAGTATATGAGCAATAATAAAGCTTCCCCAATTGAACACCACTAATAATATTTTGGATTTTATTGGTAGTAATGCAGTTATGAGAGAAATCACATTCCAAAAGGTACAGCTTGCTAATTCTCACTGACTGGCTACCAAACGAGCTGCACCTGGATTGGATTTCAAAAGAATATCAGACAAAATGTGATAACTGCTCTATAGGAGACTCAAATGCCAAATCCTTCAGGAAGTGCAAACTTGTGAACATCCCTCACATTGCCTTACAAATGTAAATTGTTTGCATTTGTTCATCTGATTGGTGGTTAATGTTGCCAGAAGCAACATTAACAGCTGGTTTATCCAAGATCTTCGAAATACCACTAAAGTTGGATGCACTGATTCTACTTAAAGTTTTAATTGAAGATTACAGACAACTATATGTCTATCAAATCACACTTGGTAGTATTGAATATGTGTTGCTCTGTTAAAAACATACCCAGAACCCAGAAAGGGAAGCCCCCCTTAAAGCCTCATCCTGTGGAAAACGCAATGGAGGAAAGATCTTCAATAACAACAACTTCCGAGCACCATTCTTGGCAGGAAAAGGGAAAGCTGTTGGTTACATACAATGACGTTACATTCAGGCAATGCTTATTAAGATATTTCTTTTCATCCTTTCTTTTTTATGAACAGGGGTTCACTGACAATGGAATGTATTAAATATATACATACAAAAAATCAACCAAAAGGTGTTTAAATAGCTCGTAGTTTAGTCCCTTGCCAATCAAAACTTGTTTGTAAGACTTGACAATAAATGTCTTTCTTGTACATAGCATGCACTGTCTGACAAAATGAATGGTGGCATGAGCAAGTTGTTGCACCATAATCATTGTCATCACATGAAAAACTGACGGAAAAAAATATCACATTGAAACACGAGTGATTTATAATGTAACTTGGATCTTTTCAGTTTATTGTTTATTGTCTGGGCCAAAGTGAAGGAGGAAGAAAAAATTTAAAATTACACCAACAATAAAACTTAAGAGGAAAAAGGAAGAATGACAAAAAAATACATGCAAAACTGCATGCAATGCTGTTAAAAAAAACCCACATTAACAATGGTTTCTTTGAAATAAAAGAAGCAACAAAAAATTGGTCAACCAGTTTGGGCTTTTCAATGATTGATTTTTAAAGTGACACAGTTAGGAACTGTAAAATACATAATCACCAAAATGCAATCATGTACAACTACTAATACTGGCTATACATACACCCTTGTAAAGCGATTAAAGGTGGAGTAAGTAGATTTTCAAAACGCTGTTGGACATTGTTGATATTTGAAATCACCCAAACAAACCCACCCCTCTCTTCATTGCTCCGCCTCCAAAACTCACACTCCAATCCTAACCACCAAAGTATTCGACAGTGTATGTTTTTTCCCCGCTCTTCAACTGACTGAAATTCGACAGTGACTCGGTCCAATCCTAACCACCAAAGTAGTTCCTTAATTTGATTATCGGAATTAATCTGAATACTCAACATACTTATAGCAATTTATAACTATTTTACATTTTGGCGAATTGGTGGCTAATTTGTATAATCTTATTTATACATTTTGTATGATCTGTTAAAATCATACTAATCTGTACTAACCACATCGTATAAATTCATACAAAACTGCCACCTCATAAAGTAGTCATGTTTTCTCAAGAGATCAGGGACCTCATTTATAAAATGTTGCGCAGAAACCGTCCTAAATTTGATCTTATGATCATTTCTCAGATGTGCGTACATGTGATTCATAGAATGAACATACACACAGAAAACGAGCGTATGCCTCTCTTTCAGATGTGAAATCTATAAATCGCAAATGATCTTGAACTTGCTGAATGGTTTCAGTTCTCCGCGTTGTAAATGGCATCTAATTAATGTCATTTACATATAAAAGATCACTAGTCATCGTCCAAATCCTTGGAGAGCTGCAAGAATAGCTTAGATTTCCAAAAACCTGCAGTAATCTGACCAGGAAAAGTGCGTACGTCTGCTCAGACCCTGATGTGGCGCTAAGCACTTTTCCACGTCAAAGACCATTTTTATAAATGTGAGCATTGGCGTGGATTTAAGCGTACGCACAAGATCAAATCTGTGCGTACGCACGCTTTATAAATGAGGCCCCAGGTTGGAGTATTATTGATAGTCATTGTTATTGTGTGTTTTAAGCTAAAGTTCTGCAAAAAAAATTTTTAAATCAAAATTCAGCAAAAACATTCATAGCAATAGCCTATATTCTGCTTGTGTTCAGATGAATGGAAAGAGTTCCTGTCTTACACCACTACTTGCTAAAAACGCTTAATATTGTCACTTCACGTTTTATATAGCCTACATCCATTTTCATGCTAAATAAAAAAATAAAGTTGTTAGTTCAAAAAAACAAAACACTTTAGCACTGATATTGGTGTAAGGATCAATCTTACAACATTAATATTGAAAGTATCTACCTCAGTATCGATTCATGGATGTGACATTAGCCTATATAGTTAGAAAAAAATCCCTCATGAACCAAAAACTGGAAGAAGAAAAAAAACAAAAAAAAACATGGGGCATTTCTGTCACTGCAATGGGTTACTGTGTAACTCGTTAATTTTATTTATTTTTTACATTTCTCCAAAATATGTGATGGGATGCAAATCAAGGATGTGACAGTGGGTATCAGATAAAAAAAAAAAAAATCGGGAAAGCATGATCAAAATATATTAGATTTCATACCAGTTCATACTCAGGCCTAAAAAAGGGGGTGGGGTGCGCAGACGGAGGCGGGAGGAGCGGCATTTCAGGAGCCCGAGCCTCTTTGTCCTACTCACGCTATATGAGCCCCCAACTCGACGGCGTGTGGGGATTCACATGCTACCAGAGCCAGACTCCGAATGGGTTAATAAAGAGTGTGGATTTTATTGTCAAAGATAGCTGAGATGTGGTGATATTTCACTTGCTCGTACAAACTATTTCGAAGGACGTAGCTGAGGAAAAGTGTGGAAATCTACTCAACGAGGTATGCTATTTCCCCGCTCTTCAACTGACTGAAATTCGACAGTGGCCAACAGATTTTTGGTGACATCTCGCTCACACACAGCGAAATAACTAGTTTTCCGCTTTATCGGTTGCTTTGTGAGAAGTTTATACGCGTATTTTTCACAAAAAATACCATTATTGTTTAACTAGTGCCTTTAAGTCGTTTTATAAGGAATTGTCGCGTCTTTCTTGCGTCAGTCGGAGAACAATAGTAAACTTAAACGCAGATGGATGAGTTTTTTTTCTTGGAAATGTGGATGGATAACAGACAAACCTTTCATAACTGTACGATGAAACGTCTGTGTGGTCGATATTAAATCATTATCACGTTCTTTTATAAGTGGCGTTGAACAACCACGCAGCATTTTGAGACGTTGGCTTTTCTTTTTAATTCGAGTGGAGCAAAAGATTCACCTCAGGTAAAAGCGCGCCACCGTTCGCGCGCACACACCGACACGTTGCGTGGGATGAGAGACAGCTGTTTACCGAAATATTTTCTTAGTAGAATCCTCAAAAACAATATTCCGTATTTAATACGGTCTAATCGTTCGATTTTTTTTTTTTTTTTTTTTTTTATTAAAAGACAAGATACAGATATTATTTTTTATTTATATTATTTACGTTATTTTGCATCTTGTATCTCTTGTCCCTTAATCGATATACTGAAATAATTGGATCCCATTTGTTTTTGTACTACTTTTTAATGGCGTTAATTAAACTACGAACTGTAAAAACTATCGTTATATTGTTTTATGCAAATATATTTGCGTTCGTAAGTTAAAATGCATTTCTTTCCTTAAAGTGAGTGGTTATATTAAGTTTTAGTGTAATTTATTATGTATATAACCGTTTAAAGTTACTGGTTACTTTACTGTTGTTGTCATTTATTGATATTAATGATTCATTTACTGATTAAGAAACTTTAATATTGGTTTTATGTCAAACTAATTATTGATCTTTTCATGGGCATAGGTCTACACTGGCCTGTAAGGATAGACTTCTCGTCTAACTCTAGTCTTATACATAGATAAAGCATTTGCTTTTAATTTAAACTTTGGTTATTGGATCAAGAGTATTACAAAGGGTCATTTCACTAAAATTCAAGTCTTTTTCGTTTTAAAAGTCAGTATTACCCATCATCCTGCCACACTGCTTAATAAGCTCATGTTCTGTGGATTTCTTTTGGTGTAGGGGAAGTGATGTGATTTATTTTAAAACTTAAAAAGACAAGCAGGGGAGACTTGTACACGAAATGCACATGTTTGTGACTGTCATTTTATTCATCAATTAATTTCCAAGGGCCAAGTAAGTCTGGCTGCTTCAAAATGCTTTCAAGTTTCTTTGAAACTGAGATGTTTTGAAATAAGCACCAGCCTCCTGTCCTTCCACCAGGGCTGAAGGAATCTGGATTGGAACGATAACTACTTTCTCAGATGTCTCCACAAAGCCACTCTGTTCTCTCTTGAAGTTAATGTCTGACGTGGTAATGGTCGCTCTGTGTGGAGTTGCTTGACTTAAGAGGAGGTCAGGGTTAGGTTTGAGGTATTGCTGAGGGTCTCCCAGTCTTTTAACAACTTAAAGAGAGAGTTCACCCATTCATGCCGTTCCAGAGATGTATGGGACACAGAAGGTTTTTTTTTTTTTTTTTTTTTTTTTTTATATAAAGTTGATGTCAATACAATGAAAGTCATTGTGGTCCAATGTTGTTAATTCTTCAACATCTTTTGTTCCAAAGAAGAAAGTCATACAGATTTGGAATGACTTGAATGACTTAATAATTACTAGGGCTGCCAACTAATAGTCGATTAAATGTTAGTCAGCGAGAAGAGGCTTAGTTGACCAAATTTTAATTAGCTAGTCGGTTAATCGCAGAAAGAACAAACTCCATAGGAAGTAACCAAGTCCATAACGGACAGATCATTAACGCCGCTGGTCCATGTTGTAATTACGCTGGGCAGGAAATCCAAACATTTGCCCTAACATTAATCGACCTCAGACATGGCTTTCATTTGAAATATGTAAGTAGTAGCCTAGTCTCGTATAGCCAGACCTTACTGTGCGTTCACACCGCCGCCGGCGAAAGCGTCAAAATTCGCCTTGGCTGCCCTGCCAACAACGCTGTACTGTGCGTTCAAACCGCCACCGGCGGGAGGGTCAAAGTAAATGACAAGTTGTGGCAACCAATCGGAATCCTCTCAAGCGAGGACTTCTACATTCCGATTGGTTGCCGCTGAACTGCATCATAGCTCATTACCATAAAGTTGACCTGACTTCAACTCTCCTCGACGCTCTCACCGTCCAAGACGTGCCGCTCTCGCCGGAGCTCGGAGCTGATGTTCTTGCCGGCGGCGGTGCGAACGCACGGTAAGACTGACGGCAGAAGGTCTAGACTTCATCACAGCTTTTATTGGCCGACGTGTAAAGCAACCAATCACAGTTCGTTTTGTTCCGTGTCATGTTTAGGGGTGTGAAAATGTAAAGTCGATGTCCCTAAGATAACAGACTGGCATTCATCAAATTAATTTTTCATTCAAGAACATTGTGCAAGTTTACTGCAACAGTGGAGCCGCAAACTTCACATACTTTAGAAAATCCAGTGTTTAGTTGATCCTGATAAGCGCTTATTGTCCCAGTTGTAAACACGATGGCTTTCTTCTATGAGGGAGTTTGGCATTACAATGGCTTTGTTTTCAGGCGGACCGTTAAAGAATGCGACACAAAAGTCTCTCGTAAATCCTGTAGAATTCAACCAATCAAATTACGACTTTGAAACTTTCCTGTTTCGAAACCTTTCCCATTTTGTGTGCCATATGCATGAGACATTCAGCCAACGGTAAAATAAATCTGTGTTTCAGCATTGGAATCATAAATTAGGGCTGCATGATATTGGAAAAAAACTGACATTGCGATATGAAAAAAAAAAAAAAAAAAAAAATCACCAGATGACTTGAATAGCTCTATTTGGAAAGAATGAATCGTTCTAGAATGATTTGGGTGATTTTGTAGGTGAGTGAATACGCATAGAAAATAATGAACAAATTACAAGCATAGATAAATATAATAGAACAAATATACAAATGAAATAAATAGTGCTTTATATTTTCCAGGTAAGTCTAAGAGTATTCAGGTACAGAAATTGAATAATCAAATGTAAAACAATACTGTATAGTGTCACTGTATAAATTGAACATGATTAATCTATGTTAAAACTACAAAAGTGACTTTTCTCTTAGTTTTTTTTGTTTTGTTGTTTGATTAACATTTATGACACAGAAAGCAGCAGGGGCTGCTGTCACTTTAAAAGCGAATGTGCGGCGCGGATCCAAAATACTGTTACACATCCGGTTTTCTTTCTCAATGGTTTCGTTCACCTAAGCCATAAACAATTGTTTACGAGGATAGTTGATCTTTTACATGCATTTTGACCCTTTTTTGCATGTATGTGTCCGTTCAGGCACAAGTTGACGGGGAAGAGAACGGCATTCGGCGTCCACGTGCATCTGCGCGGCTCTGTGTGTGTGTGTGTTGCGTGCACGCACATAAAACAGCCGCACGTTCAGAATTGAGTTCTCTTTCACGTCTGTGTGCTAAAATGGTTTAAAATCCCTTGAATGTTTAAACTGACCTAAAACGTGTTCAAATGATAAACTTTTTATTGTATGATGGTCAGACTTTGCAGTTAATCAGAGAATCACTTGCGGTTTGAACAGTGGTGTCTGGTCCGTACGGATTAACAAGCCCTATACTAGACATCGCACATCCTGCGACATGACTATCGCGGATGCGCACTTTGCGATTTCGATGCTAAAACGATATCGTGCAGCCCTATCATGAATATTTTTATTCTGGTGTCACCATTGTCCTGTGCATTGGGTTACCAGCACCAAGTCCAAGCCTATTCATTTCCACTCCCAATGAAATTCTAAGTTTAGCATTTTAATCAACATATGTATCGAATCATGACATGAGGGTATTGTTACATCCCTAAAAATTTGTACCGCGCTGCATGAACTATCCCTTAAAAGTACACATGGACAGCCTTTCAGATTCTGCTAGTCTTTTTGAAATCCCTTACCATCCTGATTATGCAATATTTATTTATTTATTTATTTTTATTTTATTTATTTTTTTTCTGCACAATATATTGTTTCAAAATGAGTGTGTGTGTATTATATTTATTTATTTATATATATATATATATATATATATATATATATATATATATATATATATATATATAAAATATAAAATATAGATTTAAAGTCCTTGTCTTATTTTTATAAGTGGCATGGCAAAAGTGCATGGGCCCTGTTGTAAGATCACACCTTTTATAATATCTCTAAGCTAGGTGTGTTATGGGTGTAGAGCCTTTTTGGGCACCAGCTGTGGAATGTTCCAAACGACAACCACACAGTTGTATTGTTGCCGGCAATCGGATATGGCCCCTTTGTACAGGGTACAAATTACAGTGATTTGACTCCTTTAAATGGCACTCTTAGACTCTGTTCTTTACCACAACAGCGTGGCTCTCACTTTATGCAACTGTCTCTAATAAACCCTTGGACAGAAGTTGTGGCCATTGGCAGCATGTCACCCACCAGTTCCTATGAGTTTTATTAGAATTTATTTTATTAGGCTTGGGCTGGAGTGAGAGTCAAGGTTCCCATGGTCATGGGGAAAACAGTCATTTCAAATTTAAATTCTAGTTTATTTTTTAATTTTTTTAAGTTAAGTTCTGCTAGTTTGTTTGTTTGTTTTTTGGAGGGGGGGGGGGTCTTATTGGACACATTTGTATAGTGTAGCATTGTAAAGTATAACAAGTAAAATCTATAAATGTACATATTAAACGTAAAAAATTATGTAGCGCTTATTTTTGAAAATCCACATACAGTAATCAAGAACAAAGTTATAAAAAAATCAATGGTCAATAATGGTGAGAACCCCAGAGCGTCTTTACAGATGTTTTGGTAAATTCACACACTGGAAAAATCAAGTCACAGCCATGCCTGAAGCGTCTTTTGTTTACTTGATGTAGCCTGTGAGGATTGCACAGTTTGATTAGACCTGTGGATGACCCCATCCTCTCTTAAAGTAGCTCTACTCCAGTTTGTGACCAAACCATTTTCAACTGGTTGCCTGTTTTGAATTTACTTTGTTAGAGCTGCCAATTCCACAGGCATTTGGTTGTCCAAAATGGGATAAGGAATTTCTTTCTGTGTCTCAGGTCTATATAAGACCCATGCTCTATTTCAGTGGTTCTCAAACTGGGGTATGTGAGGTGACAGGGTACCCAAACAAAATGCAGAGTTTTGCCGTTCATTTAATTCTACCCCATCTTAAAATAACATTAACACCAAGCATGTATTTCTAACAGGCAAAACGCAGAATCTAATGTAAAAAACGGGAAAATGGGAGTGCTGTAAAAGTCCAAATACATTACATCCAATCAAATTGCCTCATCTTTTGCAGACAAAACTGACTGCATCCACACACGCAGCGTGCATATGATAGGTTTTGCGCAGAGTTTCGTTTAATATTTAAAAGTATCATTTTTACCATTATTTCATATTTCTCTATTGATTTTTTTTTTTTTTTCTTTAAAATATTATCTCATAACATTATGCCATTGTAATTGCATTCAGACCACCTCGAAGCAGCATTAAATGGTGTGTAAAAGTGTCTAAATGCAGCTTGTGCCACTGCAGTGCAAAGATGGCTTTTCTTGATACTGATTTCATTTGATTGAAATTGATTTAGTTTAATTTATTGCTTTATTATATTAATAATTTAATGGAATTTTCTGAATTTGACAAAACATTACACGTACATTTACTAGGGTTAGAAAAACTGTCCTTTAATGTAAAACGGTGCAGTCTAAGTGGAAATGGTTTAGGGGGTATGCCACTAAAAAGTTTGGGAACCACTGCTTTATTTGCTGACAAGTAGGTGTTACACACAAGAGGTGAGATAATACCAAGGTGGTAAATACCTCATTCAAATGATATATTTTTACTCTTTAGCTCCCCCCAATCACATTCAATCTTAAATGTTTTTTCATATAAGAGCAAAAGAACAGAGTTTTCACTCATTTAATTATAGCTATTAAAATGGCTCTCATTTATTAAACGGTTTAAATTTAGTTATTCAATTATTTCATGTTAAGTGAGGTTTTTTTTGTTTGTTTGTTTTTTTTCTCCCCCTCAGTTTGTTGGCCTTGGCTGACTTGGGTGTTTCTGTGAAAGAGCTTGTTAGAAAAGTAACCTTTTAGCTCCATCTAGGGGATCTTTGTGGTTAATACAGGCTCATGTGCTCATGCTCATGTGAACTTTCAACTTTTCCTGATGGAGGAAAGCAGCTTTTACAGATTTAATTCTTAAGATTTTTGCTATAATCCTTGGAAAATTATATATCTGCTTTGTTCCTGATTTTTACCACTTAAATCATTCTTACTGAATTAACACCTAATTTCCTCTCATTAGTGATACAGCTTTTGTCAGTCATGTTGTAGGAAGGTATGCTGTATTAATGACATGCTTATTAAGTGTAATGTATTCTTCTCTTTTTTTTTTTTTTTTTTTTTTTTAATTCTATTTTTGATGCAGTTTTCAATTACTAATAGTTAATGTCTTGTTCTCGTTTAGGACTGAGACAGTGGTTTTCTGGGAACACCATGAGCTGGAGCTTTCTTACGCGGCTGTTGGATGAAATCTCCAACCACTCCACCTTTGTGGGCAAGATCTGGCTTACGTTATTCATCATCTTCCGCATTGTGTTGACTGTCGTGGGGGGCGAATCAATATACTACGATGAACAGAGCAAATTTGTGTGTAACACCCAGCAACCTGGTTGCGAGAACGTCTGCTATGATGCATTTGCACCGCTCTCTCATGTCCGATTCTGGGTTTTTCAGATCATTATGATCACAACCCCAACTATTATGTACCTGGGCTTTGCTATGCACAAGATCGCTCGCATGAATGATGACGAGTATGGGCCGAGATACAGGAAACGCATGCCCATGATTAAGCGCGGCGCCAACCGTGATTATGAGGAGGCTGAGGACAACGGCGAGGAAGACCCCATGATGACGGAGGAGATCCTGCCAGAGAAAGAGAAAGCAAAAGCTCCCGAGAAGCCAGCCCCTAAACACGACGGGCGCCGGAGAATAAAGCGGGATGGGCTCATGAAGGTGTACATCCTGCAGCTTCTATCACGGGTTATTTTTGAGGTGGGCTTTCTCTTCGGCCAGTATATCCTGTACGGTTTTGAGGTTGCCCCCTCGTACGTGTGTACTCGCAGCCCCTGCCCGCACACGGTGGACTGCTTTGTGTCACGTCCCACAGAGAAAACTATCTTCCTGCTGATCATGTATGCAGTGAGCTGTCTCTGCTTGTCTCTCACGTTGCTGGAGATTCTTCATTTGGGCCTCAGTGGAATCCGTGATGCTTTCCGGCAACGTTCACGCCACCAAAGTGTTGCACGTCCACGTGGTGCCATATGCAGACAGGTGCCCACTGCCCCACCTGGGTACCACACAGCCCTGAAAAAAGACAAGCTGTCCATGGGAATAAAACCAGAGTATAATTTGGACTCTTGTCGAGAGCCTTTTGGTGATGAGTCGTCATTGCGAGATATGGACCGCTTCCGTAGACACCTGAAACTGGCCCAGCAGCATCTGGATATGGCCTATCAGAATGGTGAGAGCAGTCCTTCACGCAGCAGCAGCCCAGAGTCCAATGGCACTGCTGTCGAGCAAAACAGACTCAACTTCGCTCAGGAGAAGCAAGGGAGTACATGTGAAAAAGGTAAGACAGAAAAGTGAAAAATTTTTAATTGGTTGAAAAGAAATAGTTCACCCAAAGTCAGCAATGTATAGACCAATTTGATGCAGACATCAGTTATGTCGCTTGCAGCTGCGCGCGCATAGTGGTGGCAGAACACAGCGGTAACAAGTGGACGAAAAATGGGCAAAATCCACAGAATAAGAGAAAAATGTTTTGTGTCTTTGGACGTCAGAATTAGAATACAAAAAATAGTCTTAATTTTTATAGAATACCGTCGAAGGCACCCATTGAAGCCAAACGCAGACGTTTATGTTGCAAGTCACAGACTAGACTGATGAAACGTGCAATGATTAGTCTACTATTAAAGCATGAATTTGATGTAAACTGTAAGTCTACATAATATTCACACATGCAGTTCATAGGGGACATACATGCATAGCAGTTACAGCATAAAATATTTAAACCTAAAACATTTTACATGGATAAATTAAACAAAACATTTATCTCACAATTCCGACTTTTTTTTTTCTTGCATTTGCGCGTTTACATCTCCCAGTTTGGACTTGATAACGCTAAATTTTGAGTTTATATCATAATTCTGAGGGGGGAAAAGTCAGAATTACGGGATATAAACTCGCAATTCTGAGGAAAAAAGACAGAATAATGAGCATATGTTACAATTCTGTTTTTCCTTCTAAGAATTGTGAGATATAAACTCAGAATTGTGAGAAACTCGAAACTTTTTTTAAATTATTATTATTATTATTATTATTATTATTATTCTGTGGCTTCCACACACTGCTACTGCATTTTCTGCCACCAGGTAGGCTCCGCCCACAAAAACCATCATTGCTGTTTGCAAACACAAAATAGGTCTATTGCACTTACTCAAAAACGATTTTTTTTTTTTTTTAATAACTATTTTGGTGTGGGTGGGGTGCCCTCATGTCACGATTCGATACGTATCACGATACTGAACTCGTGATACGATATTATTTCGATACTCAAAGACAAAAATGAACTGTTGATTAAAATGCTAATTGAGAGTGGAAATGAATAGGCTTGGACTTGGTGCTGGTAACCCAGTGCACAGGACAATGGTGACACGAGAATAAAAATTCATGATTCTGAAGCTAAAAATACAGAATTATTTTAGACGAATATGCTTGCACTCTCACTGACTAGATATTTAAAATAATGTAGACCACTTTTTACTGGTAACATAAGACATTTGGCATTATCAGGACCCACAAATATCCCCCCATTGCATTATTATACATTATATTCAACATTATATATAGCAGTTTATTGTAGTACTGACACTAAAACTCTGTAAACTTGAATTTTTTTCTCACACAGTAATTTTTGTTTTGGGTGAACTATACACAATACATATTGTCACTTCACAATTCATATTGTTGCATTTTTGTATTGCGGTATATTGTGACACGATATATTGTTACACCCCTTAAATATAACTCAAATTTCATGAAAAGCCAAAATAAATGGAGATTAATGTCATATTCTTAGAATAAAAATGTGTAAGTTTCAATTTTTATTTTGTCTTTTCTCTCTCGCTCTCACAGGGATCCACGCTTGATTGAGACTCATGGACTATCAACTGCTTTCTTGTGCAACGAAGCGCCCCAACTGGGGTTGGAATTGCTCATCTTGGAAAGTGGAAAGAGTCTGTATGTGTGTGTGTTGTGTATTTTCTTTTTGTTTGGCTGCTGAACATTGTGCGAAGCATCGTGAGACTGAGTTGGAACCTGTGTCCGTACGCACACTGGTGAATCCGTGATAATGTGTTGTGCAGTATTATGGCAAGTGAACGCCAAGTTAAAAATCTCAAAGCAGCATCTCACCAGCCAGTTATACTTGACATCAGCCAGTCTGCCTGATACTCCAAAGTGCCCTAAAGCTAGTTGGGAAGATGATCTGTATACTCCTCAGTCACTAGGCGACTGTGCAATGTCTCTAGTCTCTTATCATCTCTCTCTCTCTCTTTTTTTGTCTTTAATATATATAGGAAAAATAAATCAGTGGTTCTTCCATTTGTTTACCACACTTCTAATGAAGTGCAAAGGGTTGCATCTCAAAAATGCCTTAAACTGGAGTTTACATATTACCTTTGCCATTCCAAAATGAGATGGATGAGCCAGTGTAAAGCCACCTGAAATGTAGTTTAGTCATTTAGAATAGTTCTGTGTTTTGAGTAGTGGACCACAATTAGTGTATGTTTGTAATGAACAAAGTGGAAACCTGGAAAATGCTTGAATACTTGTGAATCAATTATTGATCTACAAAGAGGCTTTTGATATTTTATTTGCATATTGTGTGCTGTAGTTGTAAGTGAGTAGTATTTTGGTACCCCTCTTATTTTGAGGAAGCTTCTCCGTAGACTACAATTTCAGTCTTTAATTGCTTTTTTTTGTCTTCTACATTATTTTGTGAAGCTTTAAGCAAATATGGTTTTCTTTGGCTTTCGTTTCATTTGACCAACTGTTAGAGAGGCAAACTCAGTTTTCAGAGCATGTCTTCACACATTTGAAAGCACTAATAAAGAATGTTTCATTTCATTGGTTTTTACTTTCATCATTTTTCTAAATAGTTACTGTCCAGATTAGTGTATATTTTTGCCTCCTTTATGCAAATGCAAATCGTAAGTTGGTCCAAATGCAGTTTACATTGAATAGCAATAAGGAAAGCCATAAAGCCTGAAGTTTTATACATGGTACCAATGCAATCTGTCATCTTGAAACCGTTTAAAGTATAGGAGTATAAATTACCAGTGTCTGTTAACAGCCAGGTTTTCCATCTTTTGATACTTTTTCCCAGCATCTCAATTTTTTATATCTTCCAATGTTTTTTGTAAGGTTTTGTAAGAAGTATTTTGTAATATGCCAAAATAAACCTTTGGTCTAAAAACTGCAGTCATGCCTCGTTGTTGGGTTTTGCTGGTTTGTAGCACAAACAGTTTTACAGTTTACTGCACTTTTTTTATTTTTTATACTCTTCTTATTTCCTGATAGCGGCTAATAAATCAGAAGTCTTGCACATTCACAGAAAACACCTTACTTCCGTGTTGAAAAATAAGGTGGAGATTATGGTTTTGAATAATGATTAGGGCTGGGTATTGACACAAATTTCATGATTCGATTAGATTTCAGTTCACAAGCATGCGATTCAATTCAGTATCAGTTATTTTTTTACAGTGTGCAATAAACATTAATGAACATCTGAAGGTATGAAATATACAGTACGACTTGCTGAAATCCGTATGTCTTGTGGTCCCTCAATCAGCGTTTCAACCACAGAAAAGCGTCAATAAAACAGCTTGTAAACAATGTCACATTTACCTCAGAAAAACCATAGTCGGTGACCATAAACTTGTTACTCAGCTAGAAAAATTATCAGAAAAAAACTTTAGAGAGGAGCATTTTGCTAAATACGTGCACTATATTAAAGGATTAGTTCACTTTGAAATGAAAATTAGCCCAAGCTTTACTCACCCTCAAGCCATCCTAGGACTTTTTCTGATGAACATAATCGCAGAAATATTAATAAATATCCTGACGCATCCAAGCTTTATAATGGCAGTGATAGGGATCAATGAGTATGAGCTGAAGAAAGTGTCTCCATCCATCATAAACGTGTACTCCACGTAACTGACGTGCCGCCAGTTTACACTTTCTTCGTAACTTCAATGCAGAAGGCGGTCTGGCGGAAGCTAGATATTTGACTTCATAACTTGTTTAAATATGGATATTTTTTTACACAAACGCTTCGCTTTGGAAGGCCTTTATTAATCTCCCGGAGCCGGGTGGAGCACATATGATAGATGGATGTGGATGGAGACACTTTCTTCAGCTCATACTCATTGATCCCTATCACTGCCATTATAAAGCTCAGATGCGTCAGGATATTTATTAATATTTCTGCGATTATGTTAAGTCATACACCTAGGATGGCTTGAGGGTGAGTAAAGCTTGGGCTAATTTTCAAAATCCTTGAGTGTAATTTAAGTGTTTGTATACAAATCAGTTCATTTTAACCTTCAATATTATAGTAATGTAGTACCAACTGTATAGTTTATAGCATTTGTTGAGAGATTTTTATTTCCTTGAGAAAATTTGCTATGGACTGTAATTGATATATATCCAAAATAATCGATATTGAATTGAATCGGAATCGAATCGTGAAATTTGTCAATGCCAAGCCCTAGTCATTATTCAAGACCATAATAATCTCCACCTTATTTTTCAACACATGCACATTCACAGAAAACACCTTACTTCTGCGTTGCATATATGGTTGATATGGTTATTATGGTCTTGAATAAAGACAGACTGACATACTGCCATGCTGGTTATTCAGACAGTATTTAGTTAGTTTAATGTTATTGTCATTGCCTGGAAAGCAACTGAGAGCTTCACAGGAAGCTCTGTCATGTTGCGTCCCATTAATCCATCCACTAGTCATCTGTGAACATCTTCACGTCACTCCAGTACAAAGTACTTGGATATCGATTTTGCCAGATAAGGTTTGTTAGATAAGATTTAATGTCTTTGCCCACACTGAATCTATTGCTATCTTCTGTGATTTCCCTAATGTTTCTGATAACTCGTGGATGTTAATTACTTCACAAGAAGCTTGTTTCACTGCAAGCTTTACATTTTTGCACAAATGTAAAGGAGGAATTTCTTTTAAAGATTAATGTAGAAGATGTTGAAGTGAGGAAAGAAAATGTTCTTTCTGTTTCTTTAGAGAAAACCTGACAGTATAGCACACTTATCTTAGTCCAGAGTCTATACAATTAAAACTTAATGACTGCCATAAACTGTACCACTATTTGTATTAATGTTAAGCTGCACGATTGTAACACTGATATGTATGCCTCACTATTAGATAAGCAGTGGTGGTTATAAAGAACTCTTCCCCACTTTGCAACACTGTCATGATGAAGGTCCTAGAAGGATTTCTTTTTCTTGGTTTGTTGGCTGTTTTTTGGAGCTCCAGTAATGCAGAGCAACAGGAGTTCATGTTACTTGCAGGCCCACTGACCACTGGCCAAACTTTGGGATCTTCAGATGAAGACAATGCATTTAACTGCGGAGGTCCACTGCCACAACAATCCAGAGACTACTTCCTGTACCTTCAGAGCAGAGGGGTGACACACTTTAAAGTTCACCTGTCCTGGTCTCGCATCCTTCCCACGGGTGACTCTAACCGTCCACATGAAGACACTGTGACGTGCTACAAGACGCTTGTGCAGCAGTTGACTGAATCAGGTATCAAACCTCTGCTGGTTCTCCATCGCTCTGCTGTACCAGAACCCTTCAGAGCCAGATACGGAGACTGGGAGAATCCATTACTGGTGCAGCTGTTTGAGCAGTATGCAGGATTTGTGTTCAATACATTTAGGGATCTTGTGGACACATTTGTCACGTTCAGTCACCTGCATGAGCTACATAATGAAGTGCAACTTCAAAATGCTCTCCAGTCCCATGCAAATGTTTACAATGTCTATCAAATGTCTGAAGGTAAGACTTATTAATTTCATATGTATGTACTCAGAACAGGGTTAGTTGTCTCATTATTTCAGTAGGTTTTGAGTAAAAAGTCAAATAAAACTCCATAAAAACACACTGTTATGAAAGCTTGAAAAGTTTCTGGGCAATATTTCCTCAAGTCCCCAATCAGGTTGTCACATGCATCTTGAATGTAGTTTTATACAAATTGTTAGTTATGATTTCTGTTAAACAAATGGTTGGTTATTTTGTATGGTACCGTATACATACAGTAAGTTTCATAAATAGCATGTGCAAAATTGTTTTATAGTTTAAATGTAGCTGAAAAACCACTAAATATCTCATGTTATGGTCCATTGTGACAACTTACCCCGCAGCATGTGTGTGGTCACTAAAAATGTGTTGGAAATCTTGAAATCAAAGCTTTTCGTAGGCGAGACTCTACATTGTGGCAACAGAAACTGACTTTCAAAATAAACTTTATATTTTTATAATTATATTCACTGGAATAAAAGTGTGACAACTAGCCCCGGTCTCTCTATTACATTGTTCTTTATAATAGTGCAGCGATGGTCACTCATAGTGATGTTTTTTTGTTTGTTTGTTTTTTTTTTAGCACTTCATTTGTCTCTTGGGATCAGAGCCAGTGATGTTAACTTCATTTCTCAAATGGGGTCAAAAATCATGGTAAAAGTTCAAAGCAGATAATCATATATATAGTTATATAATAGTTAATATTATGTAATTTATCACATACTTCTCTTATCGCATCTTCAGGCATATGTGGATTTCCTCTCTATACACATGCTGTACAACTGCAAATTGCAGACAGCTCTTACCGAGGAATTGAGGAAGTTACAGGTAGTGATTTATATGGCTCTTGAAGGATTCATAACTCAACTGGTCTTTAATATTCAAAGACCATTTAAATTGCCTGACGTGACAAAGAACATTTCAGGTCACCAAAATGACACTTGACACTCTTGTTTCAGATTGTCAGTGGTCAAAAGTCAATCCTTATGTATCAGTTGTCAGTCAAGAACTGTGATGGATATGAAAATCATTTCCAGCCACTTACTACAATTATTGAAGGTAAATGTTAGCGTATTTCTTTAAGTTATCTGTCCAAAGCCTAAGATACTGTTTATGAAATTAAAATACCATATGATAACCTAGTATTATTTATTAATGTCAGTTTTACAGAACAAAGATCTTCACATCATGGGCTGTGACATCACACACCTTTTTGAGAAGCTAGATCAAGAAGAAACACTCAAAAGGTAAAGTTGAGACCAAAAAGGTACATATATGCAGTACATAATGAATATTTTTTTTTAAGTGAACATAAAAAGTATGCTCTCATTCAGATTGCAGAAGGAAAATACCAAGACTGTTGTCCATCAGAAATCAGCTTCTGCATTCTCATACCAGAAGGTCTGGGAGAAATTCAAAAGTCAAACCGAAGCTGAGCGCGATGAGTTCCTGAGTGGCTCATTCCCAGTTGATTTTGAATGGTCCGTCTCCAGCGAGAGTTTCAAAGTGGAGGGTGGATGGGCTGAACACGGGAAGGGTGAGACCATATGGGACCGTTTTAGCCATGAGGGTCACGTCTTTGACAACCAGACCACTGATTTGGCCTGTGATAGTTATCACAAGGTGGACTATGATGTGTATCTGCTAAGGGGCATGATGGCACCTAATTATCAGTTCTCAATTTCCTGGGCTCGCATTTTCCCCACTGGAAGCAAAGAAAGTTTCGTTGAAAAGGGGGCTGCTTATTATGACAAGATGATTAACACACTTCTACAATCAGGCATCGAGCCCACTGTTACCCTGCATCATTGGGACCTTCCCCAAGCTCTGCAGGACTCAGGCGGCTGGATTAATGACTCTATTGTGGAAGCTTTCAAAGAATTTTCTGACTTTTGCTTCTCTCGTTATGGAGACAGAGTCAAAACATGGATCACCTTTGGCAACCCCTGGGTAGTGAGCAACTTGGGGTATGGAACAGGGGAACATCCCCCAAGTATGAAAGACCCAATAATAGCCTCTTACAAGGTGTGTCTGTCAATCTGAGAAAGTCCCATCTATTTCATAGTTTTAGAAAGTGTATATTGACAATGCTTTGCTTGTTTTTGCAGGTGACGCACAATATTCTGAAATCTCACGCTGAAGCCTGGCATATTTATAATGATAAATACAGGAAACTGCATGGTGGAAAAGTGGGCATTGCTCTTAACTCCGATTGGGCAGAGCCGAGGAATCCCTCAAGTGATCAGGATGTAGCAGCAGCTGAGCGTTATCTGAACTTCATGCTGGGCTGGTTTGCTCACCCCATATTTGTAGATGGAGACTATTCAGCCGTGCTGAAGGAACAAATAGAGAAAAAGAAAGATTTCTGTGGTAAAGAGCTGGCAAGACTCCCTGTCTTCACTGAGGCTGAAAAACAAAGAATCCGAGGCACAGCTGATTTCTTCGGACTTAACCACCACACTTCCCGACTGATTAGTGAGAGCTTGAATAGCTGTGATGCTGGACCAAATAATGTTGGAGACTTCCAGGCTCATATTGACCCCACATGGCCCTCCACAGCTTCTGATCAGATCCAGTCTGTTCCGTGGGGGCTTCGGCGGTTATTGAACTACATCTTTTTAGAGTACACATCCATAACAAAGGTGCCTATCTATATCACAGGAAATGGAATGCCCACTGAGTACAGTGGTGATGTGCTGAATGACACTCAGCGTGTCGACTATCTCAAAACGTACATTAATGAAGCAATGAAAGGTAAGTATTTTAAGAGAACCGATCAGTGTTCAAAACAAAGACCATGTTAGTCTTTTTAGAGATAACAGGTCAGTCTGTGTGAAATCAGAGGTTTGGTGGCCTAAAACCAAGGTCTGTAAGGTATTTCTTACAGATTCTAACATTTTTATATTTGAGGTATTCATACATCTGGGAAGCCATGTATAAGGTATGATTGAGTCTCTCAAAAATGAGAAAAATATTAATACCATATACTTTTGATCATAACACATTTGAACTTTTAAGCTTAGAGCCTTTCCTTGGTCTTTTTATGGATATAATTATGGCCCCAATGCCACCCACATCTAGAAATTCTTCACCTTTTTACAACTTTATGGGCCACTTCTAAAAATATTTGTACACTGAGAAGATGTTGAGTTGTGTAGACTTGAAGGAAGCAAGTTTGTCTATGTATGTATCAATTTCTATGAGGCCAAAAATAATATAATACACCAGTTTCCCAAATAAGAACGTTTTGGTCTGGAAATAATGAATTCTTCAGGGGGTTGAAACTATATGGAAATGTTAGAATCTGCAATAATGTTACGGACCTTAGTTGAAGGTCACCAACAACAAAGCAGCAAGATCAGGGGGATTTGTTCATTGCCTTATTGGATTTGACACAGACTGACCTTAAAACGATCTTCTACCAATTTAACATAACCTTTGCCAAACCTTAACATTAGATCACTTTACAAGATCACTATCTAAAGTCCACTATGCTACTTTCTACTACAGCTGTGCATTTGGATGATGTTGTCGTCCAGAGGTTTACAGTCCAGTCTCTTATGGATGGTTTTGAGGGTCCTCAAGGCTACAGTCAACGATTTGGATTGCACTATGTGGACTTTGAAGATCCTGACAGGCCAAGAACCCCCAAAGCATCAGCATATTACTATTCAAAGCTGATTGAGAGTAACGGATTTGCTGAGACTGCAGCAAGCCCTAAGATGCAAATCTATGGAAATAAAATTGAGAGCACAAGACTCCCTAGCCTGCCACCATCCGAAGTTCCTTCAAAATCCAAGGTTGTTTGGGAAAAGTTCTCCCCTCAGACCAAGTTTGAGAGACAGCTTTATCACTATGGAACATTTTCAGAGGGATTTCATTGGGGTGTCTCATCTTCAGCATATCAGGTTGAAGGTGGCTGGAATGCAGATGGAAAAGGACCAAGTGTTTGGGATACTTTTACTCAAAAACCTGGTAATATCCCAAACAATGACAATGGTGATATTGCATGTGACAGCTACAATAAAATAGATGAGGATCTACACATGTTGAGAGCCCTAAAAGTGAAGACTTATAGATTATCCTTGTCATGGTCTCGAATTTTTCCCAGTGGCTATAAATCTTCTCTTAACCAGAAGGGGGTGGACTACTACAACAGGCTCATAGACCGTCTTATAGCAAACAATATCACACCCATGGTGACTCTCTACCATTGGGACCTGCCACAGGCTTTACAGAACATTAACGGTTGGGACAACCCCGAATTGATTAACATATTCAATGAATATTGTGACTTCTGCTATTCAACATTCGGAGACAGGGTGAAGTTTTGGATCACATTTAATGAACCCCAGACAATTGCATGGTCCGGATATGGACTAGGTCAGATTCCACCTAACGTGAAGCAACCCGGAGATGCTCCATACAGGGTTGCACACAACCTCCTAAAAGCTCATGCACAAGCGTACCACACCTATGATGATAAATACAGGGCATCTCAAGGAGGTCTGGTATCCATTAGTCTAAATGCTGAATGGGCAGAACCCCTGGACATCAACATCCCTCGAGAGGTGATGGCTGCTGATCGAGCCCTTCAGTTCCAACTAGGCTGGTTTGCACATCCCATCTTTAAAAATGGTGACTACCCTGATGCCATGAAGTGGCAGGTTGGCAACAAGAGTGAACTTCAACGCTTGACAGAATCCCGCTTGCCTTCTTTTACTGATGAAGACAAAGCCTTTATCCAAGGAACAGCTGATGTATTCTGTATTAACACATACACTACCAAAGTCGTGCGCCATGTGACCAGCAGACTTAATATTGTGTCTTATGAGACTGATCAGGATGTTGAGAAGGACAATGCAGATGGCTCTGAAAATACCGCTGTTAATGACCAGAAGGCTGTTGCATGGGGACTAAGGAGACTTCTTAACTGGTTAAAGGAAGAGTATGGAGACCCTGAGATTTATATAACGGAAAATGGTGTGGCGACAGGCACTGCCATAACGGTTGATGACACTGATCGAATATTCTTCCTGAAGACCTATGTTGATGAGGCTCTTAAAGGTATGTTAACAATGGTTTTCATTCTCTTTGTATTTGTGCATATAATCTGCTTACAAATGTTTCTATGCAGAAATCATGATTCAAAAATGTATTCTAAATTTATACTATACATATGGGAAAATATTACAAATAAAAAATTAAAATATTATATATATATATATATATATATATATACATACAGTATATATTATTAACTATATTTTATTGTATTTTTCTGTATTATTTCTGACAACATATAAAAATTATATTACAAAATGCAGACTGTATAGAGTGACAAACTTGCTTTAGGCTTTTTGCAAACATCATGCTTGTCCTAAGGTGAGGTTGCATAAAAAGCCCTTATTTGGGCATATTTTATGCAAATTACTAGCTGTGTAAACACGCTCCCTCATTTAGAATAATCCTGATTCAGCAACATATTAACAAACAAGGGTAAAAACAAAAATATGGGCATTTGCCACTGTTAATTCTGTGGAAATTTTCCATACACATTTTCTGCGCTCTTAAATACACAAATTTACAAAAATTATTAATGAGGCTTAATGTTTGCAATAGTGTTAAACTGTAAATTTGGCGCACATTTACATGTATTCACTTTTTAGCGCACAACCTGGATGGAGTACGTATTAAGGGTTACATTGCTAGCTCTCTGATGGACTCCTTTGAGTGGCTGAATGGCTACACTGTTGGCTATGGACTTCACCATGTGAACTTTAAAGATTCAAATCGGCCGAGAACTCCAAAACGCTCAGCTCACCTTTACTTTGATATAATGAGAAATAATGGCTTTCCACTGCCAGTGGAGGAAGAAATGTTATATGGACATTTCCCAGAGGGATTTATATGGAGCACAGCAACAGCTTCATATCAGGTACATTACATTTCAACAAATACATTATTATTATTATTTATATATATATTTTTTTATCATATATTTGCTTCAAATGAGGACATTTGTTTCATGTTGTGCTCCAACACCACAGATAGAGGGCGCCTGGAGAGCAGATGGAAAAGGTCTCAGTATTTGGGACACATTTGCACACACTGCTTTAAAGATATCGCAGGATGAAAATGGTGACATTGCCTGTGACAGCTACAACAAGATCGCTGAGGATATCAATAGTCTTAAAACACTGAGGGTCAACCACTACCGGTTTTCTATTTCATGGCCCAGAATTATGCCAGATGGAACAAACAGGGAAATTAATGAAGCTGGACTTAACTACTATCATAAACTAGTAGATGCTCTATTGGCAGCCAATATCAAGCCACAGGTAGACTATTTTGAAATAATTACCATGCCAAAAATTGCCCTGGTAACCTACAAGATTTTAACTCGTTTCTGAAGTCTATTAATCATTTTGATCTGGCAGGTGACTTTATACCACTGGGATCTCCCACAAGCGCTCCAGGATGTTGGTGGCTGGGAGAATGACACTATTGTGGATAGGTTCAGAGACTATGCTGATGTTGTATTTAACAGTCTGGGGGACAAAGTAAAGTTCTGGATCACGATAAATGAACCCTACAATGTTGCAATGGTCGGACATGGCTATGGAAGTGCAGCACCAGGTATCGTTCGCATTAAAAATGATACTCTTTGTAAAATATGATTTATCTTATCAGTTTCAGTGTCAACAGTTAATTATGCAACATAAGGTTCTTGATTATCTCTTTGTGTCCAGGTATAAGTTTCAGACCAGGCACTGCACCATATATTGTGGCACACAACCTCATCAAGGCTCATGCTGAGGCCTGGCATCTGTATAATGACAAGTATCGTGCAAAACATGGTGGCATTATTGGCATCACCATAAACTCTGACTGGGCTGAACCAAGAAACCCATACAAACAGGAAGATGTGGATGCTGCCGTGCGTGTAGTTCAGGTACAGATTTGTAGTTCAACCACATGTCTGTAACAATGTGCATTAATAAACAATGAGCCTCTGCTCTTTTCGAAACAGTTCCAGATTGGTTGGTTCGCTCATCCTGTGTTCAATGGAGATTACAGTGATTTAATGAAAGACATCATTCGAGAAAGAAGTTTAGCAGCTGGCCGACCTCAGTCGAGGTAAGATTTTATCTTGTTTGTGAGTAATTTAAAGAGTTTGTGCTTATAAATGCGTTTACATTTGCATTTCACATCTAACAGGCTTCCAGAATTTACCCCTGCGGAAGTAGCGAGGATTAAGGGAACTCATGATTATTTTGGATTCAACCACTACACCACTGTCTTAGCCTATAACATGGACTACAAAAACCTCCAGCACTATGATGCAGACAGGTAGCCTTTTAGTTTTAATCCACATAGTCAAACTGTTTCATATGGAAGCTTGTTTCCACCATGGAATAAAAATAAATAAATCTCACAATTCTGACTTTTTTTCTCACATTTGTGAGTTTACATCTCGCAGTTCTTACTTTTTTCTCAGAGTTGATTGATATAAAGATGCAATTGCAAGTTATAAAGTCAGAATTGCATGATATAAAGTCACAATTGCGAGTTATAAAGTCAGAATTGCGAGATATAAACTTGCAATTCTGACTTCTTTTCTCAGAATTGTGTGATATAAACTTGCAATTTGCGAGTTATAAAGTCCAATTCAGAGAAAAAAATTCTGACTTCGCAAATCTGACATTTTCTCAGAATTGTGATATAAAGTCACAATTGCGAGTTATAAAGTCAGAATTGTGAGATATAAACTCGCAATTCTGACTTTTTTTTCTCAGAATTGGACTTTATAACTTGCATTTGCGACTCACACAATATCACACAATTCTGAGAAAAAAGGTCAGAATTGCGAGATGTAAAATCGCAATTGTGTGAAAAAAAAGTCCGAATTGTTAGATAAAAAGTCACAATTTTTTTTATTCTGTGGCAGAAACAAGCTTCCATAGTTTCAGGCCGAATTTGTTTAAAACAATCAATATTTATTATGTCAAGTCAAATTTATTTGTATAGCGCTTTTTACAAAACACATTGTTTCAAAGTAGCCTTACAGAAAATCATGATGTTAATGTTTATAATATCGTAATATCTTCATGCCTTATAGTCGCAATTAGCAAAGTAGAGTTGAGCGATAATATAGTTAACATTTTGCAATGATACAAACAATCATACAGTTGAGATTTCCTTTATATAGCAGTGGTTCTCAATCAGGGGGCCGGGGACCAGTCTAGGGGGCCTCAAGATGACTTAAAATTATTTAAAATAAGATAAAACAAGCATGAAAATAAGCTAAAACAACTTTATTTGGTTATTTTACTTTATTATGTATAACAAATATACATATTTCTAGTTATGCCAAGCTTTAAAATATTTTATCGGGTAGAAATTGTGAGTGGGGTGGGGGGCCTTAAAGTCAAAAAGGTTGAGATCCACTGCTATAATAACATATATCACCTTACGTGAGTACACTGTATGTATGCAAATAAAGTTAGACATACTTATACATCCAACTTTAAATAAAGAGTTGAGCGATAATATAGTTACATTTTGCGATGAAATAAAAACATTTTGTTGGCATCTTTTCCAGGGGTGCAGGAACTGAAACGGATCGTACATGGCTGGATTCTGGATCCTTCTGGTTGAAAGTAACTCCTGTGGGATTCCGAAAAATTCTTAATTTCATTAAGGAGGAATATGGAGACCCTCCTGTTTACATTACAGAGAATGGCGTATCAGAACGAGGGGCAGTGAATCTGAACGACGTCCACCGTATCCACTACTATGATAACTATATCAATCAGGCCCTGAAAGGTAGAGATTTACACAGGACAGCATTAAACAATAGAGTTCTGTGATGCTTTCCCATGCATTTTTAATATTATCATTTGTTTTCATTTTATTCTTTAGCGTATTTGCTGGATGGTGTGGACATCCGTGGCTACGCTGCCTGGACACTAATGGACAATCTGGAATGGGCGACGGGTTATGATGAAAAATTTGGCTTTTTCTATGTAAATCGATCAGATCCCACTTTACCACGTATTCCTAAGAAATCTGTCTGGAACTATGCTACAATAATCAACTGCAATGGCTTCATAAGCCCAGGAGAAAGTCCCCATGAATGTCAGGTCCATGAACCTGAAGGTGACATCTCAGGTACTATCCATCTGTCTGTCTCTGTCTGTCTGTATATCTATAGATATAAACTTGCAATTGCGAGGTATAAAGTCCAATTTTGATGAAAAAAAGCATTTTTTCTCACAATTCTGAGAAAAAATTTTTTTTTGACTTTGCAATTCTGACTTTTATTCTCAGAATTGTGTGATTAAAAAGTCGCAATTGTGAGTTATAAAGTCAGAATTGCAAGATATAGACTCACAATTCTGACTTTTTTCTCAGAATTGGACTTTATAACTCACAATTGCGACTTTATATCTGACAATTCTATCTTGAAGTCTGTCTCTCTATCTATTTGTCTATTAACTGAGTCTTTTCTGTTTTACAGGGACTACTCCTCCACCATCTCCTGGTGGGGAACTGTCAGTCAGTTTCTTGGGTTTGAAAGTGTCAAGTTCTGATGCTGAAATGACTCTCAATGTCCTCTTCAGCCTCACCATTATCGCTGCAGTCGCTGTTGTCCTCTTGGTGTTCGGACTTGTCAAGGCATCCAAGAAACAAAAACGTCCAGTAGAGGAATACTTTGACCTTGAGAAAAAAGACAAGTTCTGAACATAATATCTGCCATACCAATTAATATAAATTTTTAATTTAGTTAAATATACATTTTGTGTAAAGATAATCATGTAAAAATCATGTAATTTATTAACCTGAAGAAAACAAAAAATATGCTTTGAATAATAAAATGTTACCTTCACAGGAGGGCTGAAACTTCCCATAAAAAAACCTGTCAATGTTAAATGTTGTCATTAATTTCACAGTGTGGTGCATTTTGCTATAGTATGACTGTAAATATGAAAAATAAATATCAGCAGTTGCATCAGTATCTGCCTTTAACAGTATTAAAATATCAGTTAACTTTATCTGAGTATTTACTGCAAGCTGCAAATCTGAATCTGATTCATTATATCCTTTATAGTGAATATATCACAATTGTCAACAGAGGTACCATCAGTGAATATATTATAATATGTACAGTAACATTGTACTTTGAAACATTATGATATAATGTTAGCTTCCTTATATTATTACATATTATTTTAATTTATCAATTGCATGACATGACATATCAATCGCTGTACATGCTGATTTTACAAAAGAAGTCAAAGGAATAAAATAATTCAGTTGTTGCACTGTATAAGGCTCTTTTTTTTTTTTTACCCGATCATACATATCACAGTGAAAACAACACTGCACTGATGCCCATTCAACTTTTACTGCTGCTATCAGAGGAAAATACAGACCATAAATGATCCTGATGTGTGATGTAATTTCACATGATAAGTATATGCACAGAGATGCACAAAATTACATAACAGAGAGTGAATTTAACTGGCTGCCAACAAAAGACTCTCACTGTAATGGGATAGTAAAGATTTGTTTTAGCACTGTAATAACCTAAAGTAAACTCTCACACTTGCTCTTTATCTCAACGGCAATAATTTACTGGCAGTTATTACCCTGATTACTCTTGGTCTACTCTATGATATGCATACTTGAAGTGACCATGTGGGGAGTTTTATTATTGCAAACACACACCAAGATAACATTTATAATAAAAAGAAGCAAACAGATTTGGTATCTTTGCTTAGTCAGATAAATGCAGATTGATATGAACAATACAGTGAACAACAAAGTTCACTGATTCAGCTGATATAAGATTGCTGTGACTGGTTAAATTTATCAAGGTTTGATTTTGGGATTTTTTTTTTTTTTTTTCAAACACCACATTTACAGATATAGACAGAACAAACAAATCAGCCACTTGAACCTATATAGTGTTAGAAACATTAATGATAGGATATATGGAAGGATATAAAAGATCAAAATACATTTTATGCCACATGCTTATTATGCTCACGTTTCATTGTTCTATTATTGATGCAAATAATGTAGGCCTATTAAAATATCAACTTAAGCAACTAAAATAACAATAAAAAAACATTGTTTTATAAGACTAAAAAGAATAATAATCCTGTTTTGCCATTATGCTTCTATATGACTTTACTTTATGATTTCTTAGTTTTCTTTTCATTCCAATAGGCTATATAAAGTATTTTGTAAAAGGGTTTTCCCTGCTGACATTTAGAGGTTTCTGCAGAAAAAGTAAGTAGGCTATCTCCGTCTAATGTAGGCATATATGTCTGACCACTTTTAACTGGTCATCTCTTTTGTATACAGATACTCAGTTATATCTGCCGTTATCGCATCTTCTGGAACTTTGGTTGTTTAAAATAGGGAATTATAAATAATTTTTTTCTGTGTCTGCAGGGCTGATAAACATTCTGGCATTGCTCAAAAGGACTTCCAGAAGTCTTCTGACCAAATTTTACAATGATAAATTCACTTTAGGTGGACCTAACTCCACCCCACCCTCCCATTAAATACTAAAGTTATTAAAAAAATATAGGCTATATTAAAATGTTATTTTTTTTATAAGAATAATTGGTTTTGTCAATAGACTGTAAAAAAATAGGTTTTGTCGCGCGTATTAGGCCTATAGGAATGGGCACATCACTCGCGCTACCTACTGGCATAATGTAATAGTGAACGAATCTAAACAAATCTTTTGATTCACTCGGATGAATCGATGAATACTGATTCGCTACGCCTCAGACATGTCCAGAAGCGCACACATAACCATCCGCAGTAAAAGAGGAGAAACTGGCTTTGCTGTTCCACAAACAAATCTAAATTCATAGACATGTTCCCGTGAGTGAATGATTAAGTAAACCTTTACATGTGAATAATCTTTTATTAAGCAAATTGTCAGTGAATCGTAACATCAACGCGTTTATGCTAAACACGCTAATGCTAAGCTACTTTGCGAAACTTTCCCTTACAAGATAGTTTAAATTGCCGCGATGTTCACTATTTTTCAGATATGTACAATCAGTTTGCACATAATGTTAAGAATGTAACCAGCTTCATAACTGTAAACTATAAACTGTATACATGTATATATGATGTTTATATTAGAATTGTACATTTTTATTTTTGTTGTTGTTGCAATGTATAATTGTCAATATTTTTCTGGACCACACAGCATATTTGCAGGATGTCTTCTCAAAGTAGGCAGGGTCTCCTCAAAAATATGGATGAGAAAATAAGTGCAATAAAAGACTAACAAATTAACACAAAACAACACAAATATTACAAATATGAGATCAAAATGTGTGAACCATTCATTTTTAGACTGTCCAACAGCGACACCAGTGGATAGAGGGAGGCAGTTTCTCATTTTCCTTTGATGCATATTAATTTTTACAGATACCATAAAGCTTTATTTATTTATTTATTTTATTAAATGTAAACCTGCATAAAAAGTATATATTTTTTATTATTTATTAGAGCTCAACATATTTACACATTGGAAATGAGAATCTTTTCTCACATATAGCAGCATTTCTGAGTAGTTACATGGACTTTGATAGTGATATCTGTATTTATTTAGTATTTACATTTGTTACATAATTACAAATGGAATCCAAAATTGGGTGCAGGAAAAAAGCTAGCTTATCACACTGTCCTTATTGAAACCTTTGATAAGGCCTGTGGAAAACTGGATAACTAGGAGCTGTTGCATTTTGCCCTGTTGCATAATATTGTAATTTCCAGCTGTCATTTGGACCCCAACTAAATGTTTGTTAGACATTTGAACTTACTAATAAATCAAAGAATCTTCTCTAGATCCCAGTAAACTAGATCATGCATCTGTGTGAATGTTTTTCTTTTAGCATGAAATTCCAATATAACCATTATCCTCATTCTTTAATTGTGTATACAGACCAAGGCAGGTTATTGTCTAACATCAAGATGTGTGACTAAAAACCTTTGCTAGTTCTCACAAATTAGTGACAGGCTAAAATAAAGCACAAGCTGACAGAACAAGGCAGGTTGTGAGTTCGGAAGTAACTGATCTAAAGAAGTATCGCTGATCACTGTTAGACAGACGTTTGTGGAGTGTTTTATTTAGGTTTCAAACTAACATTATGTACTTTCGAATAGTAGATCTCTGTCCCTTTCTCTTCCTCTCACTAATACTGTTTTTTGTTCATGATAAACACTTTCCCTGGTTGCTACTATCTGCTGTCCACTAGGTGGCGATGTAACACCACTGTCTCTCTACACACAAACTTTATCCATTATCTGAGAATTATGTTAGGAGAGAAAAGTACTACTAATATACAGTTAAGAAATATTTACATACCCTAGGGTATTTCTTAATCACTTAATAGAAAAAGTAATAATAATAAATTAACGTGCATTTTATTTTTCAGCTGATATGTTCCTTTTTATACAAGCAAGTTAAAGTGGGAACAGCTTATAAGTCAGCTTATATAAAATACAGTTTCATTTTGTAAAAATAAAACCTCTGTAGTCCTGACACGCAAAACAAAACCACATAGTCATTTAACTAGAATCCAATAAACTTTTATGTTTTCAAACTATATTAAAAATCAGTTTTTCCTTTATATTCATTTGCATTCAAACACAGCCACATGGATGCATTTCTTCAAACTCACCCTATTTGATTACTCATGCAAAGTGCATGTGAATCTTAAAGGAACTAGTCTGTATTGACCCGCTTTGATATGTATGCAAGCATGGTAGGATTCATGTCAAATCAATTTCATTGCGCTCTCTACTTGGCTTTTGAGGTTTAAACTTATATTTAAAGTTTAACATATGACTTGTCTTTTTTTTATAAGGTCGGATTGCAGACCAGGACAATGGAGCCATGGCCTAAACACCCAGACACAAGCCACAGCAGATGTAAAGGTATTTACACTGACAGCGATCTGCAGCGACATTGAGAGTTGGTGATTTCCAGCTACATGAGTGGCAATGTTGGTTGAAGCAACTCAGCAGCAACGTGATGTGGCAAAAAGGGATTTGTCGCATGATACAGGGGGAAAACCGTGACAGAAGTATGCATGGCTACTAGAAACCAACAGCACAGAGACTCGCTGACCTCCAGCAATTTAACTGCTGTCAGTGCAAATGGGCCTTTAGATATAACAAATTGCAATTGTGACAAGAAAGGGGCTCCATTGAGCCCCTTGGCCTTGCTTTTATTAGGCTGTATTTACACTGGCACAAAAAATCAGATTTTTTGCTCACATCTGACACAGATCGGAATTTGTTGCACAAGTGTAAACACAAAAATCCGCACAAGATCTGTTTTTTTCGAATCCGATCTGAGCCACTTCCAAATGTGGTTTTAAATCAGATACATCTGGACATCCGACCTATGTCTAAACACGCATATCCGATTCCCCTTGGAATTCCGAGCCACCACAAGGTGAGGGCGACACGTTTGCCTATAAAAATATATAATTTTAATGTTGTATTATGAAGCAGACGTGATGTATGCGCTCGCACTAAAACTCGCATTTTTTTTGTTGAGGTAGGTGGGAATTGTATGTCCATATATCTAGATATATTTTCCTATAGGGAAGAAATTGCTTGTGCACACACATTCAGCAGCTGGTTTTCAACCTCTGTCTGGTGAATTTTATAAATAAGCTTCACTACTGAAAACATTATATTTCTCAGCAATGAGGTGATAACTTTCCAGCTTCATACTCTCGCACGCTCTCTCTCTTGCTCTTTCTCTCGTTATCAGAATTCATTCAAATGAATGTATTCTTATCATGCTACTGTATTTCACTTCAGAACTTTAGATCTAACGAGTCGTAGATAAAATAACAAACTTTAATTTTTTCAAAATTACCTTTTTTCAGTCTATATCCGTTCAGATATAACCGTCAGATTTCGCGCTGCAAAACATCCATGACAGCTATTAACCTGTCCATGTTGGCAAATAATCATGGCCATGTGGAATATACAGTCAAACCAAAATTTATTCAGACACCTTGAACATTTCATTCATTAATACAGTTTATTCACTATAGTTTTAAAAAATGGTAATAAAATATGACAAGATCTCAGAGTTAAACTGTCAGAAAAAATTAATCTTAATTATGTCAGATAACACTAATGCTGGGTACACAACACAAGATAATCGGGCTGATTTTGGGCCGATTTCTCCCCTTCCGACAATCCTAGGTAATGTCCTGATTATCTTGATGGTTCTACAGATTATTTTATCAGATTTTCTTGTGGTGTGAGGTGTGTTAAGAGTGACTGAATCTGCTCGGAAGAACGTCGGAGGCGCCCTGATCGCGAATCGTAAATATTCAACATGTTGAATATTTACAATCAAAAATCCTGTTGTGTGTGGGGAACCCCGAGGACAAACGCGCGCACACTCTGGAGATTATCATGTAAAATTAACTAAATCTTTAATCAGAAAGCGAGCTGACAGAAGACAGAAGCATAACAATGGATTTGGACAGCAGAGATGGAGGATCAGCTTGTCGATTTGTGGCAACAGCACGAGTGTTTATACAATGTGTCCTGTAAAACATACCAAAATCATTCCAAACACTATCAACGCAATTTCTTCCTGCCTATCGTCTGTCATATTCTGAAGTCTCGAGAGATTTTGCGAGATTTCCCATGTTCACAGTCGGGACTTTGGTTGAAAATCTATTCCTGTGTAGTGTGTGGTCTTTGTCACATCACGGCACACCACACACTATAGGAGCAAAACGGTTAAATCTAGGATTTTTTTGTCCTCAAGTTTGTGGTCTCTCACATTTTGAAAATTTTATGAGTTTTCAAAAATCTTTTAGTGTGTACCTAGCAAGTAGTCCAATGTATGAAGAATTTTTGGGTATAATATGTCACAGTTTACTTTATTTTGCTATCCTCACTTACATAAATGAACTATAGTGTCCTGCACCCACTAGTAAAAATCTATCAAAAATATCAAAAATGTCTGAATAATTTTTGGTTTGACTATAAATAATTTTAATAGCACGGCCATTCAAAACCCGAGGGTCTACCATGTGCGTAGTAAAGCGATCACAGACAATCATTTTGGGCGGGGATTAATGTAAACACAGATATCGGATACCATTCGTGTCTCAAGTAAATGTAAACAGGCGGGCCAAAAAAATGGATATGGTCAAAAGATCGGATCTGTGCATTAAAGTGATAAAGTGCATTAAAGTTCACCCAAAAATGAAAATTCTGTCATCATTTACTCACCCTCAAGTTGTTCCAAACCTGTATAAATTTCTTTGTTCTGCTGAGCACAAAGGAAGATATTTTGATGAAAGTTTGTAACCAGGCCACTTTGGGGCACCATTGACTTCCATAGTAAGAAAAGAAATACTATGGCAGTCAATGGTGCCCCAGAACTGTTCTGTTACCCACATTCTTCGAAATATCTTCCTTTGTGTTCAACAGAACAAAGAAATTTATACAGATTTGTAACAACTTGAGGGTGAGTAAATGATGACAGAATTTTCATGTTTGGGTGAACTGTCCCTTTAAGACTTGCAGTGTAAATGCAGCCTTGTTCAAAAGACTGCCTTGTTGCCTATTCTGAAGTGTGCTTTTAACTCCCTGCCCAGGAGGTCATGATTGGTCTCCAGAGCAACTTCTTTTGGAAGGAAAGATCACATCAATTAACCACAGGTGGCTCCTAATCACCCAATCAACCCGTTAAACATGCATGCCGATAGTGCATTCCACTTAGGGGCCGTTTACACGACACCATTTTCAACTAAAAATTTAAATACGTTTTGGCCGCTCATTTACACAATAATGGCGTTTTGGGGGCCTGAAAATGCAAACTTTTGAAAATGGGTTTCAAAGTGCAAGTTTTTGAAAACAATACTGTTGTCCTCTCCATGTAAACTACAAAAATGTGAATTTGTGAAAACGGTGACATTTTGCTCATTCGTATTACGTGTTCAGTCTATAGGTGTGTAGTGTTTCTTTACAAATAAAGTTTTTTGCGTAAAGAAAGTGTTTTCAAAACAATCCCTTTCACACGAATCTGCGAAAATGATAAAAAGGCTGTATTATGCTGCCAGGCCAGTAGTTGGCGATGTCACAATGTAAAGAAACACTGTAGACTGAACACGTAATATGCATGCGCATGACGTCACCCCTTTCACAAATTGTGTTTTTGTAGTTTACACGGAGATGATAACTGTATCGTTTTCAAAAACACTTTGAACCCCTTTTTCAAAAGTTTACATTTTCAGGCCCCCTAAACGCCTTTGTCATGTAAATGAACGGCCAAAACGCATAAAAAGTTTTCTGTTTTTAGTTGTAAATGGTGTCGTGTAAACGGCCCCTAAGATTCTTCCTTTTCAGATGAACAGGCACAAAATTAACCTTACATAAAAACTGTATGCATACTTGCATTTCAGTTGTCTGTGTATGTAAGAATAGAAACTGACCAAGTAATTTATGTATTTGTTTGAGTCTGTTGCTTGTTTCTGTGCTAATTTTAAATTGTGCTTATGTATTGGATGGGCATCTTTGACTGCTGTGCCATGTCTTGTTTTGTTTTTTTTCCCAGTGCCACACACCACAAGCGTTGTGTTTTCAGGCTGACATGTCAAGCTAAAGGTGCTGCAAGTGATTTTTTTTTTTTTGGTGGCTCATTTTAAATGTTTGGGTTTTGCTGAGTTGCTGAGATGCTGAGTTTGCAAATACGTGTTTAAAGTTTTTGACTAGGAATTTTAGAGAGAGTGGTCTTAGTGTATAAGTTTGACAGTAGTAGGCAAAATAGCTCAAATGGCTTAAAACAGTTAATCTTTTAAAAACTCTCATTACATAGCAGTGGTATTGCTGAGAACCACTGTTCTAGAGAGTACACTCTAAGGGTGCTTTCACATTAGCACTTTTGGTGCGCACCCGGGTTCGATTGACGTCAGAGTTCGGTACGTTTGGATGATGTGAACACTGTCTTCTGAACTCGGGTGCGCACCCGCGAACCATACCTGAGTCCGCTTAAAAAGGGTGGTCTGGTGTGCGGTTCAAGCGAACTCCAGTACGGTTCGCTTCTGATATGAACGCAAACGTACCAAATTGCGGAAGTGAACCGCTATTAATGCCGTATTATTTGATAAAAAAGTGTGTTTGTGTGTGTGTTTCACTCACTTTCCCGACAAGCGTGATTGACGTGCTGCAAGCAGAGAGCTGTAGTGTATCTCATTTCTGCTCACCTTCAGCGTTCTACATTCGCGGCAGATAGACGCAAGTGCCGTTATGAACAAAACCAACGGTTCAAAAACAAAAATATAAAAGTGAGGAGAGCAACGTTATGCATTTTGCCGCCTCCTCCTGCGCCGTAAACAGCTGCTGGTTTGATGACGCAAACGAACCGCAGGTCGGACCCAAATAATATAATATGAACACAGTCCAGTGGGGTCAGGGGGAGGTGCGAGCAATCGAACTCGGGTTCGGTCCAGGCAATCAAACCAAGTGTGAAAGCACCCTTAAAAATGCTGGGTTAAAAACAACCCAAGTTGGGTTGAAAATGGACAAACCCAGCGATTGGGTTGTTTTAACCCAGCGGTTGGGTTAAATGTTTGCCCAACCTGCTGGGTAGTTAACTCAACTATTGTTTAAAAATTACTGTATTGCTTTCTTAAAATGAACCCAAAGTATTGATAAGTTTAATGAATAATAATTAAACAATAAACATTTATTAAATTGCTTATTAATGAATCTTCACCTTTTGATTATTATTGTTGCCTCTAGTAATTATTTGTCTGATTTTTTTTTAATTTCCAACCTATTTTGGGTTCATTTTAAGTCAGCCATATAGTAATTTTTAAACAATAGTTGGGTTAAATAAAGCTGCCCAGCACGTCGGGCAAACATTTGACCCAATCGCTGTGTTTGTCCATTTTCAACCCAACTTGGGTTGTTTTTAACCCAGCATTTTTTAGAGTGTATCTTATTGGACAAAAAATTGTATGTTCCTTTGATGTTCTCTTAAGGATAAGAAATACTACTCAATTTAAATGCATATGTCTACATTTGCACTCATATGCCTACCATTAGGAGCTCACTAGCATATAGATGACCTCAAAGCTAACATACATGGTGCACAAAACTCAAATTCTATCATGAGAACTCTTGGAGTGTTTGGCATGGTAATGGGTATGACATTGTTGATATGTTTGGTCTTGGCAGAAAAGATCTGCTACGCTGCTGCTGCTGTTATTGTTGCTGCAGAGCAAGTACGGGACTTGCTACTGCCAATACATTCACGACACACTGCTGTGAGAAAGACATACTGCTGCTGTACAAAATAGCATACGTGAATTACCCATAGCAGATCTATACAGGTGGAGCTGGGGAAGGTGGAGGGTTTCTGAATGCACTCTGGAACTGCAAAGCTGACCAAGTATTTGAAGGTTGAGCAGTGAGCTTATTGGCTACTGATATGACAGGAACCAATCAGCTTTGCCCTATAGAGAATGATGTGATTGCAAGCAGATTGAGTTAAAGGGATAGTTCACCCAAAAATTAAAATTCTGTCATCATTTACCAAACACTTACCATATGGGGTCCATCAACTGTTTGGTTACCAGCATTCTTCAAAATATCTTCTTTTGTGTTCAGCAGAAGAAAGAAATTCATAGAGGTTTGGAACAACTTGAGGGTGAGTAAATGATGACAGATTTTTCATTTTTGGGTGAACTATCCCTTTAAGGACCTATAGCAGGCTGCGTCATTTAGAGTTTCATGACAGAACTTTGTATTTGTGGTCTGCCTAGCTGTTTTTAATATAGAAACTTGTGAACTGTGTGAAGTTCATCATTCCATCAGTGATATTATACACTACTGTTCAAATGTTTTGAGTTGATATGATTTTTTAAAATGTTTTTGAAAGAAGTCTCTTATGCTTATTTGATCAAAAATATAGGAAAAACAGAAATATTTTTTTACAATTTAAAATAACTTTTTTATTTTAATATACTTTAAATTGTAATTTATTCCTGGGATGCAAAGCTGAATTTTCAGCATCATTACTCCAGTCTTCAGTGTCACATGATCCTTAAGAAATCATTCTAATATGCTAATTTTATGCTCAAGAAACATTTCTTCTTTTTTTCAGGATTCCTTGATGAATAGAAAGTTCAAAAGAATAGCATTTATTTGAAATGGAAATCTTTTCTCAATCTTGTAACATTATAAATGTCTTTACTGACACTTTGATAAATTTAATGCATCTCAGTCCTTGCTGAATAAAAGTATTAATTTCTTTAAAAAAAAAAAAAAAAAATTGGTCATTGGCATGTAACGTTTGTAGTGCTTAATATTCTTTGTTGTGCTTTCTCCCTAAAAGCAGCCCCCGAGCTGGGAGTGTGATTCAATGGAGACTCGCTCATTCCCTGTGAGTACAAAGTCTAATCTTAGACAATCAAAATCAGATCTCGTCGAGCGTCATCAGCAGGTCCCCGCGGACTGCACTGTCAGCCTTCAGTGACGTTTTCGCAGCCCTGCGCTGGGCAACATAAGAGTTGGTCGATTTGTCTGGGGCATTATTAGCAAGGGCCCAGGTGGCAGTAATGTTGCCTGGGATGCTTTGACGTCAGATAAACCCCTGCTCCGTAAATGACCCCCTAGGACACCTTCTGTCCACAGTAACTAAAAGACAACACACCCAATGATTTCTGCGGAATTACAACAATAATGCAGCGAGGTGAGTGTTTTTCCTCTTTCTTTGTGCCACAAGAAAGATGAAACGCTTGCTCTGTTGCTTAATCAAATGCTTGCTGCGTGTAACTGCACCTTGGTGTCACATATTCTGAGAAATTGTGATTGCAAAGTGCTCTAAACCAATAATACTTCCAGGATAGAGAATCGCTCTCTTCCTGTATAAAGAATGCCGATTGCGTTCCACTATACTGCCTGTTTAATGGGTCTGTTCCCACTTGACATGCATGATCACACGTTTTTCAGTAAAGTGAAATCACATGCTGTAAAAATATCAGATAAACAGCCATCATATTCACTGTACTTCTGAGCAGTTCTGCATGTATTTCTGGGCCTTTTCTCCTCACATTATAATGACTCTGGATTGGATGCATTTTTCAACAAATTTCAGGGGAATATTTATAAACAGAGTGGATAACCAAACCCTATGGACGTCTCAGCTGTGGTGTGTTTTCCCTCTATCTGCAGTGTTGGATGTCTGGCATACTCCCTTTTCCTGGAAACAGCCTGAAATCTTCCCTTTTGTAATGCGAGATCATGAAAACATTATTGTAAAGGAATGGCGCGGGGTGGGACGTGGAATCTGCAGTCCAAACTCGAGGGGCGAATATTTTCACTTCAATAATCTGAACATGATACTAGAAGAATGTTTCCAGCTGAAAGGCTTGCTTGGGCAAAATGCGGCCTTCAAAGTAATTTTTCTGGGGGAAAAAGATACCTTTTCTTGACATTTGCAATCATTTTGGTCAAGATGTCAACATTGTTGGACTAAGGAGGTCTATACCTGAAAAGAGCCAGACACACGTACTATTTTAGCATTACACTATTATAGTATTTGTTAATATTTTCTCGATTTAGCTGTTGTTTTTATACTTTCAGTTTTCATTTATTTTTGTTTAAGTAATAATTTTGTTGCACTACTGTATTAGAATGATTACTGAAGGATCATGTGACACTGAAGACTGGATTAATGATGCTGAAAATTCAGCTTTGCTTCACAGAAATAAATTACATTTTAAAATAGATTAAAATTGAAAATGGTTCTTTTAAATTGTAATAATATTTCACAATATTACTGTATTTTTGATTAAATAAATGCAGCCTTTGTGAGCATGAGACGTCAAAAAAGAAAAAAAAAACAAACATTTATTTCAAACCTTTGAGTGGTATTGTATGCGCTTTTGTCAATTTTTATATATTTCTATTTAGCTTTAATTTATTTCAGTTGTAGTTTTAGTAATTTTAGAATTGATTTATTTCAGTTACATTTTTTTTTTTTTTTTCATCTAATATTTATATTTTATTTTATTTCAGCTTCATTTCATTTACTGAAAAGAATTTTTAATAGTTTTACTTTTAATTAACAATAACACTGTGGCAGAATAAGCTTTTTAGTCGCAGAATGATGTAGTTATGGCACCTGTCAGCTAACCAGCCAAATCTAGACCCCTTAGTTTCCCCTGGGCCTGTAGTCATCCAGATACAATACAGCTTTAGTTTGGATACCTTTCATGCCAGAACACCTTCTTTAGGCTTTTTTGTGTCAAATTGCTGCATATCGTAAAAAACCCATATAATTAAGTGGAAAAAAGTTTCTTGGCTTCATCTTGATGCTTTTTGAATGGTGCTCTCGAAAAGCACTAAATTAGCGTTCATCATCGCCCACGTTCTTTTTCTCCCAAGTTCACCGACTCTCATATAACTGCCTGAATTATGCATGCATTTTGATTACCACATCCACCGCAGAATCAGTGTCTCTGCTCGGCATTCATGTATTCCTCAGACGCTCACTTCTACAGATATCTTGAAAGGGCAGGCGCACTCCACCATTCAAGGCTGTAAAGATACAGTTATTCAAACATTCCTTCGGCTCACCGTGATGAGGTTGATTCACAATCCCTTTTCTTTCATGAATACACCATACCTTCAAAGCTTTCCTCGCGGAAACCTACGCGTGGCCATAAAGTATAATTGTGGATAACGTCGACCTAAAAGTGCGATTATCACACTGGTCTTGCTTAAGAAAAAACAGCCCTGTTCTATCATTATATGGCAAACTAAAATGCAACATTATGTATGTATACAAGAATATTTTTTATTTGGAAAATGTACCCAAAATTTGTCATTATTTACTCACCCTCTTGTCATTCCAATAGTGTATTATCTTTCTCCTGTGTAACACAAAAGTAAATGCTGTATATTGTATGGAAAAGTGCAGCTTGGACATTCTACAGAACATCTCATTGTGTGTGTAATGCTAGAAATAGCATATAACTCTTAGAAACAACTCATAGAAAATAATAATAAAAAAAGGTTCAAAGGGGTTCTGTTCAGAACCTTAGGGGTTTTGACTCATTTAAAGAACCCTTTATGCCAAAAAGGTTCTAAGGAGAAATAATACTTTAATTTTAACAAACTATTTCAGTTTTGTTTTTCTAGTGATAAAGTGTGTTTACGAGCTGTTTAATTCATAAAATTGAATTAAAATTAAAAATGAATTAAAACAAAATCCATAAAATGATCCCATAATGGGAACCCATGAAGGTTCTGTATATGAAGCACCTGACAGAACTTTTAAGGTTCTATATAGAACCTTTTCTTCTAAGAGTGTACAATTACAATTTTCATTTTTAGTCTGAACTATTCCTTTAAGGTTTTCTCTTTGTTAATTTATTTTTGGATTATATTCTGGTCCGTCGGCCAGTTGGCATTGACTCTTGCTCTCTGGCCAATGACCCGGAGAGCTAAAGCCTGTGAGTGAGCGATCTGCTCTGCAAATTGCTTGGCTTCATCACAACAGTATTTTTCAGGCTCATCGTTTAGAAATATAGACTTTGACAGTGTCTGCAACAAGAGGGCGGAACAATTTATTTTATGTCAGTGCAGAACCACATGTAAAATAACTTTAAATGAGAAGACCAGGCAGTGGATATTCAAGGTTCAGCTCAGACCTCTGTGTATGGGGCCATACTTAGTGATGATAATACAATAGACTTATTTATAATAAATGCTTAAATGTTTTTCATTGTCATTTATATAATGTAAATTTTCAAAGACTGTAGTGTGTGTGTGTGTGTATATATATGTATATTGTTCTTAGTTTTTAGCTTTAGTAATATTTAAAGATTTACAATATGTAAATGACAAAGCAGATGTAACATCTATCCATCCATCCACCCATACATCCATCCACTGTGGCTAGTGGTTTTCCAAAGTTACTAGCCACTCAGCATTTTCACCGGCCACAATTTTGACATCGATACCATGGAGAAAAACTGCCATATAGATATTTTTAATATTATCTCATAATTTGGCAACAGGTAAATTAGGCTGCTGTCACTTTAAGACCTGATGCGTGGATCCATTATACTGTTACACATGCGTTTTCTTTCTCAACTGTTTACGTTCACTTAAAACATAACTGACTGATACTTGCCAAGACATTATTTTGTGTGTATTTGACTGTTTAAGTGCAATAAGCAGCGAAAAAGAACTCAATTTAGTACTGAGAGGTGGCTTTATGTGTGCGCACTTTGGGTGTGAGCACAAAATCTGCAGGAATGAGTAAAATTATGCGCAATACGCGCAATCCCACAACGAAATTCAAACCTTGTAACACCAACAATATTCATCTGGAGCAAATGAAACGAGTGAGTGAGGGGAGGCGGGTTTGTGTGTCGACTCACTGTCAGAGAGATGAGAGAGCGAGAAAGCGCAGCTGGTAACGTGTATCTATTCTGCTGAAAATGAGCATTGGAAGCGTTTCAGATATTTCAGTATCGATATGTATCAAAAAATCGATATTTTTGACACTACATTGCACTTAGTTTATTATTTCAGATGTTTTAAAAGACTACAATTGAAAATTGTATATTTTATATAAAATCTATCTATCTGTCTGTCTCTTTCTCTCTCTCTCTCTCTCTCTCTCTCTCTCTCTCTTTGTGGTTTAATAAAGTATCTGTGCAGGAACCACAAGTGGTCAGGCTTGTGTCTTTTAAAGTTTGCAAATTCCTAGAGTACAACTGTATATAGAGTTCTGCAGGGATGACGTCAAAACCCAGAGGACTAATTCGCCAGTGCTTTCCTCATGATTTTCCTATGGGTTTTAATAATGAGGTTTTTCAATTTGAGTAAAATAAGGTCTGACGATACTTGGCGATACTTGGACGTTTTGTTCTAGAACGTAAACTGCTAACACTCACACACCTAACGTTTTTATCAATTTACTTATTAGAAACATGCATTTTTTTTTTTTTTTTTTTTTTAAATAAACATAACAGCTTCAAAATTTGCATTTTTGATATGAGTTTGTGTAATTTAAGTTGTAGAACAAAACGACCAAGTATCACCAAGTTTTGTTTACCACAGACCTTATTGTACTCATAAACGGAAACTTTTTTTATAAAAACCTTGAGGGAACTAGCGGCAAATTAGTCTTCCGGGTTTTGACGTCATCCCTGCAGCACTCTATTACACTGTTCTCAGATATATCTCTAAAATTTACTGTATTTATTATATATGGATGGCAAGAAGCTCTAGCCCCAAATCAATACATTGTTTTCTCTAATTTCTCCATTGCTATTTGTAGAATGGAACACTGTGCTGTAATTTAAATGAGCTTTCAGTTTCTTTCAGAATAAACTACAATATACTCTGAACATTATGCCAATAGACAAAAAGTCTGGCTGGTGAGACTATTTCTGATTTATTGAGCATAATTGCAGCTCTAAATGATTTAATTAGCGACATCCTAAAAACATTCCTGTTTTGAATCTTCAGAGGGAAAACCCCAAGGATGAAAGCAATCGTCATTGTTGTGTTTGCTCTGGAATTATGTGCACTCTATTTTTGAAAAGGTTAATCTACCAATATGAACGATTGCTGGCGGATATCGCACCCTGAATGATTTCTTGTTTTTCACGAAAAATAGCTGTAACCTTTATGTGCTGACGAGAAACCTCTTTAGGTTGCTTTATATTGATTCAGCTCTCAAACCAATAGTGAGTAATCATCTGAACTTTAGGGGTATGCCTGAGTGCAAATAGCTCTGTAATTTAGCAAGTGTTTTTCTTTTCTTTTTTTCCTGAAGGTTCATGTTGGCACGCTGTTGGCTTTGTACTACATTTCTACATCCACCGTTATTAATCTACATCATGACATTTCATAAAACTAGCACACTATACAAGATAACTAGATAAATAGATTTTCACTTGTTTAAATCCTTCAGATAGTTCATGACCCCAAGTTCTATTGTGTAAAAACATGAAACAGCATTATATAAAGTTTATTTCCACTGCGGTATTAATCTTATTCTGTGTCCATGCATGGTTTAACCTCTTAGCAGCTATTTTTGGCTAGTTCTAGTTCTAGTTTTGGCTAGTTTGGCTAATTCTTTTCTAAATATACCAAATAAGTAGTCCATATGACTTGTGCACTATATTCCTAGTCTTTTGAAGCCATACGATAGCTTTGTGTGGGGAACAGATGAAATTTAAGTTATTTACTGAAAAATTTCCCAGTTTTCAAATCTCATTATCCATTCTATATATTTGATATATATCGCATTAAAGAAAACGCTGGATAGAAATGCCAAGATGCGCATAGATTCTAAAAATGTGCATAAAAAAACTTATGCGCTCAGTTGAGCTGGATACATTTTTATCCGATAAGAAATAACACACACACACACACTACAGCATTTGAAAATTTACATTAACTACGATGGAAACACATTTACTGAAAAAATCCCTCGGCGCGCAACAAAAAACTTTGACTCAACAGTGGATGTGATTGGATAACTGGACTAACCAGCAGAGCAATTTCATTGCACAGCATCTCAAATGTTGGTTTGATCATTCTGAATTGCCTGAGCCAAAGTCTGTCATCAAAATGATTTGGTTTAATTCCCTCGCAGAACTGTGCCACACGATTGCATTCCCCAACACCACCCAAACATGTTTATTGCGTTTCGTCTGTGCACTCTTAGACACAATTCATTTATGATGGAGGAAAAAAGAACCACAGTGGCTTCCCTCATTGCAGAAACTTCCATTTTTATTACAGATATTTTGTGCCAATTTCCCAGGAAGTGACGATTTTGTTCTTTTGAGCACATGGAATGGAAACAGTGCCTTATTCGCAAACTTTTTATGTAATATTCCAGTTTTGTGCACAAGTTAAATTCGCAACTTTGAATGGAAAAACATAGCTAACGACATCAAACCTGACACGATTATTTTGAATCTGAACGGTAACACAAATGCAGACATCTGAGATTATCAGTGACAATTTAAATCAGTTTAAGTCTTTTGTCATTTTGACAATATTTTATAGTGTTTTATGCATTTTTTAGCTTGACATTTGCGGTCACTATGGAAAAGAGCTGTGCGATTCTTCAAATTTCCTCTTTTTTTGTTGTTTAACGGAACAAAAACATTCAATGGAGCGACATGGGTGAGTAAATCATTTTTGAGAACTATTCTTTAAATCTGCTTGAAAAACTGCTAAAACTAAGCAAAAACATACCCATATTCATAGATAATTGATAATATGCAATCGTAAAGGGATAGTTCAACCAAAAATGAAAATTCTGTCATCATTTACTCCTCTCAAGTTGTTCCAAACCTGTATAAATTTATTTGTTCTGCTGAACACAAAGGAAGATATTTGGAAGAATGTTTGTAACCAAGCAGATCTCGCCCCCCATTGACTACCATAGTAGGAAAAAAAATATGTTAGCCAATGGGGGGCGAGATCTGCTTGGTTGCAAACATTCTTCCAAATATCTTCCTTTGTGTAGAAATTTAGAAAGACAAAATTTTAGAATTTACAAAGAAATTTACACAGGTTTGGAACAACTTTAGGAGGACTAAATGATGACAGAATTTTCATTTATGGGTGAACTATCCCTTAAGTCAAATAACTAAGTCTCATGACATAAACCTTTGGCAAGTTTTTAAACATTCCCATCCATGTAGCATAAACCGCTCCTTACTCTTTTCTGTAACACTTTATTTCGATAGTCCACTTTAGACATTTTACTAACTATAAGTAACTTTGCAACTACATGTCAACTATCAGTCATTATTATTAGTACAGTAGACTGTCTGCTTAAAGGGTTAGTTCACCCAAAAATGAAAATTCTGTCATTAATTACTCACCCTCATGTCGTTCCACACCCGTAAGACCTTCGTTCATCTTCAGAACACAAATTAAGATATTTTTGATAAAATCCAATGGCTCAGTGAGGCCTGCATTGACAGCAAGTTAATTTACACTTTCAAATGCCCAGAAAGCTACTAAAGACGTATTTAAAACAGTTCATGTGACTACAGTGGTTCAACCTTAATGTTATGAAGCGACGAGAATACTTTTTGTGCGCCAAAAAAACAAAATAACGACTTTATTCAACAATATCTAGTGATGGGCGATTTCAAAACACTGCTTCATGGAAGCTTTGAAGCTTTACGAATCTTTTGTATCGAATCAGTGGTTCGGAGCGTGAACCAAACTGCCAAAGTCATGCGACCCATTGAAATTTCGAAACACTTATGACATAACGAAGCCTTGTTTACTGAAATCACTGACTTTTACGCTTTGAACCACTGATTCGAAACAAAAGATTCGTAAAGCTTCGAAGCTTCATGAAGCAGTGTTTTGAAATCGCCCATCACCTAATATTGTTGAATAAAGTCGTTATTTTGTTTTTTGGCACACAAAAAGTATTCTCGTCGCTTCATAACATTAAGGTTGAACCACTGTAGTCACATGAACTGTCTTAAATATGTCTTTAGTAGCTTTCTGGGCATTTGAAAGTGTAAATTAACTTGCTGTCAATGCAGGCCTCACTGAGCCATCAGATTTTATCAAAAATATCTTAATTTGTGTTCCAAAGATGAACGAAGGTCTTACAGGTGTGAAACGACATGAGGGTGAGTAATTAATGACAGAATTTTCAGTTTTGGGCGAACTAACCCTTTAATATCTGCTAACACTTTATTTTGATGGTCCCCATTTTATAGTTCTACTGACTAATAGTAACTTTGTGAGTATGTCAACTTATTCTACTAACCCTAACTTAACAGTCTACTAATACTCTAATGAGAGTTAGTTGACATGTAGTTGCAAAGTTACTTATAGTTTGTAGAACGTCTGAAGTGGACTATCAAAATAAAGCGTAACGCTCTTTTCCATCATGATTTATCTGATGACAAACACAAAAGCATTTGTAGTTGATGGCCATTATTCCTCACATCGATTGATCAGACTGCACTGGGTTCTATTTGTATATCCTTTGAATTCTTAAATGGGTTTTACAGCGGTTGAAATAGACACTTTTATTTATTTATTTTGCTGAAGCTGCAAGGTTGCAATTGCAGACTTTTCTCTTTGTAATTACAGTGATTTGATTTAGAGAAAATTGATCTTGCCAAGTTGGAGAAATGATAGTGTATCAAATTATTCAAGCTAAGCTGATGTTCAATTTTTCGACTTGGATTTCACTTAGCAACAGACACAAGCATGTGATAAAAGGGCTATTTATACACACAGGGTTCTGTTACAGCTTGAGCATGTTTGCCTTGTTGCACAGAAAATACTGGCACAATTATAGTGAAAAAGAGCACTTCAGAGGATGGAGAGATGTTTGATGTTGCGCACCACTTGCCCTCAGACAAGAGAGATGCACATTTACAGCATATCGTTAAATAGTTTTACCCAAAGTTTAACCCAATCCACTTGGATTATTTGAAGTTCAGTCATCCGTTTTCATGCTTAGTGTCATTTTCAGAGCTGGATCAACCCACTGAGCTTCAAGCATATCTGGAATACACTAAACAACTATGGGAACGCTTATCAAACCATGGTGTAAATTGGTCATAAAAATGACTTAAAATTGTTACATTATAAATAAAATCTGTACTGCCATTACAAAACAACCATAACCAACACTTTTCAGTCTAGGAGCAATAAAAACACAATTTTCCAAAATGACAACTGTTAATTGTCATCTTTGCACCAGAAAAGACATTGCTAATTAATATGGATATTATATAAGCCTTTTAGCTGTCCTTTTTAGACAGAAATAATATGCTGGATGGATTTTTTGTCTCTAGACGTAGAAGAAATATTCCATTTATTTGGTCATTAGCTTCTTCTGTCTTCTGAGGTTCCATCAAAATGACCCTTCATGACAAAAGGATGTCATTAACGCTGACAAAGTGCTCTGGTTTAATCATATGCAAGACTCTGAGCTGAGGAGATTTCTCGCTCTGGCGCTAAATATGTAAATAGGATCATTTTGTGTTAATTAGCTAATTCAAAAAAGTGTGACTCAAATAGATTAACATTTGCTCCTTGTTCAGATTTTATGGAGTTGTACTGCCGTGTTTAATGCGGCATGGAATGTTAAATACCTGAGGTGTTGCAAATGTTCACCTCTAATTTCCAGAAAAATCTGCAGGAAAGGAACGAACATCTCTCAGGTACTCTAATGCAGCACAAATGATTGCAAAAGATTAAATTCTCTGTTAACTGGCATATGAGGGCCCATTGAAAAGAAAAATCACAAATGAAATCTCTCTAATATCGCCATTGTTTCTCCCAAACAGCAGTGAGATGAAGGTGGAAAGTAAATGAAGACTTTTGCTGAGGTCTCCTGTATCTCAGATGTTTCTCCCGAGAAAAAGAGTAGAAATCTCATGTGTCTCCTGTAGAGTTTCAAAAAAGATCTTAACAAAGTCACAAAATGTGCTCAGATTTGCCAGGACACCATAGTCTACAATCAAGTTCTAAGATCTTAGTGTAAGTATGATCATATGTCAACAATTGTCTATTTTATTTCTAAGCAATTACTCCCGATTTCTCTCAACATGGAGACAAGAGAGGTATCCGTCTTTAAATGGAAAAACAAAGTAACTTGCATTATTTGAAAAAGTAACAGATATTTTGTTGTAAATCTAAAAGTAATCCATTACTTTACTAGTTACTTGAAAAAGTAATCTGATTACATAACTCGCATTACTTGTAATGCGTTACCCCCACCACTGGCAACAAAGTTGATACTTCAGTGAGACGTAGCTTAAAAATACATGAAGAGCAACCTCTGAACATCTATATTTTCCTCTGGGACAAAATTGAGGACCTATAGGGTTTTGATGATGCATTAAATTGATCAAAAATGACAGTAAAGACATTCAGAATGTTACAAAAAATGGCTGTTCTTTTAAACTTTCTAATCATCAAAGAATCTTGAAAATTTTCTTAAATTATGAAGCAGCACAATTGTTTTCGACACTGTTTTTGATCAAATAAATGCAGCCTTGTCGAGCATATGAGACTTCCCTCAATAACATTAAAAAAATCTTACCGACCCCAAACTTTTGGATGGTAGTAAATATTCAGTTACTGAGGGGAAAGTGTCACTCCAAATATTCAGATTAATAGTTTTGAGCTTAATAGTTTTTTTCATTGACCAAGTTTTAGCCTTTTAACCTTTGGTTCCCTCCAAAATTTGGTCATCATCTTCTTCATAAGCATTTCATAAGCAAAACCATCTTATTTTTTGTGTGTGCCAGGTAATGGAGAGAAGCCATTAAAGTAAACATGACATGACATTCGCAACCCATTTTACTTTCATAATCTAACATATTTCCAATTCAAACAGGATATGAGAGCAAAAATGTACCATTGAATTTACCCATTGGAAATTGATTAGATCATGATAAATGGGTGTTACATAACAAAATGGAGGTGGTTGGAGGGGTCAGTGAAAAGTAAGAGGGATTTATGATGTCAAGTAAAGTCATTTTAGAGGGGAAGCAAGTAATTACATTTTGATGAAAGATTACAAAGACATGTTTTGTTTCTTAGAATAAAATTCACCATTGAGTTGTGCACAAGAAGACCAAGAAAATAGGGGCAATTTTGATTTCATGTTGACTTGAAGGAAAGGAATAGCAGTCTGTGCATGGCATCTCTGTCAGGTTCTGGTCTGAGAGTTTATGTGTAGTGTCTCTCGGTCCCTGGGGCCTCTGGTCCCTTGATCCCCACCCTCTTCAAGCTCTCTTGTTTCAGCCCAGCAGCAGCCTCTCTGGAATATGATAGGATGTGGAGAACATCCCTCCCAGCCCCCTTCAGCAATGGACAATGGAACCTTAAACCCTCGCAGCACGACACCGTTTTGAGCCGTGCCTTGAATAATTTAGCCCTGTTGCATGAGGCGAAGAATGTGGAAAAACTTGGGGAATGAACAAAACTGATTTTAACAAACTTGATTTGCATTTCCTGAAGGAAATAGCAGTGCATGCAAAGCTGAAAAAATTGTTTTAGCTAAACTTATATTTTAGGTTTTGGTTCTGTGTAAGTAAAATACTGCATCAGAGATGCTTTGCCATTGATGCAGCCATGATGTGATGTGCGTTCAAGTGATTATGATTGTAATTAAATGAACTCACATGGCATTATTCTTTCTCTTTGTTTTACTTCCAGACAAATACTGGAGTCATAATGGAACAAAATAAAGAGCAACTGAAGTGCATCAGGTGCGTATTTCATGCTTTTTCTGTCTTCTTGTGAGTTCGAGTCCTCCTGGGAAGTTTGTATTTACGAGTCTGGAATTCATAATTATGATGTCAGGTGTGTTCAAATCACTTTGGTTGGAGCAAGATGGCCAAAAATAAAAAAAATACTGCATGATTTTTTGACTTTACAAAATGATGAATAAAGAATGTGCATTAGGTGTGTTCCACACAATATCGTGGCAGTTCGTAACTATTTTATGTTTTGCCAATTTGGTGGCTAATTTATATGAATTCGTACAATCACATTCATTTATTTTCATATAATCTGTTTACACCCCACTGACAGTTATGATTGGGGGTTGACCTTCATGCTTACTTTTTTTTTTTTTAAATGGTATATTTTCATGCAAGTCACATTGTATGAATTCATACTAAAATTGCCACCTCATAAAATGTTTTTTTTTTTTTTTTTAATGTAGGTGCAATTAATCTTTATGTATTATATCATAATAGGATTATATCATAATTGGACTATATCATAATCTTTATGTATTATATCACAATTCTGTCATATTTTGTACATGCAGATTTATTGTAATTGGAAAAAAAAAAATAATAATAATTTCAACAAATTTACCATCAATACAGATGCTGCATCCATTGCTTCTGCTATGTTTTCTCACTGACGCTCTCAACTTGGTCTCAAAGAAAATCCCAAGTTTCCCACTTGTAGGCTAATTGCGATGTGGTGGTGTTCAAGTGCATAAAAATTCAAGAATACGATCTCTCCAACATGTCTTGAACACACCATTATATCATTCTCATGCTGTTAAAGAGAATGATAAGGAGGTTTTGTCATCCATCATCTTAAATGATCACTTTCATTATATGCTCCTATAGAATGCATTAGTGCCTGCCCCCTTTTTTTAGCGCTGTTGGTTCTGGAAGTATTTTTTCCATTCATTTCTCTCATGGGGATTTAAATAAAGTTTTTGTTAAAGCGTTATAAGCCATGAACCAAGCCAACCAACTACGAGGTGAATCATAACAAGCCAAAAAGTATTTGAAAATCAGACAAAAATGCAAAGGTACAATACTGTATATTTAACGGTTTTAGTGAAGGAAAAACTACAGTCCCATGAAGCATTGCAAAGAGCATAATCAAATATATATATATATATATATATGTATATGTAAGCAATAAGGTTCGAGAGTCTGTGCTCTATCGGCTGAAGGGCGTTGTTAGGCACGACCCTTCAGCCGTGACTTATTCACGATACAGCACTAGCCTCGTACTTACTGCTTTACTCGTAACCTTATTGCTTTGACTAGCGCTGTCAGTCACGGGAAAACCCCTTAACTGTTAAAAGGACAAGATAATACATCGGACATTTAAACAGATTTTTTTATTACGAACATAGGACTGACCTGAAGGAAAATGCTAAATCTGAATGCAGGTAATAAACTCGCTCATTCGATCTCTTTCCCACAATACTCTTCTACATAATACAGTAAGCTTCAATGAACAATATCAACTGAGCACAAACACTTTGCGTTGCTAAGAGTGGTCACTAAGGGTGTTGTGTAGTGATACACAGAACCATTGGGTGAAGCGGTCATAGCCGTGTTTTATTGTGAATAAAACACAGCTATTGGCCAATCAGAATCAAGGACAGGAACTAACCGTTTAATATAAGTTGAAATAATGCAGGCTGACGGCTTCAACAGAAACAAATACCATTGATTAACAAGTTTTTATTTCCGGAACCCAACTGTTGCAGACTTGCACTCGTTGTAGCAACATTCAGTCACACTGTAGGACTGTGACTTTGAACATTTCTGAAACTGTCAGAACTTTGTCAAAAGATAGGATTCATCGCAAAAGCAAATAATTGAAAATATTATTGGAGTCAGTGGAAGATTTTCAAACTTTAATTTCTTCAAAAATACAGTTTATGAAGAACAAAAATAGATAGAAAACCTGAAAATGAAATTATCTACAAAAGAAAGTTTGAATGGAGTAAGTTGAGTAGTTTGGGCTGAATTGAAAAAGGTTTAATGCTTAAAGTGAGGGGTTCAGAACAAACCCTATATATCATTATAGTGCTGCCTTGCAAGCACTATAATTAGTGGTTTATGTGCCAAAAATGATGCTGCACTTTTTTTATCCCGCCAACTTTTTTATCTCACCTTTGCTTTCTGTACCTTATGTCTGACTTTTTATCACAGTGATTTTATGGACTCCACAGAAAATAGCACCCTTTTCACTCTCAATAACGAGGAGCACTGCTGGCTGTTATTTCAGGGCTGTGCGAGAGAGAGAAGCGGCAGATGAGACACATTCAGCCCGACTTGCCACGTTGTAATTTAGCTGTCAGAGGAAATGTCTGCGCTCCTTGCAGGACTGTCACAATTCAGATAAATCATGTATGTCATGTCAATGTCAGTTAAGAGCGAAACCCGATCGACTGTTTTGATGGGCCTGCCAAAGTTGAGCGACGCCAATATGCTGTCAGATTTCTGCTATAAAAGGCTAAACTGCCGTCGATTTGATGAACCATTTTTGGAGTAACAAGCTTTTTATTCTTTCAGCAAACTTTCCATCAAAGTGACGAGGAGAGTTTGACTAAATCCTGTACTTAAGTCATCATGATGGTGATTCAGACACGCCCCCAAAACAATTAAATATTAATAAAATTTAACCGCTTCGGGGACCACAAATTATCAAGCTGCCATGATCTAGTCATTTAGACATTTTTAGGCTCATTTTTGGGCTGCTTCACTCTGTCAGGAATGAACATAACATAGGAACTAGTTTAACAAAATGTTTGCCGATGAATACGCTGTTGTTCATTAGTCTGCATTCATTTTCCCTTTTAAAGGAACGCTGTAACTTTGTTTACGTTTCCTCCATGGTAACACATCATTTACCCAGTTACTCTCTAATGGCTGAATGCAAAAAGGGAAATTGCTTCAACTGAACTTGATTAAATCCCAGGTGTTCGTAATAACCTGCTATGGATTTTCACAGAGGCACGTAATCCTGTGATAAACAAGTGGTAATAAAATGTTAAGAATGGAAACGTCTTGGGGGCACTCGATGCTGCTCCTTTAATGCAATATGTCTGCTGTTGTTTTGTGCTACGTAATGTTCTCCGGTTAGATGTAATTATTAATAACAGCGCCATTATAGTCAGCACGGCCTGTTCACATTATTCCTGTTTTGTCAACTCTTGACGTAAAACTTTATAGGCTATAGCTATTGTTTTTCTCACAATACGTGCTTGATGTTTAAAGGAATATTTCATGCCTAAATGAATTAAGTGCGTCACATACTGATGTCATTTTAACCCTGTATTCATTTCTGATTTCAGTGAAACACAATAGGAAATGCAAGTGGAATGTCCTAGCAGCTGTTTTCCATACGTAAGTGGACATTGATTTATAATGCCAAGCTCAAAAAAACACCATAATGTATCTTCAAAGTGGTTCATATGTTTTGTATATTCCTGTCTAGTGTTCACGGCAAAAGAAATCTTATTTTTTTTCGATTTCTTAATGTGAATTTGCAGCCTGAATTGAATGTGATGAGATGTAAAGAAGGGTTGTTATCGTTAACTAAAACTAAAATCATAAAAAACTTTTTTTTTTACTTGAAATAACATAAACATTAACTGAAAATCAAATAAAATATAAAAAAAAACGTAACCTTATTTTATTTCAGCTAGTTGCCAAGGCAGCATTTCTAATTTTGCTTAGTTTAAGTTGTAGTATTAAAATAACTAAAACTAATTAAACTTAAAAAAACTACAACTTAATAAAAACTATAAACATAAAAAATATATATAAAAGTGGTCAAATCGATTAATCATGATTAATTCTAACATAAAAGTTTGTAAATATATAATGTGTGTGTATATATATATTAGGGGTGTGCGATATTGACAAAAAATAATATCTCTATTTTCTGGGATTTTCTCGATAACGATAATTAGACGATATTTTGCTGAGTGTGTTTATTGTGTTGGTACATTGGCAGGTTTTGGGCTGCTGTGGTCAGCTGACTCTTAAAGTTTTTGATATTCTTCATATTTTGTGCGGTGGTTAGTTAACAGCAGTGACTTGAAAAATGATCTTTTTCAGTAAGTTTAAATAGATTTTTACATTTTTAAAGGCATTTTTACCTTTATAAAGCCATTTTTACCCTAATTAAATGTATGTCTCATCTTTTGTGTCAAATTCTTACTTACTTAATCAATAAATTCAATTAGAACATAAACAGAGCAATTCCAATAGGGCTGTTACCAATCAAATAAAATCAGAACCAACAAAATTAATCTTTGCAATGCAGAGGAAACACAGGATCTGCATCTGAAGTGCCATTTAAATGCATTTACACACACTGTTTAATGCAGCTCAGAGCTGACAAATGCATTTTAACTGCAGTTACAAATGCATAAATAATGTTTTGATGTTTTAAACATAAAATGTTGAGTATTGATATTTTGAAATTATTTAAAGAATAAAAAGATACTTTAAATGTGAAATTAAAACCGCCAGTAGGTGGCAGCAAGTCAGTGTTAATGAGTGAGTCATTGAGTGTCAACCGATTCATTCAAACAGTTGATTCATTCAGGAACAAAGCATTTGACCGTTTTAATGAGTGAGTCATTGAATCATTAACTCAAAAGATTTGCTCATTCACCGCCGTTTGTTGACAAGAGATCAAATCAGTCCTGTGGCTTTGTTTGGAACTATTTTTGTTGGCGAAATAGAGCGAAAACAGGCAATATTGTGTCTAAAATGTAAGTCACTAAATATTAACTTCTTGTTTATTGAACTGTTGTGTAAAATCAATATCACATTTGTAATCATTGTGATATTTGGAGAAAATGTGATATTGATTAACTATATTAAATGATACAAATATAAAATTTGTATATATATATAAATATATATAAAAAAAACAGACGGATGTACTTTTACCCCCTTATCTTTAATATTGGGTGCATTATAAATGATTTTTAATGGACTATATCACGCAGTGAAAGCGTGCACTCTATGCGCCAGCGCGCGCACACTAGTCTAACCTACTAGACTACAGCACGTAGTGTATGCATGCAACTCTCTATGTGTTTTTGTAAAGTGAGGGACATACTCGATAATTTCAGATCACATATTGTTAAAACAACAATCACGATATTATCGCAGACGATACATATCGCACACCCCTAATATATATATATGTGCGCACACACACACACATATATATATATATATATATATATATTTACAAACTTTTATGTTGGATGCGATTGATCGCGATTAATCAATTCGAATTAAAAGTTTGTAAATATATATATATATATAATATGTGTGTGTGTGTGTGTGTGTGTGTAGATATGTATGTATGTGTGTGTATATATATATATATATATATATATATATATATACACACAGTCAAACCAAAAATTATTCAGACATTTTTGATATTTTTGGTATATTAGTGGGTACAGGACACTATAGTTCATTTATGTAAGTGAGGATAGCAAAATAAAGTGAACTGTGACATATTATACCCAAAAATTCTTCATACAGTGGATTACCAGTAAAATTGATAAAAATTTGGAACCAAACATTATTCAGACACTTTGACCTGACCATGTTTTGCTTAAGTGTTATCTGACATAATTAAGATTATTTTTTTCTGACACAGTTTAACTCTGAGATCTTGTCATATTTTATAACCATTATTTTAAACTATAGTGAATAAACTGTATTAATGAATGAAATGTTCAAGGTGTCTCAATACATTTATATTTATATATATATATATATATATGTATATATATATATATATGTGTGTGTATATATATATATATATACACAGTATGTATATATGTATATATACACACACATTATATATATTTACAAACTTTTATGTTAGATTCGATTGACCGCAACAGCACTAATAAAAAAACAAAAACTAATAAAAATGACAAAAAACAACAACTAAATGACAAAGTTTTTAACTAAAATTATGATTAAAACATATAATATCATATAATATCATATTTTATAACCATTATTTTAAACTATAGTGAATAAACTGTATTAATGATTGAAATGTTCAAGGTGTCTCAATACATTTATATATATATATATATATATGTGTGTGTGTGTGTGTGTGTATATATATATATATATATATATATATACAGTATGTATATATGTATATATACACACACATATTATATATATTTACAAACTTTTATGTTAGATTCGATTGATCGCAACAGCACTAATAAAAAAACAAAAACTAATAAAAATGACAAAAAAACAACAACTAAATGACAAAGTTTTTAACTAAATTTATGATTAAAACATATAACAATAAAATATAATTCAAAATATTTACAAAAACTTTAATAACATCAAATAACACTGGTGCAAAGAGAATGTGCTGCAAAATAATTGCAAGAAAACACATATTCCTGCACAACCAGTGTAGTTTTCATGAACAAAATTTCTCTTCTGAACAGGTTGTAAAAAAGAGTTTGAATCAGTGAGAGCGGTTACCGAATCAACTTCTGACTCACTTACTGAACTGCGAGTTATCATTAGTTGTCTCCAAATGAGGCAACAGCTTGAAATGTAAGTTATTGCATTTAAATGTACTTTTAACGGTCGATTTCAGTCAAACTAAAGCAATAAGCAAAAAATAAGGAAAAGAGAGAGAGTGATCCAACCCACACAGTTTCTCTCCCACTGTCTAATTCATGCCCCAACACATTCCCCCTCCACCGTGAGAGCGCTCAGCATCCCATGTTATCAACACAAAACTCTGAAAACACAAACTGCCTATCGGCGGCACAAAATTACACATTGTGACTTTAGAGCCGTGCTGCAGAATGGAGATGCGCAACACGCTGAGACAAACTGTGTCATTAACAAAGAGCAACAGATGGCGGTTCTGGAAAGAACCCAGATATGAGATACAACAGGCAGTGGAAGGAACTGGTTTGGGCCAGTAATGGCAAATTGTTCTCAATAAAATAGCTGTTGTGCTTTACGTCTGTGAGATCAACAGATCGAATGAGTCACAAAACATCTTAAAGGGATAGTTCACCCAAAAATGAAAATTACCCCGTGAATTACTCACCCTCAAGCTGTATATGACTTTCTTCTTTCAGACGAGTACAATCGGAGTTATATTAAATAGTGTCCTGGATCGTCCAAGCTTTATAATGGCAGTAAATAGAGGGTGAGATTTTGAAGCCCAAAAAAGTGCATCCATCCATCATAAACGTACTCCACACGGCTCCAGGGGGTTAATAAAAGGCCTTCTGAAGCGAAGCGATGCGTTTGTGTAAGAAAAATATCCATATTTAAAAGTTTATACTTTGCATTAAAGTAAATGAAGCTTATTTTTAGCCCACCCCCTTTTTTTTTCATTGATCGATTTTTTTTTTAATAGTGATTTCGCACATTTTACCCTCTTTGCCCATTAGTGTAATTTGCTGTAAATCTTTTTTTTTTTTTTTTTTTTTTACAAAATTCACTTTTATTTTTTTCCTCATCAATTTCAATAGTCATTCTTATCACTGTAATTCTATTTTAATTAGAAAACACAAAAGGCTACACCAACGCATAAATACTTTACAGTTTAAATAATACATGATTTTTGTTCACATTACAGTAATGAGATTTTTTTCCACACTCAAACATGCCTGAAAGACACATGCTCGTTATGAAATCAATGTGGCGTGGTTCATCCAGGGGGTTTAAATGCTCAGGCATGGTTATGTAAGACATCATAATCCACTGTTACTATGGTTACCACAGCCCCAACTGACTTTAAGAAAGGTACTGTATGCATTCAAACCGTCACTCTCAAAAAGCTCGTCCTTTTGATGCCAGTAGTCGTTGTCGGCGGATAAACGCAATATTGTACGCTTGGCATCTTCTTTGTACCGTGGGAGCATCTTTCAGAGCTGTAGCTAAGCACCCGTCCTTTTCTCTCCAACAATCTTGTGTACATGTTCACTCATATTTTAATGTAATAAGCATATTACGCCTCAGTGGCGTAAAGTCTACGCCCTGGTGCTCGGATCAGATTTTGAAGTGGGAAGAATCAGATTGTGGGATTTTCTCATGGGCTTAATGTATGTTTACAAAGACAAATGTGAACAGTGTTGCATCTTTGTATAATCATATATTTTTCTTGTGAGGCTGCTAAGCCAATCTTAATGAAAACCCCAAAACATATTGACAGAAAAAAGTGATTTCCTTTCATTGTGGCAGAAAGCGGCTCACCTTGCTAAAAGCGTTGAACACACAGAGACACGACTGTGCCTGAGCGGAATAAATACTTAGTAGTATGGCATTGGCGTTTCATTATTGTGCCTGTTGACAGAGACAATGAGCTTGGGGGATCCCAGGAACAGCTACGCTGTTTGCAAGGTCTGAGGGGGCAGGAGACAAACTGTGCCGTGATGAAGGTTTGACAGGTGGAGGTCCTCTTATTTCCCTTCAGAGTGAAAGGACTGTATATATATATATGCATGTATATGTGTTTCTGTGTATGAAGGACATGTCGGGAGAGAATGAAAGAGGCTTAGGGAAATATAAAAGAGATAAAGAGGAAGGTTGTGACTTATTGCACAGCCTTGTTCAAAGTAAATGTGGAGGTCATGCTGGAGAACAACCGCGATGATGATTTTAGAGCCTTTGAACACAAAGACCACATTCGTATAATACATTTACTAAGGTCAGCTGCTTCAGGAATGAGTCTGCCATTGCTTTACTATATATACAGTGAATATATATTAAATATATACACTGCCTTTACGTGCACATAAACTTTAATGATATCCCATTCTTAATCCGTAGGGTTTAATATGGAGTTGGCCCACCCTTTGCAGCTATAACAGCTTCAACTCTTCTGGGAAGGCTTTCCACAAGGTTTAGGAGTGTGTTTATGGGAATTTTTGACCATTCTTCTAGAAGCGCATTTGTGAGGTCAGGCACTGATGTTGGACGAGAAGGCCTGGCTCGCAGTCTCCGCTCTAATTCATCCCAAAGGTGTTCTGTCGGGTTGAGGTCAGGACTCTGTGCAGGCCAGTCAAGTTCCTCCACACCAAACTCGCTCATCCATGTCTTTATGGACCTTGCTTTGTGCACTGGTGCGCAGTCATGTTGGAACAGGAAGGGGCCATCCCCAAACTGTTCCCACAAAGTTGGGAGCATGAAATTGTCCAAAATTTCTTGGTATGCTGAAACATTAAGAGTTCCTTTCACTGGAACTAAGGGGCCAAGTCCAACCCCTGAAAAACAACCCCACACCATAATCCCCCCTCCACCAAACATTACACTTGGCACAATGCAGTCAGACAAGTACCGTTCTCCTGTCAACCGCCAAACCCAGACTCATCCATCTGATTGCCAGACAGAGAAGCATGATTCGTCACTCCGGAGAACACATCTCCACTGCTCTAGAGTCCAGCGGCATGCTTTACACCACTGCATCCGACGCTTTGCATTGCACTTGGTGATGTAAGGCTTGGATGCAGCTGCTCAGCCATGGAAACCCATTCCATGAAGCTCTCTACACACTCTTCTTGAGCTAATCTGAAGCCCACAGGAAGTTTGGAGGTCTGTAGCTATTGACTCTGCAGAAAGTTGGCGACTTCTGCGCACTGTGCGCCTCAGCATGCACTGACCCTGCTCTGTAATTTTACGTGGCCTACCACTTCGTGGCTGAGTTGCTGTTGTTCCCAATTGCTTCCACTTTATGATACCACTAACAGTTGACCGTGGAATATTTAGTCGTGAGGAAATTTCATGAATGGACTTATTGCACAGGTGGCAACCTATCACGGTACCACGCTTGAATTCACTGAGCTCCTGAGAGCGACCCATTCTTTCACAAATGTGTGTAGAAGCAGTCTGAATGCCTAGGTGCTTGATTTTATACACCTGTGGCCATGGAAGTGATTGGAACACCTGAATTCAATGATTTGGAGGGGTGTCCCAATACTTTTGGCAATATAGTGTATATATATATATAGATAGATAGATAGATAGATAAGGAGTGTAACAAACATGACGGTTCGGTACACTTTCGATAAAGCAGGGGGGAGAAAACTAAACATAAAATTGCTTCCTTTTTTAAACAGTGGTTTATTGAACAAATTGTATCTCTCTCTCTCTCTCTCTCTCTTTAAATAAATTCAGTTATAATTAACATTTTATTAAGGATAGAAAAAATCTATCTCAGCTAATGCTGTAAACTATATACAGGGAACCCTTCTATTAAATTCAGTTGCTATTTATTTTTAGATATAATAATCAACACTCAAAAAAAACAAAAAAAAACATGTATATTGCACATAAGGCAGGTTTTGCATTAACTTCTAAATCAATCACTTACACAGTTACTGTCATAACTTGTTTTCATGACAAATTTATTTAAACATATATGAAATAATTAAGACATTACTAACAGGTAAAGTAAATATAATGAATATATAAGCTAATATAGTGCATATATTAGTGAAATGCTCCCATCTAGAGTTAATTTCTCTAGTGAACTAACATGCTGTGGACACTAAATGACTTGCCTGAGGTAAATGTAATGCTATGTGCGATAATATTCTCAAGATGATATATTGATGTCTTTAAGTGTTTGAAACACCGGTTGAGAGATTACTTGTAAACATATCTATGCATAGAGCATCTGTTCTTCTTCTTCTGCGCTTTTTCCTGTTCTGGCGGTTAGCAAACAGCGTTGAATTACCGTGCGCGCCCCCTTCTGGATTGGAGTGTGGATCGTCTGTGACTGACTGTATTTGTCGTCTGACTGTATGCACTGAACTGTGACGCCCGTACCGTGATGGTTCGGGACGAATACATGTACCGTTACACCCCTAATATATGTATATATATTTATATACTTTTTAATTTATGAGTTTGATGTTATGATTTCCTCTTTGTTCTTTATTTATATTCTTTTTTGTCTATTTATTGATTTAGAGTTAGACAGATTTGACCAGACACTTCACAAAGATCATGAGCTTGAGAGGAAATCCAATTGACGGAGTTTGATTACCAGAGGAAGAGAGAGAGGGAGGATGAGGAGCTGAGAGGCTACTGGCAGATGCTCAGGAGAGTGGCAGTGTGTGTGGAGAAGGTGCCAGGAGGATGTGTCACTTATTGGCGATTTGGAGCCGAGAGCTCCTACACTGCACCATTCTGTGGCCTGCTGCATTTAACGGGATTGGCTGATGGACTGGGGACTGAGCCATTAATCTTTCTTCCCTCTTATCCATTTACAGCACCTATAGCGGAGCAAAGCAAAGCGGTGAAAGCAGAGCGTTTGTGCCAACTGCCAGCGGCAACTCGCAACATATAATCACAGGGACAGAGTTTTACAATTGATACCATCTAGAGGGGACATAAAGGTACAGGTCACACCAAAATGACAATTTTGTCATGATTTACTCACCCTCAAGACTTTCCAAACTTGAATGCTGTTATTTTTTTCAGTGGAACAGAAAAGTAGAAGTTTTTGAAGAATCTTTTATGCAGCTCTTTTCCAAACAACAACAGTTGTGACCACATCCACTAAAGGATTAGTTCACTTTAAAATGAAAATTACCAAGCCAACCTAGGTGTATACGACTTTCTTGTTTCTGATGAACACAATCAGAGTTATATTAATACATATCCCGATGCATCCAGGCTTTATAATGGCAGTGAACAGGACCAACAAGTATGAAACTCAAGAAAGTGCATCCATCCATCATAAACGTACTCCACACGGCTCCGGAGGGGTTAATAAAGGCCTTCTGAAGCAAAGTGAGGCTTTTGAGTAAGAAAAATATTATGTTAATAATCAGCCGGCGTTCGGAGGTAAACACAGAAGCCTGCACTACGTATGACAACAGTTCAAATTGAGATAAGATAAAAAAGTATTATAAAAAATTAAGATAAAAAAATATCTTAATTTGTGTTCTGAAGATGAACGAAGGTCTTACGGGTTTGGAACGACGATTAATGACAGAAATTTCATTTTTGGGTGAACTAACCCTTTAAAACTATATTTACTACTAATGTATAATACTAATTTAATTATAATTTAATTGAATTCTAAAGGTCAGATTGAGGGGGAAAATAGTCATGAAAAAATGGCTTTGGTGCAAAAAAAAAATTACATTACAGGTAGGTCTCAGGATGGAAAAATAATACAAATATATGTCTATGATATGATCCCTATGATCTAATGAATATAATCTAGTCAGTAATGATTGGTTTGAGGTTATTGGATGGAGAGGTGGTAGAATGGGAATAGTGGAAAGCAAAGCAATGTTTAAATCAGCTAAACACAGTAGACAATTAGGCTTAAATGCTGCCATTATCTGTATGGCCCAGCTGTCTTTGCAGAATGATTTCTAGTGGTATCAGATGGTTTTGGATGAGTAATCAGAGATCATGCTGTTTGGTGTAGGCTCCAACAGAAGAGCATTACTGAACCGGCTACACGCTAGTGGACAATATCGCTGTAATGGGAAAGAAAAAGTCCTATGTTCCTACAAGTATCAACATTTAACTTTTTATTGATCATTGATGTTTTTTATCCTAGTGCTGTTACCGCTTTAGTGCTGTTTTACACATGATAAAAACACTGTAACGGACAGCCTCAAATGGCCTATTGTTTTATTTGAGAACAGACGCTAGTCTGAGCACACTGATGAAATCTGCGCAAAACAAACAAACCTGAAGTGGTAATAAGGTTAACAGAATGAGCAGGCACTTTACTTGTTTTTTTGCTTCTTTTCTCCATGTATAAAATCTTAATTAGGTAATTCAGAAAGGGTGTTATTAGATTATGGGAGCAAAAGCAACATCTTATTTGTGTGGATCGGATGTGTTATGGCCCTGAGTGTTGCATTTACTTGTTAATAGTGAACACAGCGTGCATCCTGACATCCTTCTTGCCTAGACGGCATTATTCTTTGTGTACAAATGAGCCAATTTTGTTATCTCCTGAGAGGTTAAATCTCTGTCTCAAGGGATGTGCTCTTTCTGATTCTGCCTCTTATAATGAGCAGAATATCGTCAAAGTGTCTTTTCTGAAAGGATCCTCTAGGTGTGGAGGGGAGCAATTATTCACTGTTATGAATATTGTGCATTTGTCAGTCCCACTTTATGGCAATTTCCCCCTTTTACCTCGAAGACAACATGCAATGTCAGCATGAAAGCTTTTTGATATAGAATTTATCCCATTAAGATTTACAGTCATGCAAATTACATTCCAATTTACAGCATTTTAGCACTGTTCTCATTCCAGAATCACAAAAACTGGTTTATATTTTATCTTTTGGGCTTTTAGCTTGATTTAAGCCTCATTTTGTACGTCTCTGCAAGACTACCCTGCAAATAAGCTCTGACGTTCAGCTTTGCTCAATGCATTAACAGATCAATGTCATCAGTCGCAATTGCTAGCCCTTTTAAAACATAATGGCTACTGAAGTTACAGCAGACAGTGATGTGATTTTTATATAGACAGGTTTGACTATGAGAGGTTCTGTCACAAAAACAGAATGTTTTAAAGGGGACATTTTATGCCCCTTTTTACAGGATGTAATATAAGTCTCAGGTGTCCCTAGAATGTGTCTGTGAAGTTTCAGCTCAAAATACCCCACAGATCATTTATTATACCATGTTGTAAATACCTATTTTTGAGTGGAAGGAAAAACATGCTATTTTCGTGCATGTATCTTTAAAGGGTTAGTTCACCCACAAATGAAAATTCTGTCATTAATTACTCACCCTCATGTCGTTCCACACCCGTAAGACCTTCGTTCATCTTCGGAACACAAATTAAGATATTTATGATAAAACCGGATGGCTCAGTGAGGCCTGCATTGCCAGCAACACAATTAACACTTTCAGATGCCCAGAAAGCTACTAAAGACATATTTAAAACAGTTCATGTGACTACAGTGGTTAAACCTTAGTGTTATGAGGCGACTAGAATACTTTTTGTGTGCCAAAAAAACAAAATAATGACTTTATTCAACAATATCTAGTGATGGGCGATTTCAAAACACTGCTTCATGAAGCTTCGAAGCTTAACGAATCTTTTGTTTGGGATGTTTCAACAGCATCTTCATAAACTGATGCTGTTCAGCGCTCTCTTGCATAATATGACTTGAATTATGCAATCTAATTATGCAAATGTGCTACGACTCTTTTAATGAGCCCAGTATTAGTCTTTATCCTTTATCAGATGCCTACAGCCTAATGTTGGGACAGTCCTGTTCACATCCTGTTAGGAGTGTCTGCACTAATTGGCTGCCTTATATAAGAGAAACCTGTGGGAGACTGGATTCGGATTGTCAGATGTGTAGAACAAACAAACAGCAGAGCCCGGCACTGCACAGAAATAGCTGGCAACAAGCCGTCCCTGAGGAGCTTTCAGCACAGCCACCAGGAACAGCAGAGACTAGATGAAAGATTGAAGAGATTCCCTGTCCAACATCAAAACGTGTTGACGGAGTGGAGTGGTTGGGGATTTAGCCTCTCATGCATTACACACTGTTGAGGGGTTAATAGATGTCCGTTTCTAAAAAAATGTTCTCCCTCTTTGGGAATGGCTTAGAAGAGCAGTTGAGACAAATATGCCCCTAGTGAGACAAAAACAAATTGGTAAACCTGCCCTTCTTACTGCATCTCTTCAAAGGTGCACAACATCCAGAGACAAAAACACAGTCCTGCTCAGGAGTCACCTCGACATCCTGTCACGCTCCATTAGGGTTGTACTCTTCTCTTATTATGCTGGCTTGACAAACTCAACAAACTGTTGTATAAACTTCTATCTATCTATCTATCTATCTATCTATCTATCTGTCTGTCTGTCTGTCTGTCTGTCTGTCTGTCTGTCTATAGTATATCTATCTGTCTGTCTATCGTCTGTCTGTATCATCTGTCTGTAGCATATCTATCTGTCTATCTGTGTCTATCTGTCTGTCTGTCTGTCTATCATCTATCTGTCTGTCTGTCTATCATCTGTCTGTCAGTCTATAGTATATCTATCTATCATTTATCTATCTATCTATCTGTCTATAGTATATCTATCTTATCTATCTGTCTGTCTATAGTATATCTATCTCTTATCTATCTCTCTGTCTGTCTATCGTCTGTCTGTCTATAGTATATCTATCTATCTGTCTGTCTATAGTATATCTATCGATGTATTTATCTATCTTATCTATCTGTCTCTCTATAGTATATCTATCATCTATCTGTCTATAGTATATCTATCTTATCTATCTGTCTGTCTATAGTCTATCTATCTATCATCTATCTGTCTGTCTATAGTATATCTATCATCTATCTGTCTATAGTATATCTGTCTGTCTATCTGTCTGTCTATAGGATATCTATCAATCTATCTGTCTATAGTATATCTATCTATCATCTATCTATCTGTCTATAGTATATCTTATCTATCTGTCTATAGTATATCTATCTATTTATCTGTCTATAGTATATCTATCTGTCTATCTGTCTGTCTGTCTATAGTATATCTATCTATCATCTATCTGTCTATAGTATATCTATCTCTTATCTATCTGTCTATAGTATATCTGTCTGTCTATAGTATATCTATCTATCATCTATCTATCTGTCTATAGTATATCTATCTATTTATCTATCTGTCTATAGTATATCTATCTTATCTATCTGTCTCTCTATAGTATATCATCTATCTGTCTATAGTATATCTATCTTATCTATCTATCTATCTATCATCTATCTGTCTGTCTGTCTATAGTATATCTATCTATCTATCTATCTATCTGTCTGTCTGTCTATAGTATATCTATCATTTATATCTATCTGTCTATAGTATATCTGTCTGTCTATCTGTCTGTCTATCATCTATCTGTCTGTCTATAGTATATCTATCAATCTATCTATCTGTCTATAGTATATCTATCTTATCTATCTATCTGTCTATAGTATATCTATCATCTATCTATTTATCTGTCTATAGTATATCTATCTGTCTGTCTGTCTATAGTATATCTATCTATCATCTATCTATCTGTCTATAGTATATCTATCTCTTATCTATCGTCTATCTGTCTGTCTATAGTATATCTATCTGTCTGTCTGTCTGTCTATAGTATATCTATCTATCTATCATCTATCTATCTATCTGTCTATACTATATCTATCTATCTGTCTGTCTATCGTCTATCTGTCTGTCTATAATATATCTATCTGTCTGTCTATCGTCTATCTATCTGTCTGTCTATAGTATATCTATCTATCTATCTGTCTGTCTGTCTGTCTATCGTCTATCTGTCTGTCTATAGTCTATCTATCTGTCTGTCTATCGTCTATATGTCTGTCTATAGTATATCTATCTATCTATGTCTGTGTCTGTCTGTCGTCTATCTGTCTGTCTGTCTATAGTATATCTATCTGTCTGTCAGTCTATAGTATATCTATCTATCTATCTATCTATCTGTCTGTCTATAGTATATCTATCTTATCTATCTATCTGTCTATAGTATATCTATCATCTATCTATTTATCTGTCTATAGTATATCTATCTATCTATCTATCTATCTATCTATCTATCTGTCTATAGTATATCTCTCTTATCTATCTGTATCGTCTGTCTGTCTATAGTATATCTATCTGTCTGTCTATCTGTCTATAGTATATCTATCTGTCTGTCTATCTGTCTATAGTATATCTATATCTATCTATCTGTCTGTCTATCGTCTATCTGTCTGTCTATAATATATCTATCTGTCTGTCTATCGTCTATCTGTCTGTCTATAGTATATCTATCTATCTATCTGTCTGTCTGTCTATCGTCTATCTGTCTGTCTATAGTCTGTCTATAGTATATCTATCTATCTGTCTGTCTGTCTATCGTCTATCTGTCTGTCTATCGTCTATCTATCTGTCTGTCTATAGTATATCTATCTATCTGTCTGTCTGTCTATCGTCTATCTGTCTGTCTGTATCGTCTATATGTCTGTCTGTAGTATATCTATCTATGTCTGTGTCTGTCTGTCGTCTATCTGTCTGTCAGTCTATAGTATATCTATCTTATCTATCTATCTATCTATCTATCTATCTATCTATCTATCTATCTGTCTGTCTATAGTATAGTATATCTATCTATCTACCTGTCTGTCTGTCTATAGTGTGTCTATCTATCTATCTATCTATCTATCTATCTATCTATCTATCTGTCTGTCTGTCTGTCTGTCTATCATCTATCTGTCAGTCTATAGTATATCTATCTTATCTATCTGTCTGTCTGTCTATCGTCTATCTGTCTGTCCATAGTATATCTATCTATCTATCTATCTATCTATCTATCTATCTATCTATCTATCTATCTATCTATCGTCTATCTGTCTGTCTATCGTCTGTCTGTCCATAGTATATCTATCTATCTATCTATCTATCTATCTATCTATCTATCTATCTATCTATCTGTCTGTCTGTCTGTCTGTCTGTCTATAGTCTGTCTGTCTATCGATCATGACAACTTGTAATAGTTTGTATGTATTGATTTTTTTTTCCATTACAATCCTAGGTTTAGGTTTCCTTAACCTTTCTTGTAACTTCTTAGTATTTTTGTACAAATCTAGTACAAATTCTTAGCAACCACCTAAAAATACATTCAAGTCATTTTAAACTTACAGACAAGATTTTGTCAAGCCAACATTCAGTGTTCTTAAACTTTCCCTTTCTATTTACTTTTGTAATATTACTGTTAGCTCTTATATAATGTCTGTGCCTGTTTATGGTGAAATATTAAAGTGTACCAGTTAGATAAAACTTCTCAACTGGGGTTTTAACCACCTGATCTCTACAACTAAAAAATAAACTGATCAATGAGCAGTTCTCCAACAAAAGCTTACATTTTATCATTTGAAACTACATGAATTCTTCCACAATGACTGCAGCTTAATGGGGCTTCTTGCATATGGTCCCTGCAAAGCAGAGATAAATAGTGTGGCACAGAGAGCGGTTTATCAGGTCATTCCATGCAGTGCATGCGTTTCCCCTTGCAAACCCCCACCCGCCATCTCTGGTGACCTGTGTGGTCAGATGCTAAAAGCCGTTGTTGTCTGTGATGTGGCTGCTCTGCATAACACTGACATTTACTGGATCAGAGATTCATCAGTCTGAAGCGCCCACATCCGGTGTCATTAATTGAGAGGATGTCTGAGCTTCTTTGTTGCACTCAGGCGCAAAGTACATAACGGGCTGTACATGCTCAGAGTTGACTCTCTCCAGTTAATTACAGTGACAAATGGCAGACGGGCCCCAAAAGTGCACCGTGCAGTTGAAAAAGTGACAGGCTCATCTTTGCATGTAAACAAATTCCTAGAATCACAGTAATCTAATTACTACCTGGAGCGTTTGTGCACACAGTGTAGCAAACAGTAAGGTGAGATCATTTTGCTTTCTGACATCTGAACTAACATTGTCACCGCAACTTGGGGCAAAACTAGAGTGTGCAGGATTGACAATGTGATTTTATTCTCAAAGTTAACCATAATGAACAGTGTTGGGGCTAATGCATTACAATTAACGCTAGTTACGTAATCAGATTACTTTTTTCAAGTAACAAGTAAAGTAATGCAATACTTTTAAATTTACAACAAAATATCTGAGTTACTTTTTTAAATAAGTAACGCAATTTCCTTTGTTTTCCCATTTATTGACTGACACCTCTCCTGTCCCCATGTTGAGAGAAATCAGGAGTGAGTGCAGATGTGTTGTGTGCGCTGTGTAAACATGATTGGTATTCTAGACTAGTCCTAGAGTAAATGTGAGCTTACATTTACTCATTTACTACTACTCCTGCAGTCCAGAATGGCAGCACAGCTGAAAGGCTTGTTTGTTTGAACTGTGCCCTCTACTGTACAGGCATAAATTTGCATTTCCTTCAGCCTGAGGCTTATTCGTTTCACTTTTGGTGTGAAAGGGCCTTTACATTTGCCAATTTTTTTTTGTTTTTTTTGTTGTTGTTATAAAAACAAACAGCCCAGCCCAGATGAGAAAAAGTAACGTAACGCATTACTTTCCATAAAAAGTAACTAACGCTACTAGTTACTTTTTAGGGAGTAACACAATAATCAGCATAATCAGCATATTAGAATGATTTCTGAAGGATCATGTGACACTGAAGACTGGAGTAATGATGCTGAAAATTCAGCTTTTTGATCACAGGAATAAATTACATTTTAAAAGATATTAAAATACAAAACAGTTATTTTAAATTTGATTGGTCAATAGCTGTGTTTTATTCACGATAAAACACGGCTATGACCGCTTCACCCAACGGTTTTGTGTATCACTACACAACACCCTTAGCAACCACTCTTAGCAGCGTAAACTGTATGTTCTCAATTTATATTGTTCATTGAAGCTTACTGTATTATGTAGAAGAGTATTGTGAGAAAGAGATCGAGTGAGCGAGTTTATTACCTGCATTCAGATTTAGCATTTTCCTTCAGGTCAGTCCTATGTTCATAATAAAAAATCGGTTTAAATGTCCGATTTATTATCTTGTCCTTTTAACAGTTAAGGGGTTTTCCCATGACTGACAGCGCTAGTCAAAGCATTTTTCAGTTGCGTCTTGTCTTGTTCACAACAATTCAGTCTTTTCAATGTAAAAGTCTTCGCTACTGACTGACACACTCATAAAGACAGTCTTTGTCACCATCTGACAACTGTTGCTGTTCACGGTCAGGGACTATTTTTTCCGGCGAAAGGAATGCTTTAGTGAAAGTTGCATTGATACATATTTTTGGCTTTAATATTTGTATTGTGTGGTAACCGTTTTATAAAAGCAATAAGGTACTCGAGGCTAGTGCTGTATCGTGAATAAGTTACGGCTGAAGGGGTTGCCTCCGCTTCGCGTCGTGCCTAACAACACCCTTCAGCCGTGACTTAATCACGATACAGCACAGCCTCGAGTACCTTATTGCTTACATAATATTTCACAGTATTAGCTTATCGTTTTACTGTATTTTTGATTAAAAAAGAGACTTCTTTCAAAAACAGTTAAAAAAAAAAAAAACCTTACTGACTGAACTTTTGAACAATATGTATTGCGATTGTACACATGAGAATCGGTGGTGTTTGATTGCAATATTTGCTCAATTCTAAATGTGCTTTTTTTGCTCAAAATTGTTCAAATGATCATTTGAACTGAAGAAGATCAAGCAAGATTATCAATGAATGATTGCTTTAATTTTTCATTCCATTCAGTTGTTTGCAAAAGACTTATATAGAATATAGTGCACAAGTTTTGTCATTGTATGTAAAATAACAGTCTGGACGTTCTTCTGAGCGTTTAATGAAAGAAAATATGGGGTCAGAACAACATGGTGAGTAAATGACAAAATTTTCATTTTTGTGTTAACTATTCCTTTAAACTGTACAAGAAACCCCCTATTCTCACAATGGCCTTTGTATTTTTTCTTTTGCATTAATACCTCAGAAATGAAGCTCCATTCCGATGGCAGCGCTAGACACTTGAATGACCACAGTAAGTGTTTCCAAACCTCAGTTATGCTTCATAACATGAGCTATACCTCAAAGAGGAGGCCAGGGATTCTCTTGAACAGTTAAAAGTGCCATTGATGGAGGGACGCAGATCCAGTGGATGACTTCAGTGGATCAAATCCTCTGTAAAATGTGTGTGTGTGTGTTGTCCCACCATCAACAGAAAAGTGCATGGCTGATTGTCATCATAGAAGCGTCTGGCTGGCTTTATCAACAGAAGAATTCTCTTTTTATCAGTTTGCTGCAGAATGTTTTTCTTCTGCAGTTGAGTGTGATTGCAGTCTGTCTGATGAAGAACAGAGAAAACAGAGAAAAAATGAAAAGAAAGTAATAAAGACGTGAAAAATAACTTGTATCGTAACAACAGTGCAGTGCTTTTTCCTCTTGGCATTCAACTGAGTTAATTTGCCCTCTTGTTTTTGTTTTCATGTTCAGCTTTTGAAGCTTGACAACTTTGTAGACAGTAATTAGGTTAGTTACATTTGCTTGGAAGTGATAATTATTGTCACCAAGCCAGGTGTAATGGCTTGAAATTCTGTTGCTAAACACAGGACGCTCATTCTGCCAAAGAACTGGTTCTGAATACAAGCACTATACAGCCACAGGAATTTCAAAAACGGCATATTTATTAAGGCTTGTCTCCAGAAATATCAAGCACTATTTTTAGTAAAAGGCCTTTTATATTTTACTATTACAGGATGCAAAATAGGAAATAAAAATATAAATGTATGTATATTGTATTTATTAACCCTCATTAACCTCAAACATTAAATTAAACCACAAGAATGGGTAACAGTGCGACAAGGTTTCAAATCAGAAAGGGTCCAAATGATACAATTTTCCAGACAATTTTAAATATTTTGTACAGGTTCAATGGGGTTCTAGAACCCTCTGGCTCTCGTTTTTTAAAGAACCCTTTACCAATACTTGTATAACAGGTTATTTCATTTTTTTCTAGTGATAAAGTATGTTTATGAGCTGTTTAATAGATACATTTTTATCAAAATAAAAAATGAATTAAAACAAAATTAATTAAAACTAAATGATGATGGGAACCCCTAAAAAGATGAAGCACCTGACAAAATGAGGCAAGGGTGTAGAGTTACATTCAAGCTATTTTAAGGCATGAACAAAATTTTTTTTCACAGGAAAAAAACATTTAAATATGTCATTTTGGTGATTAAAGATGAGTTTAAGGGATAAAATTATTGACTACAGGGGGACTTTAAAAAAGTTCACACCAAGAACGATAACTATATTAGCGTCCACACCAATGCATGATATCTCTCTGTTTGTTATAAGCACGCCCTGCAGTTTTGTCGTCTGCCGCTTTAAATGCTCAAGCTCTTTAAAGCAGGATGGATTCTGATTTGCTGTTAATGTTTTTATCATTCATCAGCTGGAAACAGGGCCTAAAACTAACTTTTGCCACACCTGCCAATGGAAAATGTACGGTTGCTTTTCGGTTGCTCAAAAATAACAAAGCTGGAGAATCTCACGCAGCCAAAATAATTGTCAGTAACGGTATTCAGCCTTACATTGTTCAAACCAGAGTCGGACACTGATGGAGAGACTCAGTAGAAGTTACAACTTTTAGAATGAAACTGGACGTTTCTGAATGGTTAGTGGATAAATTTATGTAGTTGCTGTGAAGTTGATTCAACTCATCGACTAGCATGTGCCGTCATGTTAATCTTTTGTACAAGACCCTTACGGACGCTCACTATACATAGCGTACCTGTTTGCCAAACAGGCATACGCACCAGGATAACGTTTATGATTGCTATCAAATGCTGTGAATGGTCTAATATTTTTTCCAAAATATCACTCGGACGGAAATGCTCATTTTTTAGCAATCAAGCTTACCAGGGTCAACTTGCAGGCTATCCAAGCTAATGAGACTCTAAATAGTGTTCTGTGCTCGTCTGTGCATCCAACGACAGAACAGTTAGCATGCTTTGCTCGAACTTTTGCCATGGCGTTACAACTGGTACACTGTTGTCGCTTGCGAAAACAAAATGGCGGCGCCGTGGGTGGAAACGTGCAGATTAAGGGGCGTTAATATTATAATAAGATCCCCTTCCTACGTCACAAGGGGAGCGACATCTGAGCGGCTCGTTTTTTCACATGCTTGCAGAGAAAGGCTTACCAAAACAAAGTTACTAGGTTGTCTTTTATCAGGTTTTCTGGGTTGGTAGAAGCACTGGGGACCCGATTATAGCACTTAAACACAGAAAAGGTCAGATTTTCATGATATGTCCCCTTTAAGGACATACGGCAGCAGGAATATAATTCTTATTTTAAGTATTTAAATTATATTTATCATTATTGTTATAGTTATCGTCCTCAGTGTGAATGGGCCTTTAGTGTTACTCAGGTGTAGCCAGATGTGGTCACAATAAACTGTTATTGAATGCAAAAGAGTCATGCAAAGATTCTTCAAAAACTTTTGTGTAACATAGGAAAGAAAAGCATGTATACGTGAGGATTAGGACACAAAAAAGGGACATTTGCTTGGCCTCGTGTACAATACAGGACAATCTAAATGATCAGTGGATCTCTGTAATGAATGAAACTCTATAGTCCTTTGAGTATTAGATGGGGGAACCTGAGAAACACCGGTCACCACAACATCACTTTACATTCACGTGAGGGGCAAGCACCATCACCCACGTTCAGCTAAGAATAGATGTGTGAGTGAGAGAGAAAGATTTCACCAATAGTGTACGTGTGTATCGCATATATCAAATGTTTTGACCAAAGACCTATTAAGATGTCATGTCTGGTGATCTTGGCATTATACAACTTTAAATAATAGTTTAGCCAAAGATAGTAAAATTAACAGTATTTGAGCAACAAAAAAATTGTAAAAAACCATCCAAGCCAATATAGAGAATTCTTTAAAGGATTGGTTCACTTTCAAATGAAAATTACCCCAAGCTTTACTCACCCTCAAGCCATCCTAGGTGTATATGACTTTCTTCTTTCTGATGAACACAATCAGAGAAATATTAATAAATATCCTGACGCATCCGAGCTTGTGAACGGGATAAACGAATACGTACTCCACACGGCTCCGGGGGTTAATAAAGGCCTTCTGAAGAGAAGCAATGCATTTGTGTAAGAAAAATATCCATATTTAACAAGTTATGAAGTAAAATATCTAGCTTCCACCAGACCGCCTTCCGTATTCTAATTACAAAGAAAATGTAAAACTCGCAGTTCAAAACGCTTATGCTACGTCCTACACCTTCCATATTCAACTTACGGAAAAAGCTTAACTGATGCAACGCCAGTTTCATTTTCTTCTTAAGTAGAATACAGAAGGCGGTCTGGCGGAAGCTAGATATTTTACATCATAACTTGTTAAATTTGGATATTTTTCTTACACAAACACATCTTTCGCTTCAGAAGGCTTTTATTAACACCCTGGAGCCGTGTTGAGTACGTTTATGATGGATGGATGTGGATGGAGACACTTTCTTCAGCTCATACTTGTTGATCCCATTCACTGCCATTATAAAGCTTGGATGCGTCAGGATATTTATTAATATATCTCCAATTGTGTTCATCAGAAATTCATATACACCTAGGATGGCTTGAGGGTGAGTAAAGCTTGCAGTAATTTTCATTTGAAAGTGAACTAATCCTTTAAGGCTTGTCCACCTTTTTCCTGACAAAAAGACTTAAACGATTAATTTCAAATTATACAATTCTGATTGTACCCAGTTTAAAAAATATATTGCAGTATTATTGCATTCATACGTAGAGTGAGCCTTCCACCGATTGTTTACAGTTTAACGGAAGCTACTCCCATAATTCATGCAAAGCGTCATAGTTGTAGGAAAAAGTTGGATAAAATTCTCATTGCATAAGTTGCATTTGTAGGCTATATAAATTTCCATTTGCTATTTTGTAAGATTTGGTTATTTTCCATGTCTTTTCCAGTTCTCAACCTAATCAAATCTCTTAGTTATAATTGTAAGTGTTTTATAGGGTTTTCTTAATTTAAGTGTTTGTTTTTTTGCAGCTGAGCACTGAAGGTTGCAGGTCTGGAAATCATAATTTTAAAGTGACTTAATATTTCCAGGTATAGGCACTGTACAATACAAAGAACAAATCTTTCTGTTTTTTTTTTTTTTTTAATTGATAAAGGTACAACAATTTATGTGAAAAAAAAAATGGTAGGAGGCTATTATGAGTTATCTATTTTTTGTCATGTTTTTCATACAATGCAATAAACCTATTAAATACAGCGAGAAGTGTAGCTAGTTAAGTTCCCAAACATGACTGTTTACAGTCGGTTATTTTCAGTGAATCAAAAACATAAAGCACCAATAGTGTGGTCCAATTCCAGAACGAATGACTCTTATGAGCCGATTCTTTTTTTATGAATCAAAACATACGGCGCCACTAGGGTAGTCTGACTCCGGAACGAATGAACCGGTTCTTTTTAGTGAATGAAAACACTACTCGCTTAGTTTTTACTGAATTACTTATCTGACTCACTTACCGATTTATTAAATGTCCAAATCAAAAGAACAGTTGTGTTAAATTCAAGGTTCGTGAAACTTAATTCAGCGTAGTTATTGTTCATATGACAATGAGTAGGCCTAGTTAAAGATGTTTTGTTGTAATCAGTGATATTTTATAATAGTAGGCTAAATTAATACAATAAATCAGACGTGTTAAATTTCTCATATAAGACCAGTTATTTATGTCGCCTTTAAAGACTCGCATGTTTAAAATATTAGCCTATATTAAATGTATTTCCTATTAGTTTTTATATCTGATCTGTTGAAATATGTAATGATCCCCATACAGTAGCTGCTAATGCTAAAGGCTGTAGTATACAAGAACTGCATTTCTAAACGTCTTCATGAAAATAATCGTTATTGGCACTGTTAAGGAATCGGAATCATTCAATTCTCCACGATTCTCATCCCATGTGAGATCGACTGACTGTGAGCGCCCGCCTCTGGAGGACATGCGCCGGGGACTCGACACGTGATCCGCTCGCCACAATCCAGTATGGCGGAATCCGTCGGTGAGTGGATCCGTCGTTGGCGCGCTCTCCAACGGGAATAAAGTCCGGAGCGTTGCGTCCGATCGCGGCGGAGCTGCTGAGAGGTGAGCGGCGACGATTCGCATGCGTTTTCCAGTGGTTTTATCCTTAAATGCAGCGATCACTTCAGTAAGAGAAAGAAACTTGTGGGCGATCAGATGAAACAATCAAAACAGTGTATATGTGTGTGCTGAATCGTAACTCTCGGAGTAGTTGTATCACGTTTCATGTGTGTAAGCGTTCTCTTCATACCTGCAGGAGAATCATACAGGTAGACTAATAGTCTGATATTTTAGATTATAATTAAGGCATATTACTGAACTATATAATGGTCATTGCACAAAATAAGTGATTTTTTTTTTTTTTAAATTCTGAACATTTTGTCTGTCAGAAAACGTTTTAAAGTGTTAAACTACAGCAAGTTTTTATATATTTGATTTGACATCATTTTGACAGTTTTACATATTTGACAGGGTCAACCAGTATGACAGTTGTCAGCTTTTCATTGCCATATATTCATGAGAGACATTTTAGGACCTGGTAGTTTTGTGCACCTTGAATGACTCATTTAATTTGTCAAGCATTTGATAAAAAATATGTTATATTGTTTCAGCTCCTCCTGGTTAAACATTATAGATACCTGTGGAATTACAACCAATAAACAGCGTGTTCCTTTCTGTCAGTGGAAGTTCTGACGTCATATGCATAACTAATGATTGTTGTGAGAGATATGCATCACATAAGAGTCGTTCTATGGTGCACGAAGGAATGGGTGAAATTGTTTTGAAAGTGAATTTAGATGTTTTTTTTTTTTTAATTCAGTATTCATAGATTTTACTTTTTGTTGCTTTTCTGATTATACCAGCAACCTCAATGCTATATTTGTAAAAAATAAAATTAATTTTTGAAATTAACATTTACTTTCCCATTACATTCTTTTAATATGGCTTAGCAGCAGACATTATTGATGCTTTAACCTTCTGTTGGATCACGAAGTAGGTGTATTAGTATGCATTTAATAGTAATGCTGTTTCTGTTTTGGCAGGAATGTGGTTTCCCTGTGCACCAATCAGAGAACGTTAGAAAATGTTTTTCATTTTCAGGAGATTAAAAGTTGCTTGGATGTATTATGTTAGGGTTAAATTTTGTTTTTGTGGCCTTAAAACGGTCTTGACGTAAACGACCAAACAGAACATGAGGGCTGACAAGTTCCCTGGGCTGTTTTCATGTTCTGAGTCGAGTCATGACGACTGTGTTGTCCGGTGGTGGTTATATCACGCTGTCGGTCTGGGCTGCTGTCACACGTAGCTGGTGGTTGAAGCTCTGACATGTGGCATCATGCACAGGCATATAAATCCAGGCTTTAATCACAGCCTGTAGGAAACTCGCTCGTCTTTCCACATTCCGGGTCTCGAGGACCGGCGCTCAGACCTTGTAAATTCCAGGCCCCACAGGAAGAAGGTCAAAGCAGCCTTCTGAGAACTTGAGAGTTAATCTAGTTTTGCTTGACCCTAGTTGTGCACTTTGGGATTTCTGGAAACAAACAAAAAAATAATGTGCACATGTGATTTTGTGTGGTTTTATATAACACTTTTTGGTATATTTTTGCTCTTTCCTTGAATTTTTTGCCCATGTTTCCCCACAAAATAAAAGAAAGTAATGATAGATAATATTTTATTTAAAAAAAAAAAAAAAAATATATGAAGTCCATTAAGATTTTCTGGCAATTAAATACTATTGTCCTCTCAACTCTCATGGCAAAGAAATATCATTCCATTACAGCAATGCAAAAATAAATAAATAAAAATGTAAAATCATTATACTGGCTTCATATTTGCTGACTGAAGCAAGTCGTATTACAGTGATGGGAATTTGATAAAAATATACTGTTTAGTATAATGAGAATTAGGCCTACAAAAATGGTAATGAGACTTGATGGTTGAATTTATGAAAAAAAAGTATATAAAAATTCACACAAAATGCATTGCATATAGAAATGCAAAAAACAATTGTCGTAAAAATTAATAGATTAAAAAATAGATTTTTTTTTTCTTAAAGCTACAATATGTAGATTTTCGCCGCTAGAGGTCGCCTATCAGTTTGAGCGCAGAATCTTGGGAGATGTCATCTTCACCTCACAGCCAGTGGAAAAGAATCGGGACGGGACTCGGCAGAAATCATGTTCATGGATGAGAATATTAACATCCGCGGGGCATTAAAAAGCATTAAAAGTCATTAAATGGATTTTGCGAAAATTAAGGCCTTAAATTTTAGCGCTGGTTTAACATGTCAGGGCTCGACACTAACGCTTGTCAATTAGTCCGGGATAAGTGTATTTTTTGAAGGGGCAAGTGAAAGAGAATTTTACTTGCCCAGCCGGGCAAGGACCTGATTAAAACGTCAATACCAAAAAAAAAACAAAAAAAAAATGCGAGAATGACTGATTTTATTACATTTAGTTTAAGTGGTGATCCACAGTGGATAATAATAGGCTGTATAATGTAGTGACGATAACAAGGTTGCGCTGTTGAGGCTCACGCACCATCTCGAGGAGAAATGGAAACATGAGCGAAGCACATTTAAAAAGAAGTTTTTATAACTTGATATAGGTAAGCAAAATCACACGACCAAGAATGCTGTTTTCCTAAATAGGCTACCGTCATGATTAAAAACGTGACACTGATTTCATACAACTGTTCAGTTAACAAATAGTTAATATTAAGTCACTTACATTTTAGAAGGAACACTGACTGTTTTTGTTCTATTTTAGCAGCAAAAATAGTTTCAAACAAAGATCACAGCAGAACCATAGCGCAACACTCAGCCTTGTTTTCGTTACTGAGTGATTCAGCGTTTTGAATGAATCGGTTGAGTCAATGAGCTGTTGCAGAGAGGAAAAAACAGTCTGGAAGAATAAATGACCCATTCATAAACAACTGCCTCATTCTTGAATGAATCAGCCATTGGAATAAATCGTTTAAATGAATGACTCACTTATTAAGACGGTTACTTGACGCCACTTACTGGTGGTTTAGTTTAATTTTTAAAAGTATCATTTTCCCAAACAAATGTAAAGTGCTGACACTTGGCAGAATACGAATGCAACAATGACATGATGAATATTCTAATTGCCTTATGACGTCATCTATCGACATTTACCGACATATATATATATATGGCATTAAAATTTAAAAAATTGGCATTAAAAAGGCATTAAAAAGCATTAAATTAGATTTGATGAAACCTGTAGAAACCCTGTATCAAGCAGAGCAGCGAGTGCTGTGCGAGCAGAAACGAGGCCACTGGAGCGATTGCTAATGAGAGACGAACGCGACACACGGCTCGAGCAGAGGAACTTGTATTATGCCACAGTCGCCGCTTCTGCTTCTTCCGGTCAAGTGTATGAGGTAACACAGCGCTGTTTATACATTTGACTGTGTTGAAAATGATGTTATAATGTTGTGTTCGCTCGGCGGCTGCTGTGAGACACTTGTTGCACACTTTTAGAATATCATATTAATAAATGCTGGGTGGCTTGTGTTGATAAATGGCATGCAATTAATTTTAGAACGTATTGTATGATGGAGAAAATGCTGTATTACTGTTACGACAGATATTGATTTTTTTTAGAACCGATACCGATAATTTGTGTTTATGTGCCCGATAACCGATATGCAGAACCGATATTTATTTACTGTTATACGTATGTTTTGACACGATTACAACACCACTGAACTGAACAAACCATTTTATTTATAACAATCACTCTCTCCTTGCATAGAAAACAAATCTTATTTATACACCAATAAATTTTGTTAATTTTAATCTTCATATTACAAAAATAATTTTATTTCTAAAAAGCATCAGCAGCAACACTAATGTTAATAATTAGCAAAATAAATGTAGAATGTCTAATGTTTTCAAATGGAGAAAATAAATTAAATTAAACTTGCAGAAATGTAATACTTCATTTTACAGCTTTAGTAGATTTATAAGCTGTTTAATAGGCTAAAGAGTGAAGAATAATTCGGTGGATAATGTTCTCTGGAATATTGGAATATAACAAACAAAACATCGTATTTTATTGCATTTCTCAACTGGTATGTTATATCAGAATTATTAATAATGTTTTTGTCGTTCTAGATTATGAAATATCTGCTGACAAAGAGCTGTTTATCTATGCATTTACACAGAACTATACTCAAACTGCGATCGCTCGTGGAGATAATAAATAATTAATTTCTATAGAGTTGCGTTTACTTGGATGTTTATTAGCGAATTAATGGTTATATAGTAAATGTTTATATAATTACGGTGTTTTAAACAAGTGAATCTTGTTAAAAGTTACATGCGGTGGCCGTGGAGCATTTCCTGAGCATCAACCCGCTGAGTGAACAGCAAAATGCAGACGACTTCACGAGACTAATGATGAGCATAGACAACAGAGAGAGAATTAAATTCAGCGCTTTTATTTCCAACATGTGCTCATTCATGGCTGTATTATTTAATTCATGCAAAGTTACATCTTTATTGGGACAAGACTTGACAAATTATCTTACGTGACTCCTTGAGCTTGTCTCTATTTCTTAGAGACAAGCTGCATAAACTAGCTACAATTCTGTCATTTATGTAACACATCTAATTTGTGCATTAATGGCTGTTATGTTAAATAAAGTTTACTAATTACAGCAAAGCAGGTAAGTATACTTTACCTGTGCACGCCGTTGTCTCGTCTCCCCTCAGATGCGCTGTAATGGCGATCCTGCGCGCAATTCTCAAAACACCCACAAGATGGCGGAGTTTATCGGTAAATCCGATATTACAAAACTGATATCCAATTATGGTAAAATGCTTAAATATCGGGGAAAATATCGGTAAATCGATATATCAGTCGATCTCTACTAAAAATAAAGCTGCATCTGATTATGCTATGTTAGCTACTTGACAAAATAGTGTTTTTCTCTGAGGCATGGTAAAAGCATGGTACTCGCAAAAAATCAAGAAAATTAGATTTAAACAATGAGACTATACGTGTTGAGCTATATAACAATAATTCGTTTTCTGTCTATAAATGTAACCAAACAGTTGTTCCCTTGTCTAATAAAACATGTAATATGTTAAAGCGTATTTGGTGTTTCCATGGTTTCTACAAAATAAAACCGTAAACCTAGGGTAACACAGATATGACGCCATTGACAGGCGACTCCTGTACACGTCCAGTATCCTTGGTTAAAATAGCGATTTTCTCATGAATTACAAATAGTTGGAAACATTTGGGATATTGTAAGTACTCAACTGAACAAAATATATAACACTGTTCTAGTGATTTTTTTTGGATATTTTACTGCAAAAATATTACATATTGTGCCTTTAATGCAAAATATAATTTATTATTTGTTTGTTTTGATTTTGGGGTTAAATGTGAACATTTTTGTGCGATTAACCTGTATGTTTTTTAAACTAGTTGAATTCATGTCCTGGTCAACTAATCCAATTACTTGTGAGTAAACTATTTTTTTTGTTCCAATAAATTAATACTTTTATTCAGCATGGATGCGTTAAATTCGTCAAAAGTGACAGTAAAGACTTTTACAGTGTTACAAAAATAATTCTATTTCAAATAAATTAGGGCTGCAACAACTAATCGATAATGAAAATCATCGACAACTAATGCTATTATCGATTAGTCGCGTCTGGCCACCGTGCATGGAAAACTTCCGCCAGGGTCGCGTCAAATTACAACGCTGAATAACGCATTTCTATGGACAAAATAGTGGAGGAAACAGAGTGAGCTGCTGCGGCAATGGTACGTGATCCAAGCGGCCCAAAACAGGAGAATTCTTTATTTTAAGCTTCAAGCTAATGCTAATTAGCGTAATGTTTGACATGCCTTGCCCTGTCAGGCGCTTTGACAGAAGCGTGTGCTGTTTAATGTGTGATATTTTTCTGTAAGTGTTAAAATTCACGCGAGTATTTCCATTTTGCATGAAGGCTCTTCCTGACAGTCTGCGTTAAGCTTCAGACTTTACTGAATGAGCGCCGGTGCGTGCAATTTTCAGCGCAAAAATATTCATGTGAGTGATACTGAAGACTGGAGTAATGATGCTGAAAATTCAGCTTTGCTGTCACAGGAAAAACGTTTTAAAATATATTTAAATATATTTCAAAATATTACTTTTTTGTTTTACTGGTCAAATAAATGTAGGCTTGGCGAGGAAAAATAAACTTACAGACCCTAAACTTTTAAACGGTTCTGTATGTTTTTTCTATGTCGACATTAATGACTTGCCATTAAGTTTGCACCTCTTTTCTTGTGCTAACAGTTTAACTGTAGGCTTGCCATAATGATTGACATTCCACTCCACTCATAGTGACTCGTCTATGATTGAATAATTATTTATACAGCACCTCTTGTCTCATTGAAAGCTAAAGTGAAAAACCTTCTCCCCTTGAAACACATTGTCAGTGAATGCACCAGCATCATTTATCCTGTCTGTGTTTCTCTCCCCACAGATCCAATCTGTGTGGCTTGGCAAAGTAGGATTCTGAATAACGACAGCGCTTAGTGAATGTGACTAAATGGCAATGTTTAGACCCACGCTTTATATAGTCTCAAATAACAATTTAAATCAGTTTGAGACCCTCGCTAATCAATTCTACTCCTTAGGGTACATAATTAACAGTGCTGGATGACTCATGGAGATTGGCAGATTGCACCGTTTGCTGCATCTGTGACTGAAGAGGAAAGAGAGGGAGATTTTGGCTCCAGCCGCTCTTACATGATGCTTAGCGAGGAAAAGCGATAACAGGAGACGGGGCGTAACTGTAGGTGGTAAATGCGGCTGGACAGATGACAAGTGTGACTGGCGATCCGTGGAAAGGTTGTCCCCTAACTGGAAAATTGGATGTTTGTCACAAGCAGTGTTATTTAGAGGATTGTCTTAATGTCCCTGAGGCCTTGTGTTGTCTGCTATGTCTCTGGATACTTGTAGGATGGTGCTTAAAGAAATAGTTCAGCCTAAAATTAATATTTTGTCATTATATATTCTTCCTCATGTTTTTCCAAACCTCTGTGACGTTTGTCAAACGCAAAAGGAGATATTTACACAGAATGTGCAAGCTGCTCTTTTCCGTTTAGTGAAAATGAATGGTGACCATTAGTTTCAAGCAACATTTTAGTGAATATTGACTTAAATTCAGTCCATTCCTTGCATAATGCTTTCATGTGACTCTGTGAGACTGGAATATACTGCAAGAGTCATATGGATTGCTATTTGCCTTTATTTGTAATGCTATTTTGTCCTTATTGGAGCTTGACAGTTTCTGGTTCCCGTTTACTTCAATGTTAGAGAAATGTTTTCATTTTGTATTTCACAGAAGTCAGTCAGATATTAGGGCTGCACAACTAATCAGAATAAAATTTGTGCGATTATCAAATAGCAAAGGCTCTGATTTAATGAAATAAAGAGTGAAGTGTGGAGCTGTGTTCTTTTAAACACAAGCAGCTCATGATCCAGTGTTTTCAGTGTTTCGGAGTGGCTCGGTTCACAGTAAATGCTGCTTCACATGAACTCCATCTCTGCATCTGCAATTTGGGTCGCTTATAATGTGCATTTGGGAACGCAACCATTTAAACAAACTTTTAATGAATAGTGTGTGTAAATTTAACATAAACATATTAGTATTGTAATTTACAGTTATACTTTAAAATAAAAATACTCTTTAGTAATATTTCTTATTTTAATATTTTTAATTGGTAAAAAATATTATTTTAGTTGTATTGATATAATCTCACATTTTTGGTCAAATTGTACAAACAAGCACAGCAAAGGCATTTTAATTGCAATCGCAATCTTACATTTTCTTAAATACTCTTTTTAGTAATATTTCTTATATTAAAATTTTGTTTAGTAAAAATATTATTAGTATAGTCATATTGATATATAATCTCACATTTTTGGCCAAATTGTACAAACAAGCACAGCAAAGGCTTTTTAATCGCAATTTTTAATTTTCTTAAATACTCTCTTTAGTAATATTTCTTATAGCCTATTAAAATTTTGTTTAGTAAAAAAAGTTAATATCATTTTTATTATTATTAATATTATTATTATTATTATTATTATAGTCATATTGATATATAATCTCAAATTTTTGGCCAAATTGTACAAACAAGCACAGCAAAGGCATTTTAATCGCAATCGCAATTTTTAATTTTCTTAAATACTCTTTTTGGTAATATTTCTTCTATTAAAATTATGTTTAGTAAAAAAAAAATATTATTAATAATAATAATGATATTATTCTTTTTATTATTATTATTATTATTATTATTATTATTATTATAGACATATTGATATATAATCTCACATTTTTGGCCAAATTGTACAAACAAGCACAGCAAAGGCATTTTAATTGCAATCACAATTTTCAATTTTCTTCAATACTCTTTTTAGTAATATTTCTTATATTAAAATTTTGTTTAGTAAAAATATTTTTATTATAGTCATATTGATATATAATCTCAAATTTTTGGCCAAATTGTACAAACAAGCACAGCAAAGGCATTTTAATCGCAATCGCAATTTTTAATTTTCTTAAATACTCTTTTTGGTAATATTTCTTCTATTAAAATTATGTTTAGTAAAAAAAAAAATATTATTAATAATAATAATAATAATGATATTATTCTTTTTATTATTATTATTATTATTATTATAGACATATTGATATATAATCTCACATTTTTGGCCAAATTGTACAAACAAGCACAGCAAAGGCATTTTAATTGCAATCACAATTTTCAATTTTCTTCAATACTCTTTTTAGTAATATTTCTTATATTAAAATTTTGTTTAGTAAAAATATTTTTATTATAGTCATATTGATATATTATCTCAAATTTTTGGCCAAATTGTACAAACAAGCACAGCAAAGGCTTTTTAATTGCAATCACAATTTTTATATCAACCCTCAACCCCCCCCCACCCCAAATCGGGCAGCCCTGTTATATATGATCTTTATGTGATATAATTTATGGTGTTGTTTTATCATTTTAGAGCATTACAGCACCCATCACATATGGAAAAGAGCAATAAATATATTCTTTGTGCTCCACGGAAGAAATAAATTCATACAGGTTTGGAACTTCATGAGGACTTTTCATTTTTGGACATTAGATTCAGTGGTTTGAGAGCTGTGTCGCCTCAGTGTGGAATCGTTTAGTGACTGTGTCTCTTTTGGTTTGTTTAAGCGTCCGTTCGTTTTTCCATTGTGCTCTGGTAGATCTTGGCGAGGCTTCATCTGGCAATTCATTTGGCAGGGTTCATTTGGCAATCTGTGTTTGTCCGAAACCCAAGACTGCAATAATGAAAAGCTTGTCTGTTTATATGATGGGTTTAATGAAAACTAAGTGTTTGTGGGCAGTGCGTCGGTCAAGGTGGTATGAACCTCATTGTCACCTAACTGTGACCCTTGAAGCTGTAACAACGCATCGCTGGGCCGGCAGACCTAGCGGAGGACGCAAAAGGCAGACAACAGTCGAGGGAAAGTGAATGACCGCAGTGACAGTGTGACTGATGATTGTTTTGCCCCTCATAAAGTCCAGGCAGGCACACAGTCACAAGGCTCATTTCCTGCTCTCTGTTTATCTGAAAACAGTCAGGCCTGTATGGAAATGGAGATGTTGAATTCTTGCTGCTCAACTGATGCTCATCTGACTATTTAAGGAATAGTTGACCCTAAAATGCAAACTCTGTCAGTATTTACTCACCCTCATGCTGTTCCAAACCCGCATGCTGTTTTTTTTTCCCCTGTGGAATGCATAAGGTGAATTTTTCAATCTCATGACGTGTCTTTTCCAACAATTCATAGTGATAATGGCTGTCAAGCTCCAAAATAGACAAATTAATCACGGTTAGAGTGATAGTTCACCCAAAAATGAAAATCTGTCATCATTCACTCACCCTCATTTCATTTTGTTTCTTCTATGTAACATAAAGAAGATATTTTGATGCCAAATTTATTGTGTTTTTTAAGTCAGTTGAAATTTTGATACCAAACATTCTTTGTATTCTGCTGAAGAAAGAAATGCATATAAATAAATAAACGACACGAGGGTGATGTTGAACAAATGGGAACTATTTCTTTAAAGAACCATAAAGTAATGCATAAAGCTCATGCTCCAGATCATCTCTGAAAAATCTTTCTGGTTCAAAAAATGGCTTCAACCTTGATTTATTCCTACACAAAACTATCATATGATTTCATAAGACTTGCACTATAGTGCACAAAAAAGTCAGTTGAACTACTTCTATGGTGTTTAATTGTCTATTATGGAGCTTGATGAAAAACTATGATATTATAGTTTTTTATTAACATTTTGAATTAGCTTTTATTTTTATATTCAGTTTATCAGTTTTCATAGGAGTTTTTAGTACTTTTGTTTTGTGCTTTTGTCTCTTATTATTTTTTTAAATATTACTATTTAGGTTTCATTTATTTTTTTGGTAGCACTTTACAGTAAGGTTTCATTAGTCTGCAGGTGCATTTGAAATGTTTTAACTATCATCTTTGTAATGAATGTCATTTCAGTTCTGCTTTGAGAATGAATTATCATATGCAGTAAAACACAACAATACTCAAGCCCTGTAAAAGGCTTTGCCACAAACTCGACCGACTGGCTTCTCTCCTGTACGAGTCTCTTCAGACCTTACTGTACATGAATTGTGAGCTTCTACAACTTTTGACCTCCTAACTGAACTCCTTTCCACAAATTGATCATAGAAATAAAAACAGTATAAACAAAAATGAATAACACAGTTACAATAAGTGCAACCATAATCAAAGTACTCTCTCAATATTAAAAGTGCAAATAGAGACCAAATTTTTCTTCAAGCATGATAAAGAGCTAAGAGATGGTTACAACTACACAACCCAGGCTAAGATAGCTTTCATATTGGAAGATATTTGCATGCATCAGGGAGCCGCTTTCATAATGCAGGGTATTGAAATCGTGTTTGAATGCGCGCTCGCGTTTTACTTTCACTTTTGCGGTCACGCGTACTCTGTGAATAGGGAGCAGTGGTACTAAGCATGCATTATACAAGATAAGACATCTGTCAGACACTTAGGCTCTGTTGAGCAACGAATCCGCCGCCATGGTCTTGTCAGTCATCTTACTCTCGTCACATGATCAGTGAACTCTGATTCCTGCTGCACGTACGACTGCAGCTCGTGTTGAATGAGCTTGAGCTTGAGCTTATCCAACTGAATTAAATGTTTTTTTTTTAATTTCTGTAAAAAGCAAAATGACAGTGGAGGCGTAATGTAAATGTAGCGGTGGCATATTCTATCCTAATTTCACCCTCACACTCCGTCATGAGACAGCTTTTCACCTCGATGAGAAATCTCGTCACATTTTAATCTCGCGGGATCTCATGGCACGAGATCTCGTCACACCCCTAATTTTCACTGAACGATAATAACCGTAGTTACTGGAAAAGCTATGTGAATATTTTTCCAAAAGTTCCCCAGTTGTGTTCCATGCAAAAAAAAAAAAAAAAATTTGCTTATGAATCTGGAATGCCATGAGGGTGAGTAAATAATGACAGAATTTACATTTTCAGCTGAACTAATTCCTTTAATGAACAGTTACTGCATCAAATCACTGGGTAAAACATACGCAATCTGTTGCTCACCAGCCCATTTTTTAACATGTCTTGCACTAGTTTACGCTGCCAAAACAAGACGCCAGTGGTTGAGCGAATTCCTTAATGAAGCATTTGGCCATAGTGGCATGAGAGCGAATTTAATGGCACACAACACAGTACCACGTCAGTCCTGGAAAGAAACATTGAAAATCACTGCCTGCCTGGTAGTAGATGTGGAGTTTCTTTGCAATACGGTTCCCTCAAAAGTTGTGCAACTTTGTAGTTTTAAATGGAATGTGACACAAAGAGCTTTAGCTGGGGTTTAGCCGAGGCAAGACATTGGGAAAAAGAGATTTTTATGGTCAGCCTGTGGAACTGACTTCCCAAAGGCATTGCTTTCTTTGTTGATTCTCAGCTTAGACTCATTCATACCTGCCAAACAGTAAATGCTCACTCTCATCAAAAGCACAGTCATTTAGCGTTTAAACATTCATTAGCTCCTCTAGTGCGGTGTAATGGCTAACTGGTAGTATATTTGGCTTGCTGGTGTTGTTTTGTCCTGTAGCGTACATGAGCGAGCAGCGGTGAGTATTGTACAAACACAGGCGACATCCTGTCATATTGGATTGGGTGTCGTTTTCCTGCTGAGCTTGGTAGAGCGGCTTTTCTCTTCGGGCCTGTCAGCCTGTGTCAGATCTGCTCCTCCGTGATGGTCACCCTAGACGGCTGACCGGCCGGCCATGTTTCGTTTTTTTTGTTGTCCTAGACGGGATGATGTAAGACTGAAATTATGCAGAGGGTATGTAAGTCTCTTCCCTTTCCCTCAGGTTAAACCCGCACCCCCAGACATGAGCAGTCGGGGTCAGTGGACGCTTGACCGACTTTGGCTGATTTTTGTCCTGAAGCTATCTGTTAACATTGCGCCCCGCTTCCTTGACACACTTTTATGCAAAACTAGGCCATCGTTCCTATTCCTGTTTTTAAAAATGTCTTTATGTGTATGTCTAGTTGTTATTAGACGTGCCGATATTCGGTAATACGATAAATCACGATAATGAATATGCACAATATTGTTATCGTGGGAATTTCAAAATACCGTGAATAATTATTCATTATGAATTATTCAAATTTTTATAAAACATTTTAAGAATACTTTCCTCATCAACCGTATAAAATGCACAACACCGCTGTATTCTGCATCAAAGGAACACGCGCACTCAGATGTAAAAAAGCCCAACATGCACGAGAAGCACAGGGCAGAACAAGTGAAGGAGACGCGCTGAATCAAAGTTCACATTCACTCTCGGACAGCAGAGGGCACTGATGGAACAGCTGAAATGCAGCGGTTACCCCGGAAACCCCGTAGACAAAGCAGCTGCTACTGAGCAGTAATTAAATTTCTTCAAACAGCCATTCAGTTTTTTGAATTCGCAATGTTGTTCATCACAGCACCAAATACTTAACACTTAAAGACTTAATAGGCTATTTATTTTCAAACTGAACTTTCAAACTGTTTTTAGGAGAAGGGAAACAGCGGTGTAGAATAAATGTAAAATATATGAAAAATACGGCGTTTTTTTTAAAAACAAAGCATCAAGACATGTTAAACTGCACCCCATAAACACAATCAAGCCTAGAAAAAAAACAGTGAACCACCCCTTTAAACATTTTTATATTTTAAGCTGGACTACAACATGCCCTAATGATTGAACATGTTCTGATTATTTGTTATTGTTCAGTAACAATTATAGTGAAATAAGGCTTCATTAGTTAACATGTTAATTCATTATTACCAAACTGACAATGAAAAATACTTATAAAGCAATTATTAATGTTAATTTCTTAGTTAAAGTTTAATAACATTACTAAAATCAAAAGTTGTTACTATTTAATGGACTAAAACTAACAATGATCAGTTGCATTTTTTTTTAACTAACATTACTAGCAAATACCTTCTGTAACAAGCTTCAGCAATTATCGCAACATGAAAATTTGATACCGTCACATGCCTAGTTGTTATGTATTGCAGGGTTCCCTTGGAAATCTTGGAAAACCTGGAATAAGGGGTTTTAAATGGGCAAGGCTGATATCTAAAGAGCTGGAGCACCCTAATGGTGATATATCGGTTTATTAATAGCAAATGTGAAGGCCATGAAATTGCTGAATTTAAATGAACACTCAAAATCCCAAGAAAAAATGTTGTCATATTAATATATTTTTAAAATATATTTTATATGATCTATATTTATACTTATTTTTTAATCTTTAAGTATTTGACAACAAAAAAAAGTTCACTTTTTCTTATTTCCTTGGCTATTACCATAATTTTCATATGAATTTTTTTTTTTTTTTAATCCAATTTAAGTTGTGGCTAACTTGACCATGCACCTTCATACTGTGGTGACAAGTTAACGATACTGTAGAAAGAAGAATTTTTTTTATTTTTTATTTATAATATTTTAGTTGTGCCAGGCTTGACCATGCATCTTCAGACTATTGTAGAAAGAATTATATTGTAATATTTATTTTTATATTTATCTATGTATACATTTATATCTGTCTATATTTTATATATATCTTTATCTATATTTTAGATATATTTTAATATAGATATATATCTATATTTATTTTATACAGTCAAACCAAAATTTATTCAGACACCTTCAACATTTCACACATTATCTCAGTTTATTCGCTATAGTTATGACAAATATGACAAGATCTCAGAGTTAAACTGTGTCAGAAAAAATTAATCTTGATAATGTCAGATAACACTTAAGAAAAAAATGGTCAGGTCAAAGTGTCTGAATAATTTTTTGTCCCAAATTTTGGTACTGGTAGTCCACTGTATGAAGACTTTTTGGGTATAATATGTCACAGTTTACTTTATTTTGCTATCCTCACTTACATAAATGAACTATAGTGTCCTGCACCCACTAGTAAAAAAAATATAAAACATTATATCTGTTGTCTGAATAATTTTTGGTTTGACTGTATATTTATAATTAAATATTAAATATATTATAAATGTGCATTTTTTCTTCTTTTCCTGTTGATTACCGTAATTTTAATATTTTAGTTGTGGCTGTCTTGCATGCATCTTCAGACTGTGGTACCAAAATATTAATGAAACTAGAAATAATGATGCTGTAATATTTTTATTACTATTATTTATTTATTTATTATTATTATTATTATTATTATTATTATTTGACTTGATCTGAAATGTCCTAATCATTCCAAAGCCACCATTTTGGTATCGAGCCATGTCTAGTGCACTTTCACCATACGTCAGAAAACCTTTTAGACCGATATGTTTCATATGAATCCATTGTGTATGCATTATCTTATCATTTATCAGATGTTTTTTCATCCATCTGTGTCTGTGTTAGAAGACACCACTGACACTTGAGGAGTAGGAATGACAATGATTTGGTACGTGAGCAACATGACTGAAATAACAAACATAGTGTGATAGCCAGAGAGCGTGGAAACCAGCCACTTGAAAAGATGAACACTTACATGCTGTTAACATGTTTTGATATGGGGTAGGGGTGGGAGAAAAAATCGATCCATCGATGCATCGCGATTCTCTCTCCAACGATTCTGGATTCTGAGCTTATAGTTTTTATTCAGATGCGCGATGACGCTGCGTGTGCTTTAGAAACACCCGGATTCTGCTTGCTTCCAATTCCTCACACACGTACACCACTCAAACCTTCCGTAAAATAATCTTTCATAAAGTTCGGAAAGGTTGAAGCGAATTACGACATTCGAGGGCTTCACTGCACAGGATGTGTTTGTTGTTGCTGTGCGCGGTCTCGCCCGTCGGTATTTTCCTTACACATGCTCTACGAAGGCATGTCGTTTGGAATGCAATGGACTTATACATTTAAAATATGAAACTCACTTACAGAAGGTTGCTTTCAATTTCAAATGCTAATGCGCGTTTTTGTTAAGAGTGCTCGCGCGCGTGGCTGCGCACTACTCCGTGTAAGTAGTTTAATGTACTTGCGTCTCAAAATGGTTTTATGACGCAAAATTAATGTAAACACAGACAGTTTTGTCTTAAAGGAACACTCCACCTTTTTTGAAAATAGGCTCATTTTCCAACTCCCCTAGAGTTAAACAGTTGAGTTTTACCGTTTTCGAATCCATTCAGCCGATCTCCGGGTCTGGCGGTACCACTTTTAGCATAGCTTAGCATAGTTCATTGAATCTGATTAGACCGTTAGCATCTCGCTCAAAAATGACCAAAAAGTTTTGATATTTTTCCTATTTAAAACTTGACTCTTCTGTAGCTAAATCGTGTACTAAGACCGACGGAAAATGAAAAGTTGCGATTTTCTAGGCTGATATGGCTAGGAACTATACTCTCATTCCGGCGTAATAATCAAGGAACTTTGCTGCCGTACCATGGGTGCAGCAGGCGCAATGATATTACGTACCGCCTGTGACCCTGCTTGCACAGGGTGCGTGCCTTGCAACCATGGAGACATTTGTGAGAGACGCTGCGTAATATCATTGCGCCTGCTGCACCCATGGTACGGCAGCAAAGTTCCTTGATTATTACGCCGGAATGAGAGTATAGTTCCTAGCCATATCAGCCTAGAAAATCGCAACTTTTCATTTTCCGTCGGTCTTAGTACACGATGTAACTACAGAAGAGTCAAGTTTTAAATAGGAAAAATATCGAAACTCTTTGGTCATTTTTGAGCGAGATGCTAACGGTCTAATCAGATTCAATGAAGTATGCTAAGCTATGCTAAAAGTGGTACTGCCAGACCCGGAGATCGGCTGAATGGATTCGAAAACGGTAAAACTCAACTGTTTAACTCTAGGGGAGTTGGAAAATGAGCCTATTTTCAAAAAAAGTGGAGTGTTCCTTTAAGGGATTGACAGGTAAAACCGCATTTCTTATTATATTTCAAGAGATCCATGCGTGAATGCAACTTATTAGATCTCCCGCTGTCTATGATGTAACAATCAAACGACAGTAAACATGAGAAAGAAAACGTTCAGATAATCTTAAATAATAAATGCACTCTTTGTTTATTGCTTGTAATATGTTCCGTTGCTCCTCTTTATTATTTGCTACTTTCTTGTATGTTTTGAAGTTATATTAGTTTAAAATTCTTAACATATTGTTTTAATTTTTTTTCAATTTGTAATTATTTTAAAAAGTAGGCCTTATGTAAGGATATGTAAATGTAAGGATTTTAAGGTTTTTAAGTTGGTAAACTAATTAATTAATAAGAAAAAAAAAAAAGTAGATCAAGAATCGTTTTGGAATCGGATTGTGACTCCCAGAATCGGAATCGGAGCGGATCGTGAGGTGACTAAAGATTCCCACCCCTAATATAAAAAACAAAAAAAAAAACCCTTTACTAAAATAGGTCTGAGCTGAGAATAGCAGCGGTACTCCGGGTGGAAACATCTCTTTCCTTGCGGCTCTCCAAATGCCACTTTGACTTTTTATATCAGGGGTTTCCCTCAAGTCAACCCTGCGTCACTGCGGTTCACACGGTCACGCTGGTCTTGCTGCTGGGGCCATTTGTGGTTTGGGACGAATGTAGTTGGTCAGCGATCTCTGAGCCGTGAGGGAGTGAGTGACTGAGCTGTAGTGTTCAGTTCGGGTCAAGGGAGGAAGCTCACTCCATTAAACACTCTCAGGAAAACATTACGCCTCATGTAGACGGACAGAACTGCAAATGATGTTAGAGAAGTGGGTTTCTTTGGCAGCTCTTAAAGGTGAAGTGTATAATTTTTGTGAAATTTCTGTTTTCCACTGTTACAGAATTGTTCATTCACTGAATTTAAAGGGGCAGTATGTAATATTGACAGCTAGGAGTTGAAATTGGTACTGCAGTCCAAATTCAAAATATCGGAGAGAGTTGTTTCCCTACTTAATTGTTTTTGTTTAGTTTTCATTTGTCATTATTTTAGGGAAAAATGTAAACAGATGACTGAAATGGTTTGAAATGGTTCTGTTTAATGAATCAAAGAGAATCAGTATGTCAAAAAATAACAATGCATTGGTCAAATGTTTTGGTTTGTTATTTGTGGTTTGATGAATAAGTCAAGAACTTCTTTGAATAATTCAACAAGTTCTTTTTGATCCATTAAATAGAACCAGTTCAAAAGAGTCATTTGTTCACAAATAGGACTAGAATTTTTACTTCAAATTAAACACAAACATTAAAGGTACACTATGTAACTTTTGGCCCTCTAGCGGTTAAAAAAAACAAAGAACATTGTTTTGGTTGTGCTTCGGCTCTGCGTGACTGTGATGATGAATATGGTTATTCTACTGCTCATAAAACATTCACTACTAGGCTTAAGAGATATAACCAGGTTAGATGGAAAGGATCTCAAGCTGACTAGCTGAAGACGTTACTCTATACCCATTAATAGACACGGTACTTCCTTGAAAATAAATTCCAGCACAGTGCTACAACAGCCATAATGAAATGACCCTTCACAATAGATAATGCTTTACAATAAACTCTGTTAGAGAGCTACATATGGCAATTTATCTGTTCAATAAAATACCTTACTCACCAGTAATAAAAAATCCCTCAGTACTCACCATTTCCGAAAGCCAAGCCAATCTTGATTCTTGTTTTATTACGGCTCTGTCGCTCCCCTGTTCAGTTTTTTTTTTTTTTTTTTTTTTTCTTTTTTTTTTTCTGCCGTACCATGGGTGCAGCAGGCGCAGTGATATTACACAGCGTCTCTCACAAATGTCTCCATGGTTGCAAGGCACGCTCCCTGTGCAAGCAGGGGATCACAGGCGCTGCGTAATATCATTGCGCCTGCTGCACCCATGGTACGGCAGCAAAGTTCCTTGATTATTACGCCAGAATGAGAGTATAGTTCCTAGCCATATCGGCCTACAAAATCGCAACTTTTCATTTTCCGTTGGTCTTAGTACACGATGTAACTACAGAAGAGTCAAGTTTTAAATAGGAAAAATATTGAAACTCTTTGGTCATTTTTGAGCGAGATGCTAACGGTCTAATCAGATTCAATGAACTATGCTAAGCTATGCTAAAAGTGGTACCGCCAGACCCGGAGATCGGCTGAATGGATTCGAAAACGGTAAAACTCAACTGTTTAACTCTAGGGGAGTTGGAAAATGAGCCTATTTTCAAAAAAAGTGGAGTGTTCCTTTAACTAACAGAAATTATATAATTATATACCCAGCAATGATGTAAGGAAAGCCTGTTTTAGGCTGTTAAGGAAATGAAATTAAGCCAAATAAGAACTTTAATTTGAAATAAATGTTAATTTATAAGCAGCCTACTTCAGTGTGATAAGTTACCATATCATCATGCTTAACACTGAGAATTTTAATAATTGTAATGTGATGATCAGGTGCAGATCATCGGATAAATCAGAGAATATCATTGGACGGTTGGCGGGTGGATGCACAGACTTTGTCTTTGTTCAAGAAGAAGAACAACAATTGCTGAGTGATTTAAAAAGATCTGCAGTGAGCCTCACATACTGACTTTTTGCATTGAAAGCTGAACTTTGTTAAAACTATTTGCACTGATTTATTGTGTTGGTTAAATTTTGTTCATTTGTGCTTTTTTATTCCTTTGTGCAGTGGCTCAGGAGATGAGTTTTTGAGTCTGTAAAAAAAAAAGTCAACAAACTTAAAATATAAAACCAAAGATTGTTTGAGGTAATGTAATCTTGTTAAAACAGATTTTATAAAATCGGTATCGAAGTCAAGGTATCGGTATCGTATCGGTATCAAATTTTTGAACGATACCCAGCCCTATAAAGGATTGATGTTGTTATTGACTCATTATTTAAATTTTGTTAATTTTGTCCCTAATGAATTGAGTTAAATTAAGTTTGAATCATTGTAAAAACTTACTGAATCGGTTGAAGCGATTCCTGACATTTTAGTAAGCAACTTGAACTGTTACTGTTATAAATGATAATTCAATTAAAAAAAAATGTTTAGAAATAATTTTTTAGTTTCTATCTCTCTGAGATACAAAAAATCATTAAGGAACCTGAATCCTTAAATGGAATCAGAATCAGAACCAAAATCGTTAAATTCCCCTTCCTCCTTCATGTATGCATTGATAAAAATATTATAAATAGCTGTTTCTTTAGTTACCTACAACTCTGTGTCATTGTGGCTTGAGTCTCCGCCCATGCTTTCTCACATTTACTCGAGATCCTTATCCACTGTGTCCATGCACGTCCACTTTCGCTCTTTGTTTATTGCGCTCATGGGGCGGGAATGGCGCCATGTGAGACATGTGATGACAGCAAGTGCAAAAGCCTGCTGGAGGAACTGGAACTAAACTCCCTCCAGTACATGTAATCCACGCCACCTGGCCCCAGTGAGAAGCCATACTTACTTTGAGAGGAAAGCTGGAAAATCAGACATCCCGTAAAGATGTGTGTGGCTCTGCAGAGACGTGCTTCTCTAAAACAAACAGATTTATAGAGTATTATGCTTCGCGTAATTCTGGGGCCTGTGATGCAACACCTTTTCCTGGTGTGCGCGGAAAAATTCACGTCAGCTTTGGGAGTTGCTAAGATTAAATCACATTTTCTTGGCACATTTAATTGGGATCGAGTACTTGCAGTTTGTGATTTTTGAGGGCATAGATGTGTGGTTTGGAGTCGTCTCGTGTAAATGTGAAGCAGGCATGCCCTGTGTGATGTTTCCCTTGTCGCAGCAGGTTTTTCAAATGGGTTTGACTGAATTTAAAACAGCACTAAAGTAAAATCTGTGCATATCACAATTATTCATGTGCTGTACAATACATTTTCAGAATTTATGATGGCCTGTGATTTGCTGACATATGAATCTTATACATAATTGATTTATTATGGCTGAAGTTACAATAAAATTGACCCTGTTTTTAATGAACGCTCTTCATTAAATGTTCTTCTATTCCTTCAGTGCATGTTATTCTAAAGGGAATACAAATTGTTTGTCTTTATAATCTTTAATAAAATGTAATTTTGATTAAACCCTAACCAAACTCTAACCTATCCCTAACTTTCCTTTTTTGTCTGACATCATAATTTAATTAATCTGTTAGAAGATGAGTCAGTCTTGAACTCGCTCACACGGTGTGTTCGTAATCGCATACTGTCTGAATAGATACTGCATTTGAATTTGAACGTACTTTGCGACAATTAAATTTTTTTTATATAGCATATAGTACATTTATATAGTATGAATATGGGTATTATGAATGAAATTCGGATGTACTACATCCGCCATGTTGTTACTGTCACGTGACCTACCATCGTCAGTTGCGTCGCTTCACTTCAGTTCATAAATCCTATGGCCTCATAGGATAGTAAAGTGTCCATTGAATGCACACTTCAGAATCTCGGCGGAAGTAGTAGGTCATCCGGGTACCTTTTGCCTACTTTTTTTCCCAAACACTGTGTATTTGGACATACTACTCAGTCTATGTACTGTTCTTTGCAAACTATATAGTAGCAAAGTATTCGATTACAGATGCAGCTACAGATTCTAAGCACTTCTTGACTTGTGTTTTATTAAAATAAGTAATTTATGTTCATCCCGTTCAACTCAATATGAACCCGAGAACTGTTATTGTGTTGTGTACTTAAGGGATGTGTATTTTTGTTTAGTCTATAATTGCGACCAATTAATTGTGTGATGGGGTTTTCTTCCTTAAAGCTCCCAAAAGAACTGTTTTGTTAAAGGATTAGTTCACCCCCCCAAAATAAAAATTATCCCATAATTTACTCACCCTCAAGCCATCCTAGGTGTATATGACTTTCTTCTTTCAGCTGAACACAATTGGAGTTATATTAAAAATATCCTGACTATTCCAAGCTTTATAATGGGAGTGAAAGGGACCTGCGACTCTGAAGCCCAAAAAAGCACATCCATCCATCATAAAAGTAATCCATATGGCTCCAGGAGGTTAATAAAGGGCCTTCTGAAGCGAAGCATTGGGTTTTTGTAAGAAAAATATCCATGTTTAAAACTTTATAAACTATAATCACTAACTTCCGGTAACGGTTGTACATGAATCTAGTTCTGGCGGAAGATTGACCTCTGACCTGGCGCATGACGTATTGACGAACGTGGAAACACAGAGGATGGACCAAATCAAAACACTGGTCACGAATTTGAAGTCTAAAATGAGAATTTTTAAGGAGAAATGTCAGAGGATGTCGATATAACAGAAGAGGAGCTTGAGTTTGTGGCCTAGCCCTATTTGTTTGAATCGCAAGAGGTGTGTACTCTCACCTAAGTTTACGCTACTCCTACATCTTACGTCATATGTCGGGTCAGAGGTCACTCTTCCGCCGGAACTCGACTTACCGGAAGCCAGTGATTATAGTTTAAACATTTTTTAATATGGATATTTTTCTTACAAAAACCCATTGCTTCACTTTGGAAGGCCTTTATTAACCCCCTGGAGCCGTATAGATTACTTTTATGATGGATGGATGCACTTTTTTGGGCATCAAAAGCTCAGGTACCAATTACTCCCATTATAAAGCTTGGAAGAGCCAGGATATTTTTTAATATAACTCCGATTGTGTTTGGCTGAAAGAAGAAAGTCATATACACCTAGAATGGCTTGAGGGTGAGTAAATTATGGGATAATTTTAATTTTTGGGTGAACTAACCCTTTAAGGTCCTGAAATTAGAAATTCTCTCAGATTCCCTTATTAGCCTTACCCAGCACTACTTGCCAGAAACATGGTATTCAGGTAAGCCCACCCTCACAGACTGAGTGATTTTTCCTTTACACCAGGCCTCATTCCTCTTGGAACAGCTGATGTTTATGGTTACATAACATGGCTAAGCTGTGAAGTCCTGCTGTGTGCTAGACTGCCCCAGATACTGTTGTTATGCTGACAGACAGGTTCCTTTGTTCCAGGTGGACATAAGGAGAAATGTACACACACTTATTGTGGGGCGAGCTGCGTTATGTCTGCTTGATGTGATTGTTATTGTCAGTTCTGTTAAGCTTTGTGACAGCAAATATGGCAGGCTGGGAGGGAATGTGTCAGCGTGGCAGATTGGTAAAGGGTGGTTCACACCCGCCCCGCCGCGTGTCAAAAATGTGTCACGGTGTCCTTCTGCTCTGGCCTTTGTCACGTATGTACTCTGTAGAGGAAAAGCCCACTTGAGTGACGTGCACTTCATCTCTGGCTCTGTTACAAAACCTAGTGAGCTGCCTACATAGGGGACGTTATAAGTCCTTCCCGTTGACCAAACGCTAAGGTAACATTGCATGTGTTACACTGAAGGTAATCCTATAATGTGCTCATCTTCTGATGTGCTATTCATATGTTGTGCTAATTAGGGGCTTTCGTACTAGAGGAACCTTTTCATAGTCCTTAGAACTAATGGCGGAAGTACCCGCTTTTTGGCGTTCGCACCGCAAGGAATGATTTTAGTTCTAGGAACGCCTTTTGGGGGAACTAAATTAGCTCCTACTTCAGAGTAGGATCTAACCCAGCACAATAGGAACTACCAGTGACGTAAAGGTACGCTGATTGTCCGAATGCACACGAAACATTAGCCCCCGGCATTAAAAAAAAGCTGTGTACACACACAGATTATAGCCTATATATTTACTCTACTAACTAACTCTACAAACATTGAAAACAGTGATAGATGGACCTCTCAACCTTTGCGCTAAGGAGAAAATCCAACGTGACTTTGAGGGGACCAAGTGAAACATGATTATGTATTTCTGCTCAGCTAGCAACATTGGGCATCAACCACACGGCAAACGCTAATACTTTTTCATATACTGTTTACTTTCTTTGTTTAACAGTTCTATCTAATAATGTATTAGACAGGACTGTTAAACAGATCGTAAACTAATGAAGACAGAGAATGGCTCTGGTGTTCTTAGCGCAGTCAAAATAAATGTCACAACAACAAGCGCTGCTTGCGTCACTTCAGAGTTCCTACTGGCGGTGCGAATGCAACCAGGAAAATGGCCCTACATTTAGTTCTTGGGGAACTGCCCTAGAACATTTACTTGCGGTGCGAAAGCCCCTATTGTATGTAGAGCTTTCCAAATCACTTTCAAGGTTATGTTTCAGTTGAATATGTTGCCTAATGTGTAGGCAGCAGACAGCAAAGCAGCTCATTAGGTATTGAGAAACAGCCACAACATCAGGTATTGACACAGCCATTACATAATTTCTTTTTTTCTTCTCTTTTGACAGTTCAAGCCTATCGAGTGAAGAGGAACCAACACGCAAAGCTGGATTACGGCCAGAGGGGGCGCAATGAGTTTCTGAGATTGCCCTTTCTTTCCTGTCCCGCATCTCTTTTGACTCGTCTTTCCATTCAACAGTGGATGGTGACCAGCCAACGAGTCCCAGAGGAGCCGTGAGGTGTTTCTCACATCCTCATCTGCCAGGACACACTCCTCTTATTATCAAACCAGTCACTTCAGAAAGAGCCGTCGTTGCCACAATGAGTTCCCACAGCCGCCCAGGTAAGAGCTCTTTGTGGCCCTTCAGTGCTTTTCATCTAAGGTTACCCCTCTCAGAACAAGATAAACACTATGGAATCAGCTCCGCTCCGGTTTCAATTACGTCTGTCTGTAAATAAACCTTTTGTGATCCAGATATGTGCCATTACAAACCCGTTTTTCTTGGTAAAGGAGGATAGTGTTTCTCTGCTACAGGAATAGCACGTGATTGAGCTTCGATGGTTGAGAATCAGCCTTGAGATGCCAGAAAAGGCTTTTGAGCAGCTTTTTGATTCGCACTCAAATATCTGTCCCCTCGACTTTGCCAAGGCCGCCTTGTCCAACTGTCAGCTCGAGGAGGAGTTTGATTATTCTTGGAAAAAATTGTAAGCTGTGCTGCTTCTCCCTGGCTCCCTCTCTTCCTTTATCTTTCCTCTTCTCTCTTTCTGCTTATATTTTCCTTTTTGTGTTCGCAGAGGAAAAGGTCAAAGAGTTTCAGACGGTTTCTTTTCATTGAATCATCCGCTAGACAGATGAGCACTCAGTATTTGTACTGCTTCATTCTGTGAGCCATTGAGTTAGTAAAGCAATGAGGCATGAGAGGTCAGTTACAGGGATTTTTCAACGATTAATGATGTTGAAATCCAGGCAATTCAATAGGACTCTTCGCAATTGGGAATTTTGTGTAAGTTTTCTACACACAGATTTCGCAACAGGTTCAAGTTGATCTTGCAGACAACAGATAGCAGCTTGGTTTCAAAGTGACTTCTGTTTGAGCTGTGCTTCATACATTGATACACTATTGACAATAGACAATCAACCTTTTTGCACCTTTTTTAATAGTTACATCCATTAATGATGATAATACTCAAAAATATTAAGCAGCACAACTGTTTTCAACATTGATAATAATAATAAGAAATGTTTCTTGAGCACCAAATCAGCATATCATGTGACTTCATGTGACACTGAAGACTGGAGTAATGCTGCTGAAAATTCAGGAGAAAATTATGTTTTAAAATATATTCAAATAGAAAATGGTTATTTTGAATTGTAATAATTTTTCACAATATTACTGTTTTTGTTGTATTTTTGATTAAATAAATGCTGCCTTGGTGAGCAGAAGAGACTTCTTTACAAAACATTAAAAAAAAAATCCTACAGACCCCAAACTTTTGAACAGCAGTTTATGTATGAGTATATTGAAATATTTACATGAAATACTGAGAGGTTTTTATCTTAATATTGTTTTATGTGATGGTGTTGAGAGCAGTGTTTTGCTCCACATGAGTAGATTACAGAAACAACACTCATTAGCCAATCATCTCACTCCTGATCTTCTCAGAGGGAGAAAGACTTCGCCGTTGGTGGTCTGTGTTGCTAATCCAGGGTTGATGTAATAGTTTTGTTTTCTCCGAGCTGGATTGGAGATTTGGAGGCCTGATGTCACCTCTCACACATCCCATCTACTAATCCGCTTTTGGTCCGAAAGAGCAATTTCAGCCGGGGATCGCCAGCATCAGTGTAATCTGGTTTTTCTCATCAGAAGAGGTCATTCCCTGATCTCTCTCTCACTGCATTTTCTTCCACATCACATTCCTTCAGCATCTGTTGACATTACCCAGTTTGCCTCAATGTGAACTTTCTTCTCAAGACCACTCCTTCACATCTGTGCAGAGAAACTATTTGGACACTACTGGTCTAGGACTTAATGATATTAATAAGCAAAAATGTTTTTTTTTAAAGCACATTATTGGTGCTACTGAAACCCATAACACTAACTTTGATACCTGAAATCATGTGGTTTTTGATGAGAAACAATAAATGGCAAAAAAAAACCAAATACAATAGATTTTTTTTGCTAGAAACCACTCAGAACACCTTAGCAACCACATTACAACGCAAACCTTTCTCTATGTCTTACTTTTTCTTAATTGGGTTTAGTACATTTTCATGCTTTGCAAACTTAAACATTTGGTTTTATGTGACATTTGGTTGTAAGTTCAGCCTGAAAAATCTTGATGCATTTTTTGCTGCTATGAAGTTTCCTGTATAACTGTAGAATTTCCAAGTATTATTGCAAATTTTCTTTGAAAAGAAAACAATATTTGATGGTAAAAAAAAACAAAAAAATGAAAATTATTATTTTTTTAAAATAATTTTAAATAAACAAAAAATAATTTAAATACATTTAAAATGAGAAATTTACAATTATAAATGTAAATAAAAATGTTAAATTTTTATTGTGTATATTGTGTTAATTTTATATATAAATTTTTCAACTGTAGTCTTTTAAAAAGACATCTAAAATAATAAACGAAATGCAATGTAGTGTTGTCAAAAATATAGATTTTTCAATACATATCCATACTAAAATATATGAAAGCCTTCCAATACTAATTTTCCGCAGAATTTCCCGCTTTCTCACTCTCTCATCTCTCTGACAGTGAGTTGACACACAAACCCGCCTCCCCTCACTCACTAGTTTCATTTGCTCCGGATGAATATTGTTGGTGTTACAGGGCTTGAATTTCTGCATGAGTTTGCGCGTATTGCGCATAGTTTTACTCATTCCAGCAGATTTTGTGCTCACACCCAAAGTGCGCGTGCATAAAGCCGAATCTCAGTACTAAATTGAGTTATTTTTCGTTGCTCATTGCGCTTTAACAGTCAAATACACACAAAAAAAATGTCAAAATGCCGGTCTTGGCGAGTATTCATGTAAACACAGTCAGTTATGTTTTAAGTGAACTTAAACAGTTGAGAAAGAAAACATGTGTAACAGTATAATGGATCCGTGCGTCATGTTTTAAAGTGACAGCAGCCTAATATACCTGCTGCCAAATTATGAGATTATATTAAAAATATCTATATGGTTTTTCCCCATAGTATCGATGTCAAAATTGTGGCCGGTGAAAATGTGGGCAAAGCAAGTAGAAATCTGAGCTACTGGCCTAAAAAGTCTTACTTAAAGTTGTTGTCTCTGCATACTAAGCTGGTATGGAATTATGATAACATTGAGAGAAAAAGTATGCACACTTTACCTTTTAAAGAAATTATTTAATGAACAAATATTTTGTTTATGTTCTCTAGTTCGTTCAGGTCCTTGTGCTCGTTTGGTGCAGTAGGGTCTTTCCCACTCATTCAACCTTTTACTCCCAGCTATCCCATTCCACTCCATTTGCGAATGCTTGCGCTCGGTCCCGGAGCTTGCGCCATCGAATGCAGCTGTTTGATTGTCAGCTTGCCGCCCTCGTCCCAGGAGCCACATGAAATGGAACGGCTGATTTGCCAGTAATGATGAATATCGCTCTAGCGCTCTGGGCTCGTATTTATTTCAGTACCTCAGAAGCTTTTGCCTGAGGCTGGGAGATCTCATTGGCCCTCCGTGCATTTGAAGGTGGACGGCTTGATGTACTTTCATTTCTCTCCAGACCTTCTGGATCGGCAAACAGGTTTTTGATCCGGCCGTATCAAAGTCCAGACTTCCTTTGGGAATATCAGGCTGTTCCATTCTGTTGAGTTACTGGGTGATGGAGCCCATTGTTTGATATTTTTGTTTTGTTTTCTCTGTACCCTGTTGCATGGACTGCCCAGTTTAGCCCAGAAGGCTGACATCATGGCTGCTAGTCTGCAGGCTTTACTGCTCTAAACAACTGGCGCTAATGGTGTGTTTGCCCCAGGGCAGCAGGATGGGGAACGCAACTTGATCCAGATGCAGATGCCAGTGTACCGAGCTCCCCTACAGCAGACTCGTAATCGCGGTCTGTCACTGTTTTTAGTCGGGCCGTGCAGCTGCAAACCTGCCTGCTCCTTAGTCAATCTGTGTTTATGCAGTATTACTGCCACCATTGAGTCTGAGAATAGCTCTTGAGAAGTCGTAACCCATAATCCTCTCACGTGAAAGAACCCAGTGCTGTACAGTGTCAGATTGGTGCATTTTAATAATCCTTGTATAATAATTGTTGGTTGAAGTATCAAACTGGGAAACAATTCCAATTTCATTCCATAAATCAACTTTTTTTTTTTTTCCTTTTAAACTTTGCTATAGAGTCTCATCCTGAGACTATTTATGTGTATATATTTTTAAATTAGAAATGTTAGAAAGAGAAAAATAACAATTACACTGAATCACTTTTAAAGTGAACTGAATCGGTCACTTTCTCTGACAGGATTCAGAAGCTTGTCATTCTGGTAATTTTGAATGCAAACAGAATTTTTTATTCAGAATACATGTGATTTTCGTCCTATAGCAGAATTTATTTACATGTACTACTGTTCAAAAGTTTAGAATCGGTAAGATTTTGTAATGTTTTTCGAACAAAGTCTTATGCTCACCAAGGCTGCATTTATGCATTAAATTACAGTATAAAAACAGTAATATTGTATTATTACAATTTAAAACAACCGCTTTTTTATTTGAATATATCTGAATATAATTTATTCCTGTGATGCAAAGCTGAATTTTCATCATCATTACTCCAATCAGTGTCACATGATCCTTCAGAAATCATTGTAATATGGTGCTCAAGAAGCATTTCTTGTTATTATCAGTGTTGAAAACAGTTGTGCTGCTTAATAATATGGTGGAAACGTGATATGTTATGTTTTTTTTTTGTTTTTTTTTAGGATTATTTGATGAATAGAAAGTTCAAAAGAACAGCATTTATTTAAAGTAGAAATCTTTTGTAAAATTTTTTGATCATTTTAATGTGTCCTTGTTGGATAAAAGAATTCATTAAAAAAATCGTATTGACCCTGAACTATTGAACAGTACTGTGTAAACTTTAGGAATCTGCAGTCAGATTGAATTGATTCGGATTGACGGAAATCCGTGCCTGTAAACTTGCGTCACAAATTTTTGTTTTCTTTGCTTTCTTGCTTGCTTGACGAGAAGGTGAAAAATATGTCCTGCTGTTTATGAGGGGCAGACAGATTTAGATGGTTGAAATGTGAATCATAATGTGTTTTTCGTGAAATGTGATTACACGGTACAGTGATAGATTCATGTTTTCCTTGAAGTTTTATGTGGCATCAATACTATTTTGAATTCCACTGGCCTGATGGGATGCTTGTTATATGTATGTTTTTTATTTAGTAGGCCTACACACATTATGTACAATACTAAAATAGTGGGTAAACTTATTTTTGCTGTTGCTACGTTTTTTTTTTTCTTTCTTATTTTGAGCTGACATTTTGTTGGGTGGCTTCATTTGGTCTAGTTCCGCAGTCATTGTTTGAACTATTAAACCAATTTGTGTTGGAACTATCTTGTTTCACAGAGTTTAATCATGATATTTGAGTGCTTTTTGTGTCTCATTATGTGTAATTATCTCCTTCTCGGCATTCAGAGGGCAGGTTTTTCAGGGAATTTTTCTTTCCGCCATAAAACCCAAACTATGTCTCCATGAGTTCCAGTCAGTGTGTCCATTCATTAAATAACCTCGTGCTAGGAGGCTTGTTTTTCTGCCAGATTTAAGGCTGGTTAAGTTGTTGGGAGTAAGAAAAAATTGCCATGTTGCCAAAAGGCCATGATGGTGTGAGGTGATTTGAATGTTAGAGGTAGCAGACATGAAGTTCTGGCTATTGGTTCTGTTTAAATAGTGATATGCCTTTTGTGTGTGTGTGTGTGTGCACATTAGAGATCAACCAATATTAAATTAGTAATTTACTAGTTATTGTTGTGTCCGATAACCTGTACACAGAACTGATATATAATTGTTTTATTAATGCTCTCAGATTTCATCAAAAATATCTTAATTTGTCTTCTGAAGATGAACGAAGGTCTTATGGGCTTGGAACAACATGAGGGTGAGTAATTAATGACAGAAATTTCATTTTTGGGTGAACTAACCCTTTAACTCAAAATATTGTACAAAAAGCATTAATTAAACAATTTAAAATTGGTTTTGCATTTTGGTTATTGGACAGAACAATAATCAGTATTTCTGTAACGTTTGATCTGTAATGCAAACACAAAATATCCCTGTTTAGTTTTATTATTATTATTAGTAATATTTGTAAATAAATATGTACATACATACATACATAAATGTGATTCACATAATAATTATCGTACATTAAGAAAAATGGAAGAAAAAAATATTAGTCAAACATATTGATAAACTCAATTATCATTTAACCTCTAGTGTGCATTCAGTGGGTTTGCAGTGGCCAACGCCAATATTTACAGAGCAGAATGGCTCATATAATACTGATATAGGCCTGCACATAATTGTAGTATATGAGACAATATTGGCCCATATATGTGTCTGTCTCTAGAGTGCATCTCAAGTGTGGTTGTGCAATTGTAATATAGATCAGAGCAACTGCATTATGTAAGTTGTTTTCATTTTTCGTGTTTGTTCAGTTGTAGTTTTGCGTCATACCTTGAGGTTTGCGGAGAGTTTTTCCCTCTTCAGATCTTAAATCTTAATCTTCTCTGTTTATGAATTGGATGTCGTGTGAAGCTTGTTTGTACGTTACATCCTCACTTCTCATGAAGGGATCCCATGCTCTGGGAACCTCTGTTGATAGAAAAGCAAATGATATAGGAGTGGTCTTTCATCATGAAACCTATTTTTATCTGGTTTCTCAGGGTCCTTTTCCTCAGACTGTTTGCCACGTCACATGCTCATGGAGGAACATGTAAGTTGTGTAAACATCATTTCTGTCATGAAGCGCAATTATTTTCCAGCAAGAGGAAGTGTTGTTTGGTGTTGAAGGATGGCAGATCATATATTATTTGCTGGTAACAGATTTTGGGTGGTAGTTTTGTTCCATTGATCAAGCGTTGTTTCGATCTCACAAGTAGGTTAGTCTCCTGGCTCAGGTTGTGGGGAGATCACTCTCACAGGCCCAAACAAGCCCCATGATTAATTGCTGGCAGAGTGAACTGTGGGGATCTTGCGTCAATAAATCGTCATGAAGGCAACTCTCCTGCTTCAAACATAAACACAAAGACAGGCCGGGTTGTGACTGAAGCCTGGCCAGCGCTAGTTAGGGCTCTACAGGCCCTTTGAGGCGCTAGCGCAGTTTATTTAACACCCAAATTTTATTAGCGGAGATCTAGCCACAGGTCTCTCTGGGCTCTTTAATCTGCCGAAAGCCAAGGCCTGGATTTGTAAAGTCTAAGAGTCGTCCTTGTCTTAGACAAATGAGGGCCAATTTATTTAATTCAAACCCAATTTTGCCTTTAGCTTTCCTTTTTGTCTTGTTTTCTTTCCAGATCATAGTTATATTCAGGGCTTGACATTAACACCTGCCAAATGTGGGTAGATTTCAGCTGTGGCGGGTAAGACAGCCACTCCCACTAGCCACTTTGGCGGGTTGAATATAATTTCAGCCTACAGCCTAATCAAAGGTAGCCAAGCTCGTCGTAGCACAAAATTACAATCCGATCACAATTCGTTATTGATTAACTTGCAGGCGGGATAGGCGGAATCGCACTGAATGACACACAACAGAAGCACTTTCTCTGTCGTGCGTGCGATCAGATCTCCTTGCGCCTGAATAGTCAAATACACACACACACACACACACAGATGTCAAAATGTCCATCGTGTGGAGTATCTCGCGTGAATATAGTCGGTTATGGCTTAAGTGGACGTAAACAGGTGGGTAATAACTGGATATTCAGCAGCCCAATTAAATCTGTCTGTCATCAAACAACAAAAGATGTTAAATAAATGTATACATGTTAAATAAACCTACTGTATCTGAAAAAAAAAAAAAAGTTTAGGCTATTCATTAGGGCCCGAGCACCGATGGTGTGAGGACCCTATTGTAATTGCTCAGCCAATTATTCTTCTTCTCCGAAATGAATCGCATTTTTGAGGGCCTAAACGTGCTCAAACTCATGAAACTTTGCACACGCGTCAGAAGTGGTGAAAATTTACATCTGATATGGGTTTCAGAATCAAGTGTGGCAAAATGGCTCGATAGCACCACCTACAAAATTTCAATTAAGCGCCCTTCGCGCTACGTTTCACGTACAGGTATCTGAAATCTGAAAACCTAACAGGAAGTGAGATATTTTGAATTTTCTCTGCCAAATTTGTGCAGTTTTTGCCATTTCCAGACGTACTTTAACGAACTCCTCCTAGAGCTTTAATCAGATCAACATCATATTTGGTCATATTTCACATGTCCTAGCATGAAGACATTTACATGCCAATATTCAGTTACAGTCATAGCGCCACCTGCGGGCAACAGAAAATGACATGTTTTACACTGTGATTAACTCCTCATAGAGATTCAGACAGAACCACATCATATATGGTCAGTCTAATCTTAAGGCCTTAGCAATGTTAAATTGGGAAGATCTTGAGTTTTTGTTGAAGGGCGTGTCTGTGGCGGCCTGACAAATTTTGATGTTTCGCCATGAAAAATGAAGCTGTTGTAACTCAGGCATACAATGTCTGATCTGCCCCAAACTTCACGTGTGATAAGAGTCCTGACCTAAATATGTCAGTTAGTCATAACGCCACCTGCTGGCAACAGGAAATGGCATGCTTTACACTGTAATTCTCTCCCAGAAACACATTTCAATATGCCACAAAGTACCAAACATACTAGAAACACGTTAATCATGCAACACTTGTCTAAGTGCTAATGTTTGCAATTAACGCCACGAAACAGGAAGTTGATGTAACTCCAAACTTCATGTTTGATAATAGTCCTGGCCTGAAGACATCTACATGGCAATATTCAGTTACAGTCAAAGTGCCACCTGTTGGCAGCAGGAAGTGTGGCACTTTGAAATGCCTTTGCCATAATTCTCCTGTATTTACTCTCTTATATGCATGTCGGCCACTGAACACTGTTTTCCTAAGGCCAACGGGTGGCGGTGAGCCCGGGTGCGAGGGCCCTTTCATCGCTGCTTGCAGCTTTAATTAGGGCCCAAGCCACTGGTGGCGCAGGGCCCTTTTGATCCCCTAAGGATTATTATTTTTAGGGCCCAAGCCACTGGTGGCGCAGGGCCCTCTTGTTTTTCTAAGGATTATTAGGGCCCAAGGCGAAGGCCCTATTGTTTTCTTTAGGATTATTATTATTTATTTATTTATTTATTTTTTTTTTTCTCGACTATTCGGGCATTTTTGGGGCCCTTACCATGCTCGAAAACTCTTGAAACTTTGCACACACATCGGAATCCGCGGCCATCAGGGCCGGGCAGTATTTTACTATTGTATTTGTAATTTGCTAATTTGCTTCTTTGTTCTTTTTATATAGCCTGTCAAAAACAACTTAAAAATTATAAAATTTATCATATTATCATATTATGGTCATATTATCCATCCCTTGCCCACCCGTACATATGCTGAGTGGCTAGTAATTTTGGAAAAACCACTAGCCACAGTGGCTGGTGAGCAAAAAAGTTAATGTCAAGCCCTGGTTATATTCTCAGTTATTATCCAGCAAAGGGTTTGGTATTGGTGTGGTCTCTGATTTACACTTTTTTTTAGATATTATTTCCAGACAGATATGAGGCTGTGAACACTGAGTGCATTTACATGCACATTCTTAACCCGATTATGTTTAATAAGCCGTCAATGAACGTGGTCATGTAAACACTTTTACTAGTTTTCCTTTATCGGAGTAAGGTCATAAACGGCTTAAGCAAAGACTGGTCGTCTCAGCTAGATTTTTGCCCCTTACACCACCCTGAATGGGGGTGTGATTTTGAAGCCCAAAAAAATGCATCCATCCATTATAAAAATAATCCATACAGCTCCAGGGGGTTAATAAATGCCTTCTGAAGCAAACCAATGGGTTTTTGTAAGAAAAATATCCATATTTAAATTAAAACTTTATAAACTATAATAACTAGCTTCAAACTGGGCTTCAAAATCGCGCCCCCCATTCACTCCCATTATAAAGCTTGGAAGAGCCAGAATATTTTTAAATATATCTCTGATTTAAATCTACACTACCAACAATTTTTAGGTCAGTAAGATTTTTAAAAAAAATTTTTATTACTTTTATTCAGCAAGGACACATTAAATTGATCAAAAGTGACCGTAAAGGCATTTATAATGTTACAAAAGATTTGTATTTTTCAAATTAATGCTGTTCTTTTGAACTTTTTACTGAAGTATTGGCTGCTGAAATTTCAACTTTGCCATCACAGGAATAAATTAAAAATATATTAAAATAGAAATAGAAATCAGCCTGCCAAATAGAAATCAGTTATTTTAAATTGTAATAATATTTCACAATATTACTGTTTTACTGTATTTTTGATCAAATCAATGCAGCATTGGTGAGCATAAGAGACCCAAAACTTTTAAATGTTATAGTGTAAGTTTCCTTCATCACTCAAAAATTTCTTCATTTTTCATATATTAAAACATTTTAGTAAAACTTTGTTGGTAAATATTGTATTGTTATGTCTTGTGTATGTACTATTGTTATACTGGTGCATATAAATGAAATGTCATTATTGTTCATTTGTTGAACAACAATGTGGAAAGCCTGAAATTTTTAACTAGATTTTTAGTGTTTTAGTTCTTATGTTAAACAGTTTTCAGCTACTGGAGTACAATGGCTGATTGAAATTATGGTTTGTTTTGCTAGCTGTTTTGCCCATTCCTTACATAAGTACGTATAAAATACAGTTCAAAAACATTTATCATAGGTTTGTAATATTTTTAGCCTTTCTCCTCTTGATTTGAGCTCACTACTCGTAGCTAACCTACCCGGGAGCTTTACACTCCTACATTCCTTTCCTTTTGGAGAGGTAATGCTTGTTGGAGGTGAATGTTACAGTACATTCATGCAGAAGGATCTTGAAGGAAAGGGAATTAGACCCTATTGCATGCACAGATGCACTGAAACCTAAAATATCCCTCGATCCTTTTTCAGCTCCAGTTTGGTAGCAGATGGTTTTGAATAATTCATGACAAGTTTGTGGGTAGCGTTCAGCATCACATTTATCCTGAGGACTGTTAGATTTCATAATTTTCTCGAAAAACTCCTCTTCCCAAAAACGACACAAGTACGGTGTGATGTTCGTAAGTGCGGCAATTTCACCAGAACTGTAGGGAGGATCTTACAAGATCCTTTTTTGTATTGTAACATTTACATGTACCATGGAAATCTGCAGAGCTTTTTGCATAGGCATAATATTGTCTTCATTGTCTGTTATTCTTACTTTTACTTGAAAATTAACACGATAAATGGAGATACTATGTATGGTTCACTGAAAAAAGGGTCACAAAAATGGAGGAGAATGGAAACTTGGGAACAGGTTGTATTTAAGAATCCAAGTAAATTGATATAGATACAAATCTGAGACACTGAAATTGCTTTAATTTAGCGTTTTTATAGCTTGATATCAGCATAACAATTTGACTAAAAGCTGTATTGAAAAAGTGTCAGAATATCTTGTTTTAGCCCCCATCTGCAGTTTTTCAAATGATCAATGTCACTATTTTGCTTAAACGAATAGTGACAGAAATTCTTATTCATTTTAGGTCATAAATTTTGTGTTTTATACTATTTAGAATCTTAAAACTGCGTATTTACCAAGAAAACCAACTAAAGAAGTCCTAAAAAACATCTTTTAGGGCCAGAGTCAAGGCTTTAGAGGAAGTTAATTACCCAAGCTGTGATATTGGAGGCCAGTGTGTTTGTTTAAAGTGTGCAGTGGCCTGTATTACTTGCATAAAACTGTAATCAGGAGGCGATTTTCAGGAGGTTTTGTGGGTAAATCAGTGTGAATATTAGTCTGTGGTCTATGAAGTGTAGAATTAGTGTTGTAAGGTCACCAAAATGTCATTGTTATTACCGAACAAGTGCTCTGGAAAATTCACCACTGTGGAAAGATAGATGTGTTGGCGGAAGCGAGAGAGGGGAGGACTAGTTTAAACAAAACCTCTTCAGAACAATGGAAATGATGAGAGAGTAATGAGATTTATATGTTGTCATTGTCTCATTTTTACGTTTTCCATAATATCCAATTCGGAGTGAAATATACCCGCGTTCTGCCTTTGTATTGAATTTAAGAAATGCTCTGGGCTCCACTTTGCCAAAAGGGAAGTTTATCGTCATTTATGAGTTTTTCAAAATGCAATATGACATTGTTATGAATAGGCACTCAAAGCTAATCCTGTGTTTATGGATGTCTCATCTAGATGGCATGCTTGTCATTTTTTTTTTTTCCTTTCATATTGAGGCATTATCACATTCCACTCATTTTTTCAGATGGCATCACATGATTATGTAGACCTGATCGTAAACCCACAGTCTGGTCCTCATGTGCCACATGAATGTGGCAGGAAAGACCAGCTAATTGCAAAGTTAAAAGCATTTTTTTTGACGTAGACTGGCACTTGCTGTGAACGCCATTTAAAACGTGTTTTATGGCCGCATCTAACACACATCAAGGCGCACGTATGCTAGTTTGTCTCGCAGACGAGTTCGATTACAGCTTCAGAGACCAGAGCGAGCAGCCAATCTTGATGAGGCACGCCGCACCATTACGAGGCAGACGGCTGGCCAAACCGACCAGCCTGCCACTGTTAGGACCGTGTAGTTAACCGGTACTTGTGGGAAAGGCACCAGCTTCAAAGCCCCGGAGCCAGATGTGACGAGATGTTTTCTTTAAATAATCCTCAACATCTCTTGTTTTTTTACAAGCAGGGTTATTTCACAGGCCACCACAGTTTGTTTCCATTTCCTCTGTGAATTGTGTGAGCTTTTGTTAGTGTGGTTTGTTATCAGGAAGGCCATGATTCAGTCGTGACAGTGAGGATGTTTAAAGGGGTCATATCATGACTAATCAAACATTTTTGAATCAAATGAAATATGTTCTATGTGTTTTAAGGACATATTGAAACTTTTAGAACTCAGAGCTTCTTTCCAAGTGAAACTAAGCTACAAAGATGGCTTTTTCTGAATTTTTTTTTTCCCCACTGAGAACGCCTTTTGAATTCCATTTCATTAGGAATTGAGGCAGCAAACAGGATGTAGAATTGCAAATTTAAATTTGAATGTAAAGAAGTAGAATTGAAATTGTAAGAAATTCATATAACAAATTGTTAAACTTTGAATATTGACTTGACAAAGCCTTTTTTTAAGTTCTAAAAAAAGTTTGAACGTTTATAGGCCTGATAGATACAGTGGCAAGAAAAAGTATGTGAACCACTTGCAGAATCTTTGAAAATGTGCAAAATTTTAACAAAATAAGAGAGATCATACAAAATGCATGTTATTTTTTTATTTAGTACTGTCCTGAGTAAGATATTTTACATAAAAGATGTTTACATATAATCCATAAGACAAAAAAATAGCTGAATTTATTAAAATGACCCAGTTCAAAAATTTGTGAACCATTGATTCTTAATACTGTGTGTGGTTACCTGGATGATCTACAACTGTTCCCTTGTCCCTTTGTTTATTCTGAGCAGTTAAACTGAGCTCTGTTCTTCAGAAAAAATCTCCAGGTCCCAAAAATTCTTCAGTTTTCCACCATCTTTTGCATACTTGAACCCTTTACAACAGTGACTGAATGATTTTGAGATCCGTCTTTTCACATGGAGGACAACTGAGGGACTCAAACACAACTATTAAAAAAGGTTCAAACATTCACTGATGCTTCAGAAGGAAACACGATGCATTAAGAGTCGGGGGGTGAAAACTTTTGAACAGGATGAAGAGGTTCATGTTTTCTTCTGGAGCATCAGTGAATGCTTGAACCTTTTTTAAAAGTTGTGTTTGAGTCCCTCAGTTGTCCTCAGTGTGAAAAGACGGATCTCAAAATCATTCAGTCACTGTTGTAAAGGGTTCAAATATGCAAAAAATGCTGGAAAACTGAAGAATCTGCAGGACCTGGAGATTTTTTCTCAAGAACAGAGCTCAGTTTAACTGCTCAGGACAAACAAGGGACTCTTAAACAACCATCACACAACAAAAAAAACAGTCGTAGATCATCCAGGTAACCACACACAGAATTAAGAATCAACGGTTCGCATACTTATGAATGGGGTTATTTTAATAAATTCAGCTATTTTTTTTGTCTTGTGGATTATATGTAAACATCTTTTATGTAAAATATCTTACTCAGGACAGTACTAAATAAAAAATAACATGCATTTTGTATTATCTCCCTTATTTTGTTAAAATTATTAACATTTTCACAGATTCTGCAAGTGGTTCACATACTTTTTCTTGCCACTGTAGGTAGATAGATAGATAGATAGATAGATAGATAGATAGATAGATAGATAGTGTTTATATTAGCTTATATTATATCACATTTAGTAAATTAGGACAGTGGTTGAAGAACACTTAATTTCCCAAAATAAATTGCCTGTGTTGAATTCCTTTGAATTACAGTTCAGTAAATTCCTCTTCAGCTTCCTAATACGGAGGAAAGATTTATACTGTTACTTCTAAACAGGAACATTGAAGTTTATTTTTAACAATATCACTTGATAATTTCAGTCTGATCTTCAGAGTTTGTTTTTGCGCTTTTTTTAGTGTTGATAGTTTTGTGAATTGTTACTTTTAGGACCCACTGGAGTAAAATAATAACCTGTTTAATTATAACAGTCATGAAAAACTAAATTTAATTTGGTTTTTGATTTAAAAAAAAAAAAAAAACTGACTAAAATTCTAATTAGATCCCAGAGGAAAAAAACTAAATGATTAAAAAATAGATGCTTTGACCCCTTTAAAGAAAATTCTGGCCAATTACTCTTTTACTCTTTATCTATCCTGAGGTTTGTTTTGTTTCTTGTGCATGATGCCAGAAACACATTATATTCTTCTGTTTATGTTGTGATATTTGTGCCGATGACTCAACGAATAAAGACAATTAAGGGTTGAAGTTAGGTGAAGTCCCTCGATACCTTCAGCAATCGTCAGGTCAGTTTTATTTGTGTAGCACTTTTCACAATATGTTTTGCTTCAAAGCAGCTTTACAGAACATAGTGCCTCAATACCTCCAGTGAGCAAGCCAAATGAGACTGTGGCTTAGATGTTTAGGCAGAAGAGGGAAAAAAGCCTTGGGAACCAGCCTTTATCTCAGCCTTGGTTTTTGGAAGTAATTTTCACATTTTCTCCTTTGAGATTTCACAAAAGTTCTTTAGTAAATAGTTCTTTGTCTTGAACCAAACTAACCAGTTCTGTGAAGAATCACATTACAACATTTGATTTGAAGCAGAAAAAGTGCTTGAATATTGGTAAAAAGTCACAAGACTATATAAAAAGTGTGGCACTCACTGTTTACTTTCGCGTTCCTATTCGCGATCACGCATACTCTTTGTATAGGAAGCTGCAGTACTGACCACACATTTTACAAGATAAGATATTTGTCAATAACGCTCAGGATTTGTTGTGCACCAAATCCTCTGACATCGTCCTGTCAGTCATCTCTTCTTACTATCTTCATGTGATAAGTGAAATCTGATGTACTATAATATAACCGACTACCGCAGCAAGCCTAACTAACTATGTCCATTTAGGGGCTCTGTAGAATACGTTATTCATTTTCTTTCTGAATTTTGGGTTTAGTCTTCAGGCTCATAACTACATGAAGCATTGCAGATGATGTGATTGAATCAGAATTTACAATATAATGCTGTATAAAACTAATGAGTAGGTTGTAATAAATACAATATTTAATCTTTGTTGCACAATATCCAAAGATTTCAACCCTCTGGTGCTGTTTGCGTGTCGGTCAAAACATTTTTTATTTTATTTCAATGAAATTATTGTACTACATTTTAGTTCGATAATGATTTTTATTTATTATTTTGCATTTTTAGGGGATTTTATGGAACTAAATTATATTTATGCAGTAATCCATTTCATTTCATTTTCACTTTTTGAGCATAGACCTGAAAATGAAATTTCCAACATAAACTGTCGTAAATCTTGAATGCTTTGGAGCACAGACTTTAAAAGTTTGGTCTCTTTTTAAAGACGACACTTGGCAGATTATTGCTGAAGTGAAAAATGTTTAAAAAAGTGAACTTGAAAAAAGTTATAAAATTTTACATTTATTATGAAAAATGCACAAAAATACCATTTTCAATTTTTTTAATGAAACATATTATGTTTTCCAAAACACGTTTTACTCTAAGACTATGAGAGAATCAAAGCCATAAATCTAACCAAACTGTGTTCCAAATTTGAGGTTGATATCTCAAAAAATTAGCTTTCAGTAAAGATTTGTTTGTGCAGAGTACTAAACGTTTCCAGTAGATGCAATTCATCTTCCATTCATTTCCAATGCGGTCATTTTTGACCGCGAACAATACAAGTGTGACAATTTTTTTTTTTCAGGACCATTTAAAGGCATTTATTTTGGATTAATTTTTGGATTAAAATATCCAAAAACCACTAGAACAGTGTTATATATTTTGTTTACTTATGTACTTACATTATCCCAAATGTTTCCAAGAATGTTTAAATCCAGAGAAATAAGCAATTTTAACCAGGACACGGACCGCGTCTGTGCGTCGCCTATCAATGACATCATACCCGCGTTACCCTCAGTTTCCGGTTTTATTTAAGTCGCTTTAATATATTATGTGTTTTATTAGACAGGTGAGCAACTGTTTGGATACATTCATCGTCAGAAAACTAATCATTATATAGCTCAACATAGCAAGTCTTATTGTTTAAATCTCGTTTTCTTGATTTACAGTGAGTACCATGTTTTACCATGCCTAATATCGATCTAGCTTACTGCAGTGTGCAACAAGTGTCTCAATAGTAGCCGCCGAGCGAACGCAGAGTAGCACTATAACAATTTTCAACACACAAAAATATCTAATATGATAAAACAGCGCCACTTTACCCCACATACGAATGACCGGAAGAAGCGGAAGCGGCGACTGTGGCATAATAAAAGTCCCACTGCTCTCGAGGCATGTGTCTCTCATTAGCAATCGCTCCAGCGGCCTTGTTTCTGCTCGCACAGCACTCGGCCCTGCTCTGCTTCATACTACAGTAACGTTAATAATCTCATCCATGAAGATGATTTCTGCCCGAGTCCCGACCCAATTCTTTTCCACCGGCTGTAGACGTGAAGACAACACATCCCACGATTCCGTGAAATCAAGGCGTCATTAACCTACACCTTTGTTTTGAATGAGCGACCTCTAGCGGCGAAAAATGTACATATTGTAGCTTTAATCTTTTCGAATCATGTCCATAATTTTTTTTGTGTGTTTACACAGCAATGCCAAAACCTTTACCAAGTTTCTTACCATTCCGATGAAGTAAAATATTCTTTAAAAAGTGATTGAAATGAGTGAAGGGAGACGCAAAGACGTCTTTCACGATGGGACGGTTACTGTTCTGCTCTTTTGGCCAAATAGGGAATGCAAACAGCAGTGGTTCCTTGAGGGAACTGAAACTTTCCAGGCGCTAATCCACAGATTAGCTACTAAAGAAAATCCTTCCAAACTTGGCCTGGCCGATAGCCTTGCAACTGTTCTACCTCATCTACTGTTTTATCATTTGGTAAGAAACATTTACTTTACTGTCAGTATTAAGCTAATGTTGTGAATGTAGGGTCATGTGGGGATGTGTTCAACAAAAGTAGCTTTTGATAATGTATCATTTGCACTAAGCATGTTTAAAGTTTGTGAGTTATTGTATTTATTGAGAGTTGTATTTGTTGAACACCTTTGGGATGAATTGGAACGCTGACTGCAGGCCAGGCCTGTCGCACAACGTTACTGCCTGACCTCACTGGTGCTTTTGTGTCTGAATGGGAACAAATCCCTGCTTCCATGTTTCAACATTACAGGCCTTCCCAGAAGAGTGGAAGCTGTTAGAGCAGCAAAGGGAGGGATTCATGCTTTTTGTCATTCTTTTTAAATGTAAATGTTCAACCATACATCATCAGTGAGATCATGCACTGATGTTAGGCAGTGGGATCTGGCTCACTGTTCCAATTCAGGGGATTCAGTAATGGTTCAGGTCTGGCTGGTAAACCATTTCTATGCATAACTCTTTTAGACATTGATCATAAGACATGTTTCTTCAGCAACAAATCAGTATGTTAGAATGCTTACTGAAGGATCATGTGACACCAAAGACTGCATTCCGTGACAAAACAACATAGTATTTCGAAATTTATATCGGTTTCTCTTCCTCCATTGCCACTCGCTGGGAAAAAAGCCTGTCTAGGAACGTGCAGAGACAAGCGGAGTGATACAAATGGTAAACAGTCCCTGTGCTGATACTGTGAAATATCAGCACTCCTGGAAGGCCTCTCAGCCAATCAGATTTGAAGACCAGAACTTGCTGTTGTATAGATTTATATTTTCCACCTGCCTGAATAAAAAGAAAGCAGGCAACTCTTGTAAAATTCATGAGTGCTTGGTCAGTGGTTCATCTATTGAATGCCAAAAAGCGAGTGCTGGTTTGGTAAAGTTTGAGTAATGGGCTGTTTTAAGCAAGTCGGTGATGTATCGTAAGTGTACCAGGTCTTAGCTTGAATAATGATGGCGGGAGGCAGAACTGTGTTCCCGCACACCCTTCAAAATGAGCACAATTCAGACCTCGGAAAAGAACTAATGGAGCCGATGACATTCCTCCATCAGCGTTTCAGCCTGGTATGAGCCCAAATCACTGTTCCTAAACAAAAATAAGGAGCACATTCTTTTTTTCCTAATGCACCGACAATATGTAATATTTTCCTGTGCCCTGAAATCATACATGACTCTTGCAACGTCTTTGGTTGAGCAGCGAGATCCTTGAGTGTACACGTGTCTGATTTCTCCCTGTGTTTTCCAGCATCTCAGTCTTTTCCTATATGGAGTTATGATTGGTGTGACCTTTCCAAATCATTATCCCGACCGCGCATCAGACAGATGAAAGCACTTGTGACCTTCATTGAGTCGTACAAATAGAAATCTGCCATTAGAGACCTCTTTAATTTCATAAATTATGCTCTTGCTGGCTTTGTTCATCAGAAGAAGGGACTTTTTTTGGTCTGGCACTATGAAATGTTGCGTAATTATTCGCATAATGCTTGTTGTGCACTAGGCTGGTGTTAATTCACGGATATCTTTGACAGCTCAAACGTAAAAGGCAGAGCAATTATTTTGCCCTCTAAGATAACTTATTTTTGCCCGATTTTAAGGCAAGCTTTGTGGAAAAGGTAATGCATTGTGTAATGCATCCAAGATGGCATTTGACCTGTTTCACCCAATATTTGTGCGTGCTTTATGTGTTTATTCCGTCATTCAGTTTTTGAGTATTTAAATATTTGATAATTTGATTTTGATTATTTTAATACTTGATTATTTGATCATTTTAATATTTGATTTGAATTTATTTCAGTATTTGAGTAATTTCGTTCTTCATTATTTGATTTTAATATTTCATTATTTGACGATTTGATTATTTGATTTTGATTATTTTAATACTTGATTATTTGATTTTAGTATTTGATTATATTATTTTAATACCAGATATTATTTTAGTATTTGAGTAATTTTGTTCTTCATTATTTGATTTTAATATTTCATTATTTGACGATTTGATTATTTGATTTTGATTATTTTAATACTTGATTATTTGATTTTAGTATTTGATTATATTATTTTAATACCAGATATTATTTTAGTATTTGAGTAATTTTGTTCTTCATTATTTGATTTTAATATTTCATTATTTGACGATTTGATTATTTGATTTTGATTATTTTAATACTTGATTATTTGATTTTAGTATTTGATTATATTATTTTAATATCAGATATTATTTTAGTATTTGAGTAATTTCATTCTTCATTATTTGATTATTTGATTTTGATTATTTTAATACTTGATTATTTAATTTTAGTATTTGATTATATTATTTTAATACCAGATATTATTTGAGTATTTGAGTAATTTCATTCTTCATTATTTGATTATTTGATTTTGATTATTTTATTAGTTGATTATTTGATTTTAGTATTTGATTATATTATTTTAATACCAGATATTATTTGAGTATTTAAGTAATTTCATTCTTCATTATTTGATTATTTTATTAGTTGATTATTTAATTTTAGTATTTGATTATATTATTTTAATACCACATATTATTTGAGTATTTGAGTAATTTCATTCTTCATTATTTGATTATTTGATTTTGATTATTTTATTAGTTGATTATTTGATTTTAGTATTTGATTATATTATTATTTTAATATCTGATTTTAATATTTGATATTAACTTATTATTTCAGTATTTGAGTATTTTCATTCTTCATTATTTGATTATTTTAATATTTAATCATTTAATTATTTGAGTATTAGATTATTTGTAATTTTTTTTTATATTTAATATTTGAATTTCTTATTGGGCATTGATGCTTTATTTTATTTTATTATTTTTTTTTGCTATTTTTCTTTTCAGTTAGGATGCTGCCTTTGTAGGGAGTTGTTCACTAGGTTTTGGGATTGAGCCATGGATTTAACAGCATTGTTTCCTAGATTTTTCATGGCATGTCACAGTGTCCGAAAGAGGTGTTCCTCTTCCATCATGGATGTCAAAACTGACCCATCCATCCATGCTTTAAGAGGGAAAGTGCTGCGTGTTCCTGCTCTGTTGCGGGGGCTGAAAAGACTTGTCTGTAGTCTGATAGTGTGCAGTCCTCCTTGTGTTCATTTTTTTGCTGTAGATAAGACCACAGGAACTCAAATTCACAGCTCTTATCTGTTTCATGCTCCTTAGTGCCGGTCCAGGAAGAGGAAAGCTACGCCACCTCACATCAATCAGCGGATTAAAATAGCACTGTATACAGCAGTGCATATACCTGTGATTACTCAAGCTGCATTCAGCTTCTCAAGTGCACTAACACAAATGTCCCTCAGCTAGTGTTTATCATTCTAAGACCTGCAATTAAAGACCTGGCAATGCGGACTGTGGCTTGTCCCTCTCAGCAACCAGTGTTTTGTGTATCGGTTTCTCTTGGAAGGTTTCTGGCGTAGTCTCCGGCTGTGTCCGTACACTGAAAAATGCTGCTTTTGGAGGGTAGAAAGGCAACAAGGCATGTCCGAATCCAATGTGTATAACAACATGTCTACTAAGATGCTAGTAAACTAGTATGCCACTTGAAATCATGTCTTGAAAGCATTTTTAATGATTTCACGTGATTTCAAGTGGCATACTTCAAAGTAATGGCTTACAACAAGGTCTCATTTGACAGAAAACCTTTCAAATTTTGAAAAAAATAGATATTGATCATGTTTCGAGGTTACAACACTGATGAGAAAACCCCAGAAAAACTGATGCAATTTATTGATTTATTTTATTATTCATGCTTGACATGATGACTGTTAGAAAGTATATATGACAGGTCATAAAATCAAGTTTGGGCTTGTTCACAATCATGTCAACTGCATCTGGGCCAAATTTTGTGTTGATATCTTAAAGCAATCAAAAGTTATGGCATTTCGAACCATGGTAACCTTTTATTAAAAGTCGAAAAACATCTCCAAACAAGTGACCTACAAGTGAGTGTTTTACTGAACATAAGAACTACTTGCATGTGTAAACGCCACAAAGCATAAACATATTTGTAAGCACAGAATATATAATCACATAGAACAAGTAATAAGATCCTGGTTGATGAGTGCTGTTTCAGCTGTGCACTCCTATTCTATGGCGTACTGTAAATCAAGACCTGTCAATCAGAGCGATCAATCCAATCCAAGGGCACTCCATCTGTAAAATGGTGTCCGATTGGTCTACACCTCCTCCCTACCCACCATACCAAGGATCCAATTTCCATTGGTTGAAATTTCAAATGACGTTGGAAAACACTGCGTCATGAGTGCGACATGCCGAAAGTCCTATAGCTTTAGCCAAGTAGCATGTCATGTCACTCTTTGAGGATTTTCTCAAGATCTACTTATCATGTTATGTTGTGTGTGGGCTCATTTGAATCAAGATTTGAAACTAGAAGTTTTGATTTTTCAAAACTTTTGCGTTCCCCTGAGAAACTTTGCGTTCGCTCGCAAAGAGCTTAAAGGGTTAGTTCACCCAAAAATGAAAATTCTGTCATTTATTACTCACCCTCATGTCGTTCCACACCCGTAAGACTTTCATTCATCTTCAGAACACAAATTAAGATATTTTTGATGAAATCCAAGAGGTATATGAGTAGGGCTGGGTATCGTTCAAAAATTTTCGATACCGATACCTTGACTTCGATACCGATTCCTGAGCGATTCCTTTTTCGATACCAATTTTATAAAATCTGTTTTAACAAGATTACATTACCTCAAAAAATCTTGTTTTATATTTTAAGTTTGAGTTTTTTTTTTTTTACACTCATCTCCTGAGCCACTGCAAAGGAATAAAAAAGCACAAATGAACAAAATGTAACAACACAATAAATCAGTGCAAATAATAAAGTTCAAATAGTTTTCGAATGCAAAATGAACAGTTTCAAGTCAGTACGTGAGGCTTACTGCAGATCTTTAAATCACTCAGCAATTGTTCTTCTTCAAAAAAATATATTAATTAATTATTAACAATATATATAGAACATTTTGTACATTTTAATGATAAATTCATTAATCTGTTGCACTTTGAGAGTTCAAAATAAAGAGCTCCAACCCATGTTCATTGTGCAAATTGAACAAAGACAAAGTCTGTGCATCCACCCGCCAACCGTCCAATGATATTCTCTGATTTATCTGATTATCTGCACCTGATCATCACATTACAATTATTAAAATTCTTAGTGTTAAGCATGATGATATGGTAACTTATCACACTGAAGTAGGCTGTTTATAAATTAACATTTATTTAAAATTAAAGTTCTTATTTGGCTAAATTACATTTCCTTAACAGCCTTTAAACAAAGGCTTTACTTCCTTCATACTTAAATTGTCACTGTTTCCTTACATTGTTGGATATTTAATTATATATAATTATATAATTTCTGTTAGTTAAGCTTGTGTATATTTTTAGTTAAAGCTGTTAAGTTATAAAGCAATAATTCATGTAGGGTTTTTCCTTTGTGTTTTATATAATGCCAACTAGAATGTGCTCTAGGCACACGTTTTCCTTGATTGGTTTTCTCTGAAGGGAAATATGTTCAGTTGAAAACGAAAGTAAAAGAGTGACGCACGTTCGTTGCGTCTTGCCATGAAATGAGAGTTCCATGAGTTCAGGAGGACGCTGATACCTCTTTTCCACCAGAATTGTTCGCGTTCTGGAGCCAGAGCATGTGTGCTCGTACAGGCGAACTAGAGGCCGTCACAAACCGGTCGTGTGTTTCCATAGACTTGAGGAACGAACGCTGATGTAACGCTGCTGTGTCGTGCGTTGTACCTGTCCATAACTAACGTTAGTCTATAAAACATTGCGCGTCCCGCTGTTTGTGCAGGCAGTGCGGCACTTCTGTTTTGTTGCTCACAGTATATGGTGTGACTGTAGTGAACCGGCTGCTCGCATAAACAGCCGGTACTCTCATACGTCCTTTTCGGAGCTAAACTGAAAGTGAAACTGTTGATTCACTCGCTCCCTCGCACATAGGGTCTCTCTCTAGTGTTGCGCGCATAGTTTTACATATTTAGATATAAATAACAATGTAGTGCAACGTTATTACATTGCTCAACGAGACAGTGACAGCATTTCTCCGCCCTCTCTCCCCGGCTCCGGTCGGAGGTATCAAAATTTGGTACCAATTGGCAAAACAATTTTCGATACTCGATAGTATCGAGGCAATTCGGTCGGTACCTAAAAAGTATCGAATTCGATACCCAGCCCTATATATGACTTGTCCATAGACAGCAATATAATCAACACTTTCAAGGTCCAGAAAGGTACTAAAGACATCATGAAAACAAAAATAATGACTTCATTTAACAATATCTTCTCTTCTGTGTCATTCTCATACGTAATTTACGTCCAGCGCTTCCAGGTTCTACGTCAGAACGCCAACTCATTATTGGCCGGCTCCTGCGTCAGCATCACACGCATGTGTCGTGCTGCTCACGTGATTAGCTTTGGCCAATACTGAGCCGGCGTTCGGACGTAAACACGGAAGCCTTAACTGTGCTTACTGCGGCAATTGCGTAAGGATAATGACAGGGAAGAGAAGAGATTGTTGAATAAAGTCGTTATTTTTGTTTTGTTTTTGCACACAAAAAGTATTCACGTCGCTTCTTAAAATTAAGGTTGAACCACTGTAGTCACGTCGACTGTTTTAACGATGTCTTTAGTACCTTTCTGGACCTTGAAAGTGTTGATTATATTGCTGTCTATGGACAAGTCGTATACCTCTCGGATTTCATCAAAAATATCTTAATTTGTGTTCTGAAGATGAACGAAGGTCTTACGGGTGTGGAACGACATGAGGGTGAGTAATTCATGACAGAATTTTCATTTTTGGGTGAACTAACCCTTTAAAGTTTTTTAAGAGTTAATATACATTTACATTTTTTCTAGGTCACTAATCTAAATTTAAATAATAATGGATCAAATATAATCATGGAATAATGGATTGAAATATGGTAAAAGTTTTTTAAAGGAGCTTCAAGAAGTTCAGCTCCAACTCCAATAAAACACATCTGAACCAGCTAATCAAGGTCTTACTTGGCATACTAGAAACTTCCAGGTAGGTGTGTTGAGGCAGGTTGGAACTAAACTCAGTGGCCCTCCAGGGCCGAGTTTGGACACTCCTGATTTAGACTAATAAATGAAGAACCAACAGGCATGGATGTGCAGGACTTGAAATTCTGTAGTATTCTGTAGAGTTTTTACAGGTGCAGTCGTGCAGATTTTGTGTGGGCCTGGTCATTAGACATGACGTTATGGTGCTTTGGAAGTCTGCCTGAAACCAGTTTCCTTAGGAGGTGCCTTCAGACCCGATGTATGTCATTGACTGTTAAACCATTATAAAGAAGATCCGATGAGGATGTCGAGGAAGGCATAAGTAAACAGAAGCAGGGGAAATGGTGAGGCAGACAATGCTGCTGATAGAGCTGTTTCCTGCTGCAGAGAGAACGGCAGTACGGACGGCTGGAGTGGAAGAACAGGCTCATTAGTGCTACAGGTCTGCGCTACACCAGCCGTCGTCTTTTCTTACACTGTGGAGTGTTTCAGCTCAGCAGATTCAGTAGTAAGTAAACTGCACATATAACACTCATTTCAGCTGCTGGTTTATGTTTGTTTGTTAGTTAGTGTTTTGATTCTTTGCATTTGCATTGAGAGATTTTGATATGATAATGATAACTTGCAGTACAGTAAGCAGGCACAATTCAGTTGATTCATTAGCTGTTCTGATTGATTCAGTGAGTTTATTCAGTAAAAGATTTGTCAGACTGATTAAAACAAGTAAATCTTGAGTTTGAATGATTCATCAGAACAGACTCACAAGCAAATGATTCTTAAGAATCAGACTACACTGGTCACGCAGTATGTTTGTTTTCGCGTGCAGCCCATTAGAACAACTGGAAAGATGTGTTTCACATTCATAACCATAAACCTCAAGTAAAATATTATATATTTTGCCGTAGCACTGTAGTTTCAGCAGAAAACACTGGTGTTTTCAAGTATTTTATATGTTGCTGTAGTTGATTTTTGTGTGTTTTTTTTACTTGAAAAATCTGATGTAGCTTTAATTTGTATATATTTGATTATTTGAATATCTGAATATTTAAATTTGTTCTAGGTCAGTGATCATGGAATTTGCTGACTTTTTCAGCATTTTATGCACTGGGAAATCTGTGGTATTCAAATAAAAATGGATTTAATATAATGAAGGAATAATGGATTAAATTTTGGTAAAATGTTTTAAAGGAGAAGAGTACTATGCTTTTATTGGCAGCTGGAAGCATAATTAAATGTAACCATAATATTTAGGCTAATAATTTAAAAGCTTATAAAACAGGGTATTCTGTGATTTCAGACTTAATTTAATTTTAACCCTCAATAATTGATTGGATCGTGTAAAGTTACCAGAAGGAAGACATGTGCTTCGAGGTAAGGAGTTAAAATAACTAAGAGGAAGGTTGTCGCAGAGGTGGAGCAAGTTATTCAGTTTTGATAAAAGATTGCAGATTTATTTTTTTATTTGAAAAACCTAACAAAAAAAAACAATGTAGTGTATTATGGCTTTTGTTCCAGAAAAAAATTTAGTGTTTTTTCTATTTCTGTTGTTGTGTTCCTGACAATGGGCGTTTATGGAGCTGTCCAATAAAGATAAAATACATGCATTTATAGACACCCAAACTAAAATTTGTTTCCAAGTAATGTCCCAGGAAATCATCTGGATTACATCATACGGCTTTGGTTTGTAATTGGCTCAGTTTCATGGAGTTGCATCCACATGTTTTCTTCATGTATACCGTTTGAGAATCTCCTGTCTGGTTCAGCATGGTTCATGTCTTGTGTTTAATGGTGTAAGTAAATGTGGGCAGGCAGACACAGTTTTGTTTCCGTGTATAGCTACAGATGCCTATGTATATAGAATATCATCCACCTCCGTCCCCCGAGGGCCCCTGGGCCATCTCTCTCCATGCGTGGCGTCACGGCCAGGCTCTGTGTCGGAGAACAGCTGTGGGCCGTATGGCAACGCAACACCCACGCATTCCTCCCCTCTAAGCGAGTTTTCATTTGTAGCTGACAGCTTCATTGGACTTCTTTGTCCCCGGGAGGCCCCCGGGTGGATGACTGTTGTTATCTTTACCCAGGGAGCTCTGTTTCTGTGGCTTTGCAGGCCTCTCCACAAAGTTCTTATTTTGAAATGCTTCCATTAAAAAAAAAAAAAAAAAAAAAAAAAAAAAAAATTACTGAAATTGGATGATGTTCGGTTTCTTTAATAGTCATTAAAGGGTTAGTTCACCCAAAAATGAAAATTCTGTCATGAATTACTCACCCTCATGTCGTTCCACAGCTGTAAGACCTTCGTTCATCTTCGGAACACAAATTAAGATATTTTTGATAAAATCCGATGGCTCAGTGAGGCCTGCATTGTCAGCAAGATAATTAACACTTTCAATGCCCAGAAAGCTACTAAAGACCTATTTAAAACCGTTCATGTGACTACAGTGGTTCAACCTTTATGTTATGAAGCGACGAGAATACGTTTTGTGTGCAAAAACAAAACAAAAATAATGACTTTATTCAACAATATCTAGTGATGGGCGGTTTTAAAACACTGCTTCATGAAGCTTCGAAGCTTTACGAATCTTTTGTTTTGAATCAGTGGTTCGGAGCGTGTGTCAAACTGCTAAAGTCACGCCCCCCAGTGGTGAACCATTGAAATTTTGAAACACTTTTGACGTAACGAAGCCTTGTTTTTTGAAATCACGTGACTTTGGCAGATTGATACACGCTCCCAACCACTGGTTCGAAACAAAAGATTCGTAATGCTTCGAAGCTTCATGAAGCAGTGTTTTGAAATTGCCCATCACTAGATATTGTTGAATAAAGTTAAAATAAAATTATGGTAACACTTTAGTATAGGGAACACATATAAACTATTAACTATGACTTTTTCCTCAATAAACTCCTAATTTACTGCTTATTAATAGTTAGTAAGGTCGTTGTTAAGTTTACGTATTGGGTAGGATTAAGAATGTAGAATAATGTCATGTAGAATAAGGCATTAATATGTGCTTAATAAGTACTAATAAACAGCCAATATTCCAGTAATATGCATGCTAATAAGCAACTAGTTAAAAGACCCTAAAATAAAGTGTTACCAAAATTATTTATTTTAATTTTTATGATTTAATTACTTAAAGGGATAGTTCACCCAAAAATGAATTTTTTCCCATGATTTACTCACCCTCAAGCCATACTAGGTATATATCTTCTTTCGAAAAAAAAAAAAAAAAAAAAAATGGCACATTTGAATGTGCTTCATCAGTGTGTCATGAGTGAATGTGTGCAATGTTCTGTGCCATGGCTCTAACCAAAATGAGTTTTCAATCAAATATGAAATTTAAACAGTTTATTGAAACTGTTTATTTTGGCTCTTGTGCTGTTGTGCCATTCTCTGGTGATTTATGCCCCTTAGGAACAGGAATGTCCAGGAATGTTCCACACCCAGACTTTACCACAGTCTCCACCACAAGCAATATTAAATCTGGACAGTTATAGGAATCAGAAAGTTCTGTCTGGTTCTGATTAAGGCAGGATTTTCTCTGGGGATGGAGGGAGGACAATAAGGACATGGTCACAGTACCACTTCCTAAGATTAAAAAAATTGTGTGTGCTGTATAGTGTTATGCTAATTACAGTATCATGTTTTTAACAAAGCAAATTCTGTTGGAATCAGTAGTGAATAGAGATGCTGTCTGTGATGAGCTTTTTAAACCAATCAAGTTCCGTTTTGGATGCAACCTAAGAAGTCAGCTGCCTATCTAGGCCATTTGGTTTTGGAACAGTATTCTGTGCTGGTTTACTAGCTGTGTGTATTTGATCATCAGCAGGCCGAGGTGAAAGCAAATAAAGTCTTGGTCCAGCTTTAATGAGCTCTGCAAATCCCTCTGGAAGAGGTTAGGTGGCACGGCTGTAAGCTTTACTCATATAAGATTGAAGTAAACAGTGAGTCATTAGGCGAAGAGCCAAAGATCAGTGCCATCGTGTCACTTACAGCTTATACTAAGGTGTGCTAAATTTGAAGAGATCACCACAGGGAGTCAGGGAGATGAGTGTCTAGGGCCTCAGCATGTGGCCATGCAACACCGTTAACAAGACTAAAGCTGCTAATCCCATGATCCTACTAGAGGCATTGAGAGCCAAAGAGCAAAGTTCAACTTTGAATGCGGAATAGTTGTAGGCCTATGTGAAGACCATCCATTGGACTTGCCATTGTTGCATTTTATAAAGTAACACTGCACAACAGTGACACCCACAGGCGAAGGTACAGCAGGAGGCTTGCCTCCCCTCAGCCCATTGACTTTAAACAGACCCCCCAAAGCTTGTGGTGAGTTTGATGGGGGGTAATTGAGAATGAATGGAGGAAAGTCACATGAAAAGAGGCAATGCCTCCATCGTGCTATGATTGGATATGATCAGTTATGACTGGATATGATTGGTTTGTGATAAATCCCGCCTCTTGTTTTCGTGTGTATTCTAGAATCAGCCTGAATGAAGACAGTGCTAATGGGAAAATTAATTAAGAAGTAAGTAAACAACTCAGCCACTTACATATCATCACTTTATATCACGTCAAAATCAAACTTAAAATGGCCTGAAAACATGTTGACTGTGGGGGTTTTTAGTGAGCAATCAGCTTGGTGAAATTAAAGTTTAGTTCACCCAAAAATGAAAATTCTGTCATGAATTACTCACCCTCATGTCGTTCCACACCTGTAAGACCTTCGTTCATCTTCAGAACACAAATTAAGATATTTTTGATGAAATCCGATGGCTTAGTGAGGCCTGCATTGCCAGCAAGATAATTAACACTTTTAGATGCCCAGAAAGCTACTAAAGACATATTTAAAACAGTTCATGTGACTACAGTGGTTCAACCTTAAAGGGATAGTTCACCCAAAAATGAAAATACTGTCATCATTTACTCACTCCCAAGTTGTTCCAAATCTGTATAAATTTCTTTGTTCTGCTAAACACAAAGGAAGATATTTTGAAGAAAGTGTATAACCAGGCTGCTTTGGGGCACCACTGACCTCCATAGTAGGAAAAAAAATACTATGGAAGTCAATGGTGCCCCAGAACTGTTCAGTTTCTACCATTCTTCAAAATATCTTCCTTTCTGTTCAACAGAACAAAGAAATTTATACAGGTTTGGAACAACCTGAGGGTTAGTAAATGATGACAGAATTTTCATTTTGGGGTGAACTATCCCTTTAATGTTATGAAGCGACGAGAATACTTTTTGTGCGGCAAAAAAACAAAATAACGACTTTATTCAATAATATCTAGTGATGGGCGATTTTAAAACACCACTTCATGAAGCTTCGAAGTTTTACGAATCTTGTGTTTCAAATCAGTGGTTTGGAGCGCGTATCAAACTGCCAAAATCACGCCCCCCAGTGGTGAACCATTGAAATTTCGAAACACTTATGACGTAACAAAGCCTCGTTTACTGAAATCACGTGACTTTGGCAGTTTGATAATCAGAATACAGTGTTTCTACAGCACATCGCGCATTTTCAGTTAAAAACTAAGCTCAGAATCGATCCAGAATCGTTGGAGAGAGCAGAGCAGAATGTCATGAAAATCAGTGTTTTTAAAACAAGTGGAACCTAATTCCCATTCTTACTCATGAGTCAACTCATTCGAAATCAGGGCTCATTCTGCACGGCTGGTCGTTGTGTGATCCAAACCGGGCAGAGCTTTTGAATGAGTGATGGCACAGTTAGGGCCTGTGAGGTCGTGGCCCAGTGAGCAGTAACATAACCCCAATCAGAAGCACTGACGTCGGTGCCCTGGCTTTGCTCTACTGTGCCTGCGTATAATGTGCTGTGATGAGGTCAGTCCGGGGTCTGGACACAGCATCTCTGTGTGCTCTCAAACCTCTGACTGGCTCATCCATCTCTTACTGGATTATGGAATATTAATCCCTGACCATCATTATCCTCAAAACAAACAAACAACTTTACTGACGTAAGCAAAACAATTGCTTTTTTTGCAAGTGCCTTGTTCTTCATACATGGATTATTCAGTTAGCGAGGTATAATTGTTGACGATTTGACAAAGTTTTGGATTGGTCCATCAATCATCTCACAGTTGTCATCATAGCAACAGGTCCATAAGATTATACCTGCTCAGGACCGGTTTTCTCTAACGTAAACAGAACTTTGTTCTGGCTTAATAAGAAGGTATCCATTCAACAGGTCATTTAAAGGGATAGTTCACCCAAAAATGAAAATTTGATGTTTATCTGCTTAACCCCAGGGCATCCAAGATGTAGGTGACTTTGTTTCTTCAGTAGAACACAAATGATGATTTTTAACTCCAACCGTTGCGGTCTGTCAGTCGTATAATGCATGTAAATGGGAACTCCATCTATAAGAGTCAAATAAACACGACAGACCAATCCAAATTAAACCCTGCGGCTCGTGACGACACATTGATGTCCTAAGACACGAAACGATCGGTTTGTGTGAGAAACCGAACAGTATTTATATCATTTTTTACATCTAAAACACCACTATGTCCAACTGCCTTCAGCATCCGGTTAGTGAGGTCTGAACGCGCTCTGACAACGGAAGTGATGTCTCGCACTCATTGAAGCAAAGCGCGAGACATCAGTTCCGTCATCAGAGCGCGTTTTTTTGACCTCACTAACTGGATGCTGAACGGAGTTGGACATAGTGGTGTTTTAGAGGTAACAAATGATATAAGTACTGTTTGGTTTCTCGCACAAACCAATCGTTTCGTGTCTTAGGACATCAATGTGTCGTCACGATTTAATTTGGATTTGTCTGTTGTGTTTATTTGACTCTTATAGATGGAGTTCCCATTTACACGCGTTATTTGACTGACAGACCGCAACGGTTAGAGTTAAAAATCATCATTTGTGTTCTACTGAAGAAACAAAGTCACCTACATCTTGGATGCCCTGGGGGTAAGCAGATAAACATCAAATTTTCATTTTTGGGTGAACTATCCCTTTAATACATATTTTAATGCATGCAGCAACCTTGTACAGGCTTAATTCATTTATGTATATATACGTCAGTTATGCTTTTTTCGTAAGTTGAATATGGAAGGCGGTCTGGCGGAAGCTAGATATTTTACTTAATAGTTAAATATGGATATTTTTCTTACACAAACGCAGTGCTTCATTTCAGAAGGCCTTTATTAACCCCCTGGAGCCGTGTGGAGTACGTTTATGATGGATGGAAGCACTTTCTTTAGCTTTAAACTCGTTGGCCTGCATTGGACGCGTCAGGATATTTATTAATATAACTCCGATTGTGTTCATCAGAAAAAAGAAAGTCATATACACCTAGAATGGCTTGAGGGTGAGTAAATCTAGGGGTAATTTTCATTTTAAGGTGAACTAATACTTTAATGAACGTTTCTACAAGCTTGCTTAGAGAGTGCTCTTTCCTGTCAGCATCCCAAGCAGCACATCCAATTAAACATGATAATGCCTGGACCACCTGAGGAGGAGAACAGCCAGCTGACCACTGCAAGCGCTTACTGTCTCACTAACCATCTCGCTCACCGTAGCTGTGAATGCTGGGAGTCGTTTCCCCCTGCATTTTGCTTCATAGATACAAAGCTCTTACTCATTAGACACTTTCTCATTAGTCTTGTCTTTAAAGGTAAAGTTCACCCACAACCAAACTGTGTTGTTTGCTCACCTTCATGTCATCGTTCTTTCTTTAGCACAAAATTGACATTGCTCTTTCAATACAAAGAAAATGAATGTTGACCTGGAGCTGTAAAGTTTCAAAAATGACAGAAAGCACCATAAAAGCATCATAAAACTAATCAGTGTGACGCATGCTTTATATTTCGTGTCTTCTGAAGCCATAATTCCACCATTCATTTTCATTATATGAAAAAGCAGATATTTTTTCAGAGGTGCGCAACAGAAGAATGAAAACCGTACACTTTGGAACGAAATGAGTGTGAGTAAATGATGACAGAATTTTCATACTTGGATGAACTATCCCTTTAAAATGTGTGTGAGAAAGACAAGAATATCTTTAAAGAGTTTTAAATGCGTAAAGTTGTGTGGACATCATTCTCATTGCTCTTTTTGACTTTTATATGCTGTTTACTACATATAGAGGATACAATGTCCAACATTGTCCCATAAAACCTCCACTTTAGCACAATGACCAAAGGATAAATGTAGAAGAATCACTAACAGACAAAAGTTAGGACACACCTGCTGTTTTGCACGTTGTAATGTCATTGCAATAACAAAAATGGAAATATAGAGAATATTTAATGACCAAAAATGTTAATCAAATGAAGTCTCTCTTAAATATGAGCTGCTTTGTCTAGATTCCAGCTCTGCTCAATCTGTACCTTCTCTCAAGTAACTTCATGAGGTGCATCCTGGGATGATTTTTTTAAACATGTATACTAGCTGGATTCTTAACTGGTTTTCCTTCACTGTCAGGTGAACTCATCCATTGAGAAACAGATTCAGGGTGTCCAGGCGTTTGCCTTATTGTGTTTGTGTTCAATATCTCTGCATTTATCCCACTTTAATGTTGTTTCTGCCTTGAATCTAGTTCTCTGATATGATGCAAGAAGGAATTTTCTTGTTTACGCCTGATGCCTCCATAACCACCACAGTTTTAAGCGTTTAGAGGATTTGCGGCCCCTTCACCCCCCATCCACCTCTCCTCGGTACATTAATCTAACAAAATAATGCAGCATTAAAAAAAACATAAAGACCAACATAAAAGCGTCATCCCAGATTATTGTTTTGTGTGCAATCGCCCTCCTCTCTTTATCTTGCCTGACGTCAGAGATGGCAGTGGTCAACATGGTAATCTCGGGACAGAGAGGCCAGATCACGCACAAAGAAAGAGGGAGGATGATGGTCAGTGTGGTTTCAAATCAGAGATTGATGTTTTCAAATCAGAGATTGAAAACAAATAGTCCTATAAATTTGCCATATCTAGGGACAAGAATGACTTTGAGTTTTTAATTTTGACTTGTTTTAAAGTACAAATATCTAAAAATATATAAAACAAGATAACGTTTGAGAAGGATCATTGCATAAGTATGTTTTTATAAATTGTGTCTTGAATATTTATTTGTATTTTGTCTTAATTTTGACTAATTTTTAACTTGCATCTATCAAATAAGTGAAAAAATCTGCCAATGCACTAACATAAAATATACAAATATTAAAGATAGATTATACATTGTTGCTTCTCAAGTAAATTTAATTTTTTTTTATATATTTTAACTGGAGAATAAGACAAAAATAACTAATGCATATTTTGCAGTGTAGCAACACCCTAGCAACCACTTAGCTCTAGTAACACGCCACTGCTTTAGCAACCACTTTTAAAACACTCAGAACTCCTTAGCAACATACAGAAATGTGTTAAAACAGTCAGAAGATCTTAACAACCACATAGCAATGCCTTGAGTACACCCCCTTTGAAAAGTAACATTTTAAACAATATCTCAATGATCACAAAAACAGTTTCCAAAATGTTGACAAGACTTAAGTTTAATATAACATCTGTTTAACGTATAACATGAATGTAAGGTTAATAATATAACTTAGAGAACAATATTTTCAGTTTTACTCAAATTAGGGTGATACAAAAATGAGTACACCCCACTGAAAGTCTCTGGAGCAAAGCTAAATTTTAGACTACACATGTCTAATTTAACAAGAATTCAACCACAGGTGAGTCTAATTATTCATTACACAGGTGTCCAGCAGACAGTTGACTATAAAAGGGTGTTAAAACCCCTTCCCATTTCATGCTGTCAGCAATGTCACAAGACCTGAGAAAGAAAATAATTTCTTTACACCAGAAGGGTGAAGGCTACAAGAAGATCAGCAAAGCTTTACTTATCAGTCAGAATACTGTAGCAAAAGTGGTACAAAAAAGATGGAACTACAACTATCTCACAGAGACGTCCAGGTCGTCCATGGAAGTTAACACCTCGACAGGAGCGTCCTCTGATGAGAAGTGTTGAAGAAAATCGGCATGCAAGTTCACTGCAGTTATATAAAGAAGTAGAAAGCCAAACTGGGGTGACTATTTCCCGTGACACAATACGGAGTACACTCCAGAGGAATGGCATGCATGGGTGCCTTCCACGAAAGAAGCCTCTCCTATAGCCCAGGCACAAAAAAGCCCGCCTAGAGTTTGCCAGGGCCCATGCTGACAAAGATGAAGTCTACTGGGACTCTATACTCTGGAGTGATGAGACCAAGATAAATGTTTTTGGAACTGATGGCTTCAAAACTGTATGGCGTCGCAAAGGTGAGGATTACAAAGAAAAATGCATGGTGCCTACAGTGAAACATGGTGGTGGCAGTGTCCTTATGTGGGGCTGCATGAGTGCTGCTGGTGTCGGGGAGCTGCATTTCATTGATGGCATCATGAATTCACAGATGTACTGCTCTGTACTGAAAGAGAAGATGCTACCATCACTCCGTGCCCTTGGTCGTCGTGCACTTTTCCAACATGACAATGATCCTAAACACACATCTAAGGCCACTGTTGGATTTCTGAAGAAGAACAGGGTGAAAGTGATTCAGTGGCTCCTGATCTGAACCCAATCGAACACCTATGGGGAATTCTGAAGAGACAAGTTGAGCATCACTCTCCATCCAGCATCCAGTCTCTAAAAGAGGTCATTCTTGAAGAATGGAAAAAGATAGATGTTGCAAAATGTCACCAACTTGTTCATTCCATGCCTAGAAGACTTGGTGCTGTCATTAAAAATCATGGAGGCCATACAAAGTACTAGATGTAGTAGTTTTTGTTGTGGGGTATACTCATTTTTGCATCACCCTAATTTGAGTAAAACTGAAAATTTTGTTCTCTAAGTTATATTATTAACCTTACTTTCATGTTAAACAGATGTTATATAACACTTAGTCTTGTCAACATTTTGGAAATTGTTTTTGTGTTCATTGAGATGTTGTTAAAAATGTTACTTTTCAAAGGGGTGTACTCATTTACGCTGAGCACTGTATTTGGACTGCTCCGTTGGTGTACTGTTTTTCGCATATTGTATAGTATGGAAGTATTCGATTTCGGACAGTGTTTTTCACTCCAAACTAAACCATAGGCATTTTCATTTAAGGTGAAGTGTGAAGTTTTTGTGCCACATACTTGTGGAACTAAACAGGAACCACACTGGACCAGACATAAGAACAATGACTCGAGCTTTGGGAGGTATTAGCCGTTTGGTTTAAAAATGGAAAACTTATTAAAAACAGTCATTATTTTAAATGCCACACTTCACCTTTAACTATGTCTCTGTTTACATGTTCACTTGTTTTCCATCTTCTTTGGGTCCCTCCCTCGTACTGATTCTACGCCATTCAGGCTGAACACATTTCAAGCATGACTGCGCTCATTACAGCGTCAGCACTCTTCTGAAAGGACCGTATAGATTCTGCATCTTTACACACCATTGTTCTTCTCTCATGCAATCAAACTTCTGATGTTTGGGCTCCTGGGTTAGGTGACCCCTAGGTCGCAGTCTCTTACCCAAAGCAGAACAGGATTGTGGGAAACAAGCAAGGCCTGAAGGAGCAGGACCAGCCCTCCCACACAGCAGCGATGGTATTGACCAGCTGCTAATGCTCAAACGCTACTAGAAGGTTTAGTTCTGCAAGTGCTTTCCTTTTGGGGAATGAGTTTAGAAAGAGGAAGGGGGAAGCCAGCTCCTGCGTTTGCCCTCATTGGCCTGTGTCATTCAGGCTGCTGCTGATGCCATTGCCTTTGTGTAGTTTACTGTAAACAAACAAGCTTTTCTTTGTATGTGTATGGCAATTAATCACGCAATGAAACACGTTAGTTTGTTGCCCATTCACTTTTGAGGCACGAACGTGATCATTACTCTAATTAGAGGCTCAAGAGCCAAAACATTTGTGAAAGCGATGCTTTTTCTGTCATAAACAGGCTACTGTATGTCAGTATTGTATGCATACTCTTTCCTGAGGCTTTAAAGTGCCCCTATTATGCTATTTTAAAGGTTCCTAATTTAGTTTTGGAGTCTCCTACAACATGTTGTCATGAATCAAAGGTCAAAAAACACTTTCATTTTGTCGTAATATACACTGCACATCACCACATTTCTAGAAAAGGGCTTTTCACACTTTAAAAAATTAACCCTGGGTTATTCTAAACCCCGGGTAAACGGAATCCTGGGTTATCTTGCTTTACGTTTCACACTGCTCATAATTTATCCGGGATTAACAATTAATCCTGGGTATTCGTAAACTGACGTTTCACACTGTACATTCCTAAACCCTGGGTTAACGTTCTTATTTGCATATTTATAGTGTCAGTGTCATTGATTGGATAAACGCAGCACGCGACCTGTTTACATAGCTCTAGCTTTGCCCATCCTCATGTTGCCGACTGTACTATCGGGTTTATACTGAATGGACATTTCGGACTATAAAGGTAAGAATGAAACCATCTCTTCTTCACTCAAATTGTTGCGTTTTCACTCAGCATTTGACATTTTTCCTCTCAAACGCTGAATTTATTGTTTATATACAACAATGCAAGGTGTTTCCGTGACTGTCCAAAGCAAGTTTGGAAAAGCAGTGCTAACCCCGCTTCTAAATTACAAGTGTGAAACGTTCATTTTCCCTTTTCCTTTTTAGAACGACGGTAACCCAGTGTTAAGCACAGTGTGAAAAGTCCTAAAGTCTCTAAAGCGAAGATTTTATTTAAGGACAGGTCAAAGTAGACATCGTTCACGGGCAGCAATGAAGACCATTGGTAGACATTAGGGGGGAGTGGGGTAAGATGAGCCATTTTTTACTTATGTGGTCCTCACGATAAGGGAAAATGAGGCAGAAGTACAATGAAAGTATTTAAAGTAATTTCAGGATGTTTCCTATCATTTTAAATGATCAGAATAGTTCTATGACAAAGGGCTCTAAAAATATGGCTTCTTATAAAAAAGTGTTCCTGTGGCTCAATTTACCCCAGGTTAGGGGTAAGTTGAGCCGAGTCAGTAGGTGGGTGTAAACTGACCATCTAACTGAATCTGAATCAAACCCATGTGAAATTGTAAAGATAATCTCTTTAAAAAGATTACCTCTTTTGAAAACTAATTTAATAATCAAATCTCAGTTTACAAATATTTATATTTCTTTTCTTAAAGCTACCTTAAACAACATAAAACCAACCAAATGAAGTTGAAATTTCAATATCTTTAATTGTTTGCATTTATGAAACAATATGTTGAACACCAAAGTTGTAACCTTCCCAAAAACAGACTAAACAAAGAGTTTGTTGAGTAAAATTAAATAAAAACTGAATTAGAATGAATAAATGTTACTGAAACTAATAAATATTTTAGTCAAAATGTTCTTGGTCTGGTAGTTTTTCTGCAATGTTGACCATGTTAGGCCATTAGGGACTACTGGTGGAAAGATATATATGATGAAACATCTTCTGGTTCATATCAGAGAAGGATTTGGTGGACTTATACACTGTTCCTATCAAATAAACTCCAAAAAAAAAAAAAGGTTTATACGTTGCTAAATCACCAATATGCATCATAAATAGTTTTAGACCTGGACAAATTTGCTTTGATGTAACAGCCATTACATCTGTTATGCTAAACTTTTACTTTGACAAGCCAAAAACTGTAAACTGGCGCCTTCCACTCCTCCCATGTGCTTCTCCTTTTCTCAGTCTGGCAGAAATAATGGGTAGTTCCAAAATATATGGTCACATGGCAATAAAAGGGTACAGTTGCCAAGATACAGGGGGTGGGTCAACTTGCCCACTGGCTCATCTTACCCCACTCTCCCCTATGCAAATTTGTTACATTTGTTATGTATGAACAATGACGGGACATATGAAGTAAGGCTGGAATTCCTGACAGAATCGATTCTTTCTTTTGGAAGACAGTAACTTTATTTATAATGCACTTTGATCTTTTAAAACTTTGCAGACATTTTACATTTACAAACATCTATATTACACACTACATTAAAGGTAATATCTGAAAAAGCATAAAAGGGCACTTTAAAGAACAACTGAGGTGAAATGCAGTCAAGTTACATTTATCTGTATGGCGACTTATACAATACAGATTGTTTGAAAGCAGCTTCATATTATTAAACAGGAAGATAACCATGATCATTTTGTAAAATTCATCAGTTATAAAACAACTTCACTTTTAGCTGTAAAGCAGCTCAGAAGATAATAGTTTCATTCAGCTCAATGTTGTTTCAATGCAGTTCTATAACTCTCAGTGTTGCAAAATTCGTCAATTATGAATTAATTTCAGCTATAAGCAGTTTTACAGAAGGCAATAGTGATTTATTCAGCTAAAGTCAGTTCGGTGTTGATTCAGTTCAGTTCAATAATAGTTGCAAAGTTGGTGTCATTATCCAGCTAATCAATGTTTCAATCGAGTTTTTCAGTCAGTCTTAGGCTGTTAATGCAGGGAACTGAAAGATCGTACAGTTGTCGTTTTTTATATTTAGCCCTAATATAATTTAACTAAACCCATTTACCCAAAAGCTTGACACAGTAGGTCAAAGGCATAAAAAAGGAGCAGTGACATTTTATTTCAATATTTCCTTTGAAATGCAGCTCTGATCTTATAATTGTATGCATGAGGTCCTTCATATGAATTCACCCCCTGCATTCTTAGCGAAACTACCTGTCATCCACAGGCTTCCTAATTGCTGGTTTGAGTTCTCTCGCAGTATGGGGTGGGACTATTTAAGAAAGCTGCACTTATAATTAAAACATCGCTGCGATGAAAGTAATGGGTATCTCTTGCTCGTCATATAACCTATAGTGACAGGACCATTACATTTGCATTTCTGGGGGAGCCTCTGCCACTTTAATTCAGCAAAAGCTAAAAGAGAGGACAAGAAGGAGGAGCTGGATTGGTATGTGGTGCGAGCCAGAATTGAATTTGAAATGTTTTTTTAAGAAAAAAACAAGTCAAGTGTTAATTTTTAATTTGATTTTTATTTTCCGAAGAACATGCGAGTGATGCTTTCCCATGCAATACTCGGCAACATGATGCTAGGGGGTTGGCTGGGGCTGTTGGGGCTAGTGGTTTCTTACTGGCCAAATATTTTTGTACTTCTAACAGTGTGGGATAAGATAAAGTTGAGTAAAGTAAAGATCATTTAGTGTACCAAAAACACACTTGTATAAACATTACTCATTTATGTGGGCTATTTTGTACATTTCCTAATTCTTAGAATTAATTTAAACATTTTAATTTACCCCATTGCCTCTTTGAGGGTCCCTTTGAAGTGTGCTTTGTGCTTTGTAGTGAGATTGAGTGCTTAAGGAGAGGCCAGAGTGGCCTATGGCTCTTAAAAAGCTTAGAAAATATATCATACACCAACAGATCCCTGTTCCACTCAGATGTTTAGAGTTCCTGCCATGACCAGCCAATGACTGCGGAGCAGATGTGATTCTGAGCGACAGCACTGCACTAATCTCCAGGTCTGTTCACATGACTTGCATCATGGCCTCAATCCATTTGTTGTGCGCCTATTTGAGAAAGGTGATTTTACTGTACTCGTGAAGTGATTTATATGTCATCTTTACAATTTTACAACAATATAGGGGAAGTATACCAACCACTCATTGAATGACAACAGGGTTGTGCATCATTCAGATTTGAAATGAGAATGCCTTTTAAATTCCAGTTAAATTCCTGAATTTGAATTGAGGTAGAAAACAGGTTGTTGAATTGCAGTTTGAGTTTAAATGTAAAATGAATTGAAATTAAAAGAACTTCATATGACCAAAAAGTTTGTCAAAACTTTAAATGTTGACTTGACAAACCCTTGTTTAAAAGTTCAAAAATACTAGAAAGAAACAGAGATAGATGAATAAATTAACGCAAGAAAGAAAGAACGAGTCAGACAGACAGACAGACAGACAGATAGATAGATAGATAGATAGATAGATAGGCGGATGGATGGATGGATGGATGGATGGATTAATGGATGGAAAGACGGACGGACAGATGGATGGACAGACAGACATGGATGGATGGATGGATAGACAGAGACAGACAGACGGATAGACAGACAGATGGATAGATAGATAGATGGATGGACAGACAGACAGATGGATAAATAGACAGACAGACAGACAGATGGGCAGATATACCCGTGTGCATTACCTGTGATAGATAGATAGATAGATAGACGGACGGACATGGATGGATGGATGGATGGATGGCTGGACAGACAGACGGATAGAAAGATAGACAGACATATGGATGGATGGAAGGACAGACATGGATGGATGGATGGATGGATGAACAGACAGACAGACAAACATATAGATCGATGGATGGATAGACAGACAGACAGATAGATAGATGGATGGACAGACAGATGGATAAATAGACAGACAGACAGACAGACGGATGGGCAGATATACCTGCGTGCATTACCTGTTGAATTTCTTTGAATTGCAATTCAGTAAATTCCTCTTTCTGTTATTCCAATTCAAATTCCAATTTAACTTCTGATACATTGTGGCTAATTTCATTTAAATTTAGTTATTAATTAAAATGAACTCTGGGTGTTAAAATATGAAGGTAAATATAAATGCATAAATGTAAATTGAGACATTAAGGATTTCTGGATGCAACTTACATTTCTTGTTGCTTTGCACAACATTTAAACTAAAATTATTCATTGTTAGCATGGAAAAATTGTGAAAGTCAGAAACCTCTGTAGTTGCAGACCATGACCTGTCATTGCAAAGCCACATCGAATACACAATTGGTCTGTTATCATCGGCTACACTTCGAAAGGTCAGTGGCAAATGAGTTTACGTCTTTTGAGGACTTCTCTCCATAGAGTTCGATGTATTGGGCAAGTTGATGCGACTCATGTGAAAAGGCCTTCAGAGACCATCTTTCGAGTGTGAGGCATGCTGGGAGCTTTTGAAAGTGGGTTTCTCATTTTCAGTTCTAACTGTTATGGAGTAAAGGTTATCTTTCCACTGTCGTTTTCTCACCTCCTCGCGGTTGATGTTCAGATGAGACATGACCCTGAGCGATATGTGTGGAAACCAAAACAGGCCTGTTATTGTTTCACAAAGGATCATGAAAAAAAGAGCGCTGAGGCTTTTATGACAGGAAGTGAAAGTCCCGTATTGTATCACGCTGGCCTTCTCGCTGCGAGTTGCCATGGAGCTGAGTGGTGCGCGTAGGAAGAGCTTTGGAAAGAGGCAGGCTGGTCGCGTCCCCCCTCCATCCTGAATTGCTTCTGTTGTTCTACAGCGAAACTTCATTAATGCTCGCTCATAGCGCTGGGAAAGGAAACTGCCAGGCTGTTAAACAAGCCAAACATGTTGGTGTTACAAGTGAAGGTTCATCCTTCCTGCTGTTAGAGGAGATGGCCTGGGTCAACCGTTCTGAACATTAGTCCAGCTGCTAAAGGGTCACAGATATACACATCTGCGATGGTTGCTGTCACGCCGTAGACGTTCGCTTCTTCCCAGATTAGATGCAACTGGGGGGGCTTTTGTTGTCAGATGGGATCCAGATTTCATGAGCTCATCGTAGGCTCAACCAAAAATCCTTCTGGACCCTATTATGCCACAAATGTGGAAATGCAGAACAAACAGACTTAAGGTGGGATTCTTGCAAAAGCTCTCCGCCTTCGTCACAGCCCACTCAGAACTGAAGCAGCTACTTGTTACACGTGCTTCTTTGAAGGTAAACTAGGAGGAACATGAGCTGATGATTAATAAATTGTCCTGTGAAAACGTAAGTACACCCCATGTTATTCCCGAAATATTAAAGGGGTCATGACATGGATTTCAAAACAAAACAAAAAACAAACAAGGATGTATGCGGAAAAACAATTATTTTCAACTAGAGTTGTCAAAAGTACCAACTTCGGTACCTAGTTGGTACTGAAATTTTAAAAATGTGATGCTTTGAGCGCTGTTGAGTGGATTCGTAAACAACTCTGATTGGCCATTGTGTTGACGCGCTCATCGGAAATGTCTGTGATTGGCTTCAATAAGCAGCGCTGTAAAAACGTAGTAAAAAGTCATCAATGACGCTCTTCACCGAGTGCTTACACTGATACACATGGGAGCATTTGAAAGCAGGCGTCTATCGCGGACCAGTCCACTGATAGATGCCTGCTTTCAAGCGCTCCCGCTCGCGCTTTTAAAACCCTTTTTTAAAATTCAAACACTTCCGTGTGCTTTCAAACGCTGCCGCGCGTTGATCATTGAAGCCAATCACAGACATATCCGATGAGCGCGTCAACACAATGGCCAATCAGAGGTGTTTACGAATCCGCTCAACAGCGCTCAAAGCGTCACATTTTCACAAATTTCTGTACCGATAGGTGCCGAAGTCGGTACTTTTGACAACTCTATTTTCAACCTTCATTCTGACTGTCTGTCTGAAATGATCGGTTTTTAAGGGGTGGCTTCTTTAAAGGGTTAGTTCACCCAAAAATGAAAATGATCCTTTGATTTACTCACCCTCAAGCCATCCTAGGTGTATATGACTATCTTCTTTCAGACAAACACAGTCGTAGATATATTTAAAAATATCCTTGCTCTTCCAAGCTTTATAATGGTAGTGAAGGGGGGGCCAGATTTTGAAGCCCAAGAAAATGAATCAATCCATTATAAAAAATAGTCCATACGGCTCCAGGGGGTTAATAAAGGCCTTCTGAAGCAAGGTGATGCATTTTTGTAAGAAAAATATCCATATTTAAAACTTTATAAATTCAAATATCTAGCTTCCGGCGGACGACCGTACGCATATGCAAGTCGACTTGTGCCACAAGAGTAACCCCTGACGCAATGTATGACGTAGGATGTAGGAGTAACGTAAGCTTAGACGCCACTCGCTGTTCAAACAAATAGGGCTGGGCAACAAACTCAAGCTCCTCTTCTCTTATGTCGAAATCCTCCAACATTTCTCTTTAAAAAAATATCATTTTAAACGTCTAATTCGTGACCGGTGTTTTGTTTTGCTCTATCCTCTGCGCTTCCGCGTTCGTCATTATGTCAGGCGTCGGGTTAGAGATTACTCTTCTGCCACAAATCGATGTGTACGGTCGTCTGCTGGAAGCTAGTTATTTGAATTTATAAAACGGTTAGTTCCTGTCCTTGATTCTGATTGGTCAATAGCTGTGTTTTATTCACGATAAAACACGGCTATGACCGCTTCACCCAACGGTTCTGTCTATCACTACACAACACCCTTAGCAACCACTCTTAGCAACGTAAACTGTATGTTCTCATACGATATTGTTCATTGAAGCTTACTGTATTATGTAGAAGAGTATTGTGAGAAAGAGATCGAGTGAGAGTTTATTTCCTGCATTTAGATTTAGCATTTTCCTTCAGGTCAGTCCAGTGTTCATAATAAAAAATCTGTTTAAATGTCCGATGTATTATCTTGTCTTTTTAACAGTTAAGGGGTTTTCCCGTGACTGACAGCGCTTGTCAAACCATTTGTCAGTTGCGTCTTGTTCTGTGTTCACAACAGTTCAGTCTTTTCAATATAAAAGTCTTTGCTACTGACTGACACACTCATAAAGACAGTCTTTGCCGCCATCTAATGGCGTAATAATGTAACTTCTGTTGCTATTCATGGTCAGGGACTATTTTTTCGGGCGGAAGGAAGGCATTTGGTAAGTTTAATTCATGAAAGTTGCATTGATACATATTTTTGGCTTTAATATTTGTATTGTGTGGTAACCATTTTATAAAAGCATTAAGGTACTTGAGGTTAATGCTGTATCATGAATAAGTCATGGCTGAAGGGGTTGCAGGCACTCCGCTTCGCGCCGTGCCTAACAATGCCCTTCAGCCGTGACTTATTCACGATACAGCACAGCCTCTCGTACCTTATTGATTACTTATAAAGTTTTAAATATGGATATTTTTCTTACAAAAATGCATCGCCTCGCTTCAGAAGGCCTTTGTTAACCTCCCGAAGCCGTATGGATTACATTTATGATGGATGGATGCATTTTTTTTGGCTTCAAAATGCTTGGAGGATCAAGGATATTTTTAAATATATAAGGTAGTCATACACACCTAGGATGGCTTGAGGGTGAGTAAATCATGGGATAATTTTCATTTTTGGGTGAACTATCCCTTTAATGCTTGTCAGTAAATGGCCACTGTTATGATTGGCTAATACCACTGCATAGGAAACAATATCAGTGCCCACTCGCTATTGCACGCGAGTAAGAGTTTTGAAAACATTATCCATATAAAACCTTAATTTACAGACAAAGCATTATGAAATCATTTATTTACGGTTTGTGATTGCGATGCTGTCAGATCAAGTACAGTTGGCTGCATCATCTGTCAACAAAAGTATCTTTGCAAACTCTTCATTACACTGGTTTGATTTAGCATAAATTATATTTTTATTTTATTTCATTTTTTTATAGGAAGGCTTGTGTAGCATAGTGGTGTATATTTTGTCACTGTAAAAAAAAAAAAAGTTAACCAGAAGAAATTCTTGTTTATTGTTTGTTTAGATGTATCTATTCGACAGAGATGTTTTGCGTTATGTACATGTTGAGAACGACAAAGAAAACGGGAGTCATATAAAAATACAGAGCGGGACGTGTCCCAAACAAGTTAAGACATGGAACAATTTGTTGTTAAGGAGTGTATCTCAAATTGTAGTTTAGTTATTCAGCATCAGTTTTTCATTTTGCTGGTTTGAGTCTTTTGTTGTTTTAAGTATTATGCGCTAAATTATGTTGTTAAATGTCAACCACCCCTATATATAGGTAGATTGGTGAAGTTATGACCAAACTAATATCTGATTACTATCTTAAAACACTGTATGATTACATTATAGTTTTGCTTTTGCACATCTCAGTGTTTGTGCACGATGTTTCTCCCAGTTGTGATTCCTGTTTAAATGCACGTCAGTCCATTTAAAAAAAAAGTGCATCCTTTGTTGGTTTATATATGGCGTTTTAGGTGCTCAAACAAGAGTAGTGAGCAAGAGGGAGGCAGGTCCTGTTTTGCCTGTTATCTCATGACCTGAACTGGCTGCCAAAAGTAGTGTTATGCAAAAGGCTGGGAGGAAAAAGAGAGTCTGGGAAGGTACAGTTTTGACGTCAGAGGTACCCGCATGTAAGAATTGGCTAATATCTTGTAATTAGCTGGAATGTGCTGGTTTATTGTACAACGTTTCACCTCTGTCAGCTCTCCAAACGCTCCTCTTTGTTTTCGACTCTGCTACTTTTCCTCGCTTGGGAAAGTGATTCTTTTAAAAGCTTTCAGACTCCTTAAGGGGTGAAAGTACTACATTAGCACTGACGTTTCCAGTGTTTCATCTCCCTTTATATCTGTCATAATAAAACCAGAAGAAAGAAAGAGGCTACCTGTCTCTCTTATTCCTGGATGGCTCGCCAGATTTTGCATCACCACCCTCCAGAGCAGTATTTAAAGATCTATTCATTTTTACTGGCAGTTCGATAGAGTTTTAAAAGCTTCACATCGATAAAGAGGCTGGATGCCAGCCGTTTCCTCACCATCCTGCTACACGCTTTCAGAAGCCTTTACAGCCTCTGGCAGGACATTTCCAGGTACTCCTGATCTGAATCCATCAGGCTGGAGATTCCTCATTCATAATGCATGCTCTTTCTCTTCAAGAGCTCATAAGCTTTCTCATTCAATAATGAATATTACCTTCTCCCCTGATGGCAGACATGCTAATGGCATACAACATTTGGGTTTTCTTTTGTGCTGTATGAGATGATGATTGCCTTTTCTTATAAGAGATGGATCAGGATGGTTGATTTAAGCTTTTTAAGATTTTAAACTGTTCAAGCGCAATAAGCAGTGAAAGAGGACTCATTTTGGTATATGCGCACTGTCTGAGAGACTGTTTTTGAGCGCACACACCTGAAATGCGTGCACATAAAGCCACTGCTCATACAGCGCGTGAGAAATGAACTTAGTGCCTAGAGTTCATTTTTAGCGCCTTACTGTGCTTGAACAGTGAAATATCCACACTTATGTCAAAATGCCCATCTTTGCGAGTATCCTCATAAACACAGTCGTTTATGGCTTAAGTGAACGTAAATGTGTATTATCAATATATTCGATAAGTACATTCACTCTTAAAGTGACAGCAGCCTAATAAACCTGCTTTGTTCTATTGTAGTTTTTTTTATTTCTAGTGCCTAAAGTTTTACAGGTACTGTAGGTCTATTTCATTTGTGTCTTTGTTCTATTGTAGTTTTTTGTCCCATTGCTTGTAATTATTTTCTTTGTTCCTATTTTATTACTGACTGTTTACTTTTCTTCAGTGAGCTTGAGTCTTTTTTTTATTATAATTAGGGGCCAAGCACTGAAGGTGCGTAGGCACCTATAGTAATCGTTGGCGTTCTTGTTATTATTCTTCCGTTTCCGCTCTGGAAGTCTATGGCAGCCCATAGAACTGCTTGCGGGAAAGTTATGAAATTTGGCACACAGCTAGAGGACAGTCTGAACTGTGCCCATAGCAAATTTGGAGTCTCTAACTCAATCCCTCTAGCGCCACCAGCTGTCCAAATTTGCACTCATGTTTATGTTAATAACTTTTGAACTGTAAGGGCTAGAAACAAAATTCAAAAAAACAAAAAAAGTTCAAGACAATTCGATTGCACCCTATGACGTCATTTTCCGTCATGAAAATATTTCTGCCATTTTGAATTTTCCGTAAAACCTACTTTTTCGAACTCCTCCTAGGCCGTTGCTCCGATTTTCACGAAATTTGACCAAAAGTTATGGAATTCAAGTCGATTTCTCAAACCGTTTTCGAAAAACGTATGAACAAATTTTACGTAGTACTTGCGAAAATAGACATAAGGCTGTATCTCCGCAACGCTTTATCGTATTCAGACCGAACTTGGTAAGTTTCAACACAAGCATGACTTGAGGTTACATGCAGCGTTTCGTCACAGCGCCACCAACTGGTCCGGAGATACAAAAAAATGTTTTTTTTTGCTTATAACTTCTGAACGGTCCAAAAATCATAAAATTGGTCTCATCAGTTTCAGAGCGACATTCTGATTTTAACGATATCCAATTTTCCCATATCGGCCATTTTGGCCGTCGACCATTTTGAATTTTGTACGAAAATGCTGTATTTTATGAACGCATGAGCGTATCATTATGAAACTCTGTTTGGGTCTTTGGCACCATGCCCTGACAGTACGTAAAACGTTTTGGGGCAGCGCCACCTTGTGGTCAAAAGTTATAACGAAATTTACAAAAATGCTAATAACATTTGACAACATTAACCTATTGTAACTGGTCTCAGTAGATTCCTTGGGTCATGCCGAGAACATAGATACAAAATTTGCCATAGTCGGCTGAACTTCCTGTCCGCAATATTGTTGTTCTTTAAAAACCTACTTTTTCTAACTCCTCCTAGACCGTTGCTCTGATTTTCACCAAAAATTGAATCGTGTCATCTTCAGACCATGCCAACAAAAAGTTATGGATTTCAAGTCGATACATCAAACCGTTTTCGTATACCACAGCAACGAAGTTGAGGCATGATGCAAAACCGACTCTTGAAGCTGTATCTCGGCAATGCTTTGGCATATTGTCACCTTACTTTGACCATACCACAACAATTTGGTCACAGCGCCACCTATTGGTTGAAAGCGATGAGTCATTAAATCATTATTATTAAAGGTACTTAAGATTTCTCTGTCATTTTGCCTGAATATGTCTTTAATTGCTCATTGTTGCATTAAGTCTGATGCTCCCAGCTGTGCTGGGATGACTTGTTGTGCCTTCTTTGTGCTTGGCCCCGATAATTGCTGCTTGCATTTATATTTATTATATATATTTATTTTTTACTTATGTTAGTTAGGCTAGTATTAGTTTTTTATGTGATTTTGAAATTGGTGATGAGATTTATGAAATTTTAATTCAGATTTTATATCATAAAAACTTTATTTAAAACAAAAATAATTGTGATATATATCGATATTGTGAAATAAAATTATTCATATTGTGATATAAGATTTTGGTCATATCGCCCTCCCCTACATGGACTCAACAAACAAATTGTTACCATGCATGGGCTGAATAGGAAAATTTCAGTTTTTTTTTTTTTTTTAAAAGCACAAACAGCAGTAGTGTGATGTACCCATAAAAACTCATATTTAATATAATGTCATATTTTCTTTTATCTGGCATAGTTTTGTTCATTGTTTTTGGGATGAAGGTATCTCACACAGTTAAAAATGTATTTATTAATATATTTGCTCAAAAATATCATAGAGTTTGATTGCATGGACTGATTTTGTCATTAAAGGTATATAATAAAATATTTAATTTGTGATTTGTATTTTTTTTTTTTTTTTTTTTTTTTACACTGTCCATCATATGAGAACAAACTTGCCTCATGACCCTCCAGTTCAGAACTAGCGAGTTTATCTGAATTTTATGTTTTGTTTTCCTTTGTGCTGGTGCTTTTTAAAAGTGATACATTTCGAAATACAACTTTTTGGACAGGGTTTTTAATATGGATTTGCATGCTAACAGTATTTGTTTTACTGCTGGCATGTTAAGTCTCTAAATTCATCCCATTTTAGCCACTGCAGCCTTATAAAGCTTAGCTTTTGTAACATATTCACCTCTTCAACAATACGTTTAATGACAATTAGTGTCACACTTTATTTGTTTTTAGTCTATGTTGCCATGCAGACAAACACCTTTGGCATTAGTGACTCACTGTTTTTCAGCATCTTGTGGAATATATGTAGCTAAAAATGTCATTTTGTACATCCGTATGTCAAAATGTAGTAGGTGTTCTGGTGAAATGAACTTTATTTTAATCTTACAAAGCAGCAGAACTTTTGATGAGTGAGTCTGTGCCACTGAAAGGATGCCCTACAGACTGGAGTGCAGGCTAAAATTGGAGTGAGGCATTTCTAATGAGTTAATTTTATATGTCAGGTCTGTCTTGTTTGTGCTGCTTGACTGGGCATGTGTGTTATTCTTAGAAGATCTAGAGCATGAATTGACGAGCACCTGAGGCTGTGGTCTGGACACCCAGAGGAATGTACCATTTCCAGCATCACACATTTAGTCTTTCATTCCTATTTTGCATTGGGTTCAAAATTAATGGAAAAATAAATGTCATTCATACATTAAATAATATTTATATAATCTATAAATAATGAAAAGTATTTTTCCCATTAATTTAATTATTATAAATGATTATTTATTTAACTAAGTCAGAGCATGTCTTTTAGTCTTAGAATGATTTTGGCAATGGTTAAAGTAATTAATAAATGTACATATTATTAAGTAATTTAAATATTATTTAACATTTAATGAATATTCATTATTAAATCCAGCATCAGTATTATAAATAAATTAATAGAAAGTAATTTATAGAAAGAAATTAATAAATAATTGATAGAACATTCAGATTTATCTAAAATAAAATACTACATATTTATTCAATATTTTTTAAAAGTTCTGCCTATTTATTTTGCAGATTTATTCCTTACTGAATACAATTAAAAGGTTTGCATTTTATAATTTTTACATTTGCATTGTTTTATTCTTGTTGTCAGTGATTCATTTTTGGGTCATGACCCACCAGTAGAGATTTACTGCTCTAAAATATTTCATCGATGAGAAATTGCTCTCAGTGAGTGCATTCTCTGTAAAATAATTTCAGAAAATCCATATCCAGACATCACAACTAACTGGAAAAGTCATGAAAAAGTCACACAGACTTACTTAGCTGTGTTTTATTTCCAGGCACTCCGTTATTCTGTAATTGCTCTCATCCTGCCATTACATCTACCGTATACAGGCTCTTTAGACATTTAGCAATTAGTACGGGATTGTTGGCTCTCATCAGGGCGACTGTCAGGGTTATTCACCCAGGCTCATGCCATTATCTCATGGCGCATCCCTGAGGCTGCATCCTGAGCATTACGTGCCCTCTGTGCTGCGACGTAGCTTGGTGCGGAGAAATGCACGACATGGAGTGGTGTTAATTGTCTGGATGACATAGCTGGATCTTTTCCCACAACTGGGAGTGCTGGATCTTTTAATCAGCGCTTTGATTAGAGAGCAGATGGTTGATTGGGTCCTGTGAGAGGACTTCTAGCAGAGGGTTATCAGCCCTGAGGAGAGAGATAGAGGTACAGACTGTTGATGTATGGGTGAATCTCAAGAAAATATTTTCAGGAAGAGACCCCCATCAGAGAGGCCCACGGTGCCCTGATACTTAGAAAACAAGCTGGTGCGAATGGAAGATATGGATGGATGGATGGATGGATGGATGGATGAGCTTGAATGTGTGTCTGTGACTGAACACCATATTGCATCTTTGTGTTCTCTAGTAGCTCTGGTACATTTGTCTCTTTTGCAATGTATTAGTCAAACATTGTGTATTCATTTTCATGAACACATTTTTGATGTAATTTCCCATCTTTTGGATATTATAGCTTGTAGTTGTGACAAGGAATGCCTGCAGGATTATAATCTGTCCTGTCCTTGTGTCCAGGTCGCAATTCACCTAAAAATCAAAAGGGGAAAAATTAATAATAGTTTTTTTTTTCTTTCTCCATTGTAATTCTTATTACTGTAATACTTCAAGAAGTTGTTTATTTTTTTGTAATTTTTATTTCAATCACCAATTTCACTGATTCTCATTAGATCATCAATACAATATAATGACTTAAATTAAATCAGCACATGTTAAAAGAAGTACATCAAATACTACCATGATGTATAAAGATACTTTATTTTTAAATAATTTATTCATATTTTTTTTGCATAATAGTACTAAGAAAGACATTTTCATTACAGTATTGACAATTAGGCAGGAAATGTGCTTAATTGTTGTGAAAATAATGTCAATGCACAGAATAAATCTAAATATAATTATTATTTTGTGATTTTATATATATTTTAAAATATATACACTACTGTTCAAAAGTTTTGGGATCCACAAGATTTTTTTTTTTTAAAGAATGCTTCTATATTTTTCAGCAAGGACACATTAAATTGATCAAAAGTGACAGTAAATGCTGTTCTTTTGAATTTTCCATTCATAAAACAATACTTTAAAAACATTTAAAAAATATTGAACAGCACAACTGTTCAGCATTGATAATAATAAGAATTGTTTATAAGCACCAAATCAGCATATTAGAATGATTGGTAACACTTTATTTTAGGGTCTTTTAACTAGTTGCTTATTAGCTTGCATATTACTAGAATATTGTCTGTTTATTAGTAATTATTAAATGCATATTAATGCCTTATTCTACATGACCTTATTCTACATTCTTAATCCTACCCAATACCTAAACTTAACAACTACCTTACCAACTATTAATAAGCAGTAAATTAGGAGTTTATTGAGGGAAAATTCGTAGTTAATAGTGAATATGTGTTCCCTATACTAAAGTGTTACCGAATGATTTCTGAAGGATCATGTGACACTGAAGACTAGAGTAATGATTCTGAAATTTCAGCTTTGCATAAAATATCTTCAAATAGAAAACAGTTATTTTAAATTTTAATAACATTTCAAACTTCTTTCAAACAATCTTACAGACCTTATACTTTTGAACAGTAGTGTATTATATTTTTTAAACAATATATACAAAAAAAATATGAAGAAAATAGCAATATCTTTGTATTATTTGTTTATGCAAAATACAGTTTTATGGTAGGTAAGAAATATTTAAATTTTCTCATTTCACCGTAATTGGCAGCTGTGGTGAAGTTAATTTTGGACCGTGCTAACACCTGTGTGCGTACACATGCCTCACTGGTGTCTCTCGGAGTTTAACAGCATGTTCAAAAAGACAGGAAGGAGTGAGCGATTGAAGCATCTGACTCATCCATCCTGTTTGTCACACACAGAGGTGGACCGTCCTACTGAAATCATGATGTTCTCATTCACACTACACACACATGCACATGGCAGCCATGTGCTCCAACCTGTGATGTTTTATAAACAGCCTGAGAAGTGCCAGTATCACGCTGTACACCCTATATACCATGTGACGCTAATAAGTTCATTCATTTTCTTCATCTCAAGTGCACTGTAATTGGATCATGGACCCTTTTCACATTTCCAGTGACTTCAGAAGTGGAAGTCATTATAGTTGTGTGAACTTCTACAGTGGTGAACGGAAACTACAACATATAATTTTTGTGTTCCCATTTGTCCAATAGCAAAAGAAAAAAGAAAAAATCCATGATAGCATTTCTATGACTTTCCAAATGAGAGGAAAAAATATCTAGAGATTGATTCACTCATGCAAAAGTATTAAACTATTTTTCTTTAATAACACCTATACAGACAAGTGTAGTGTTGTAAATATACTTTTTTTTTTTTTATACACATGATAATCTAAAAAAACTTAATACATTTAAAGGGATAGTTCACCCAAAAATAAGAATTCTGTCATCATTTACTCACCCTCAAGTTGTTCCAAACCTGTATACATTTCTTTGTTCTGATGAACACAAAGGATGATATTTTGAAGAATGTTTGTATTTATTTTTGGGTGAACTATCCCTTTAATAACTGTGGAAAGTCTGTTCAAAGGGTCCATTAAGTCAGTGAGTTGAACCAAATCAGGCCAATGTGTGAACAAATCGTTCAGTCTGTTTTTGTGAACTGGATCAATTGATTCATTGAAAAGATTTGATTCAAAAGAATGATTTGTTCACAAATTGGACATTGTTACTTCTTTCAAAAACTTACCTTGAGCTTAAAGGAACCATATGTAAGATTTTTGGATTGTTATATAGTTTGTTGACATATGTACTTACATTATCCCAAATGTTTCCAAAAATATTTAAATCCAGAGAAACCAGCAATTTTAACCAGGACACGGACCGTGTCCGTGCCTCGCCTATGACATCATACCCACATTACCCTCGGTTTCTGGTTTTATTTTATAGAAACCATGGAACCACCAAAGACGCTTTAATATATTATGTGATTTATTAGACAGGTGAGCAAATGTTTGGATGGATACATTCATCGACAGAAAACTAATCATGTTATATAGCTCAAGTCTTATTGTTTAAATCTCGTTTACTTGATTTACAGCGAGTACCATGTTTTACCATGCCTAATATCTAGCTTACTGCAGTGTGCAACAAGTGTCTCATAGCAGCTGCTGAGCAAACGCAGAGTAGCAATATAACATAATTTTCAATGCACTCAAATGCATCTAATATGATAAACAGCGCTGCTTTACCCCATATAAGCTTGACCCGGAAGAAGTGGAAGCGGCGACTGCGCCATAATAAAAGTTCTGCTGCTCTCGAGACGCGTGTCGCGCTCGTCTCTCATTTGCAATCGTTCCAGCAGCCTCGTTTCTGCTCGCACAGCACTCGGCCCTGCTCTGCTTCATACTATGGTAACATTAATAATCTCATTCATGAACATGATTTCTGCCAGAGTCCCGTCTGGATTCTTTTCCACCTTTGATTAAATAAGCGACCTATAGCGGCGAAAATTTACATAGTGTGCCTTTAAAAGCTCCAGTCCGCATTAATTGCAGTTGCATGTGGAAAAGCTCAAAAGCATTGTATTCTTATGCTCAAGTAGATCGAAGAGACCATGGTTTCTACAATCTATTTAGGCCTGTGATGCTTTTGGTGATGCACAGAAGAAAGAAATCCATAAATGTTCAGAATGACACGAGTGTGAGTAAATGATTAGACGATTTTAATTTTGGGTCAGGTATTCTTCTAATAAATAGACACATTTTTCAGTGAATTTTCAGCTGTATGTCGTGGCCATGATGCTGGCTAACTGAATCCTACTGTGATTATAGGATTTCGGTCATACTGCCTATACTGGTTTCATGTCTGTTCATTGTCTTCCTCTCAGCAGGACTTGTGTTTAACTGTGAGATCTGCATGCTGAACACATCCAGAATTGTAGACGTCAGTCTTAGATGCCTTAGCCAGAGCCTGGGGCAAAAACTGTGATGAATGGATCTGAATGGTTTTTAACGAAGACATAACTTGCTTTATGACGTGTACTTGGAATTAGTACTTTTATCTTTTTGTGAAAGGAGATTACAAAACAGCATGTGTACCGCCTTGATTGTGTTTCACTTGTCTTCTCAGCTGCTTTCCTGACTGTTTCATCTTCCTCCTGGGACAAACCCACAATTTCACTGCTGGAATGAAAGATGTAGACGGTAGGAGCAGACTCAGTTTCCTTGACATTGCTATCACAGCGCAGTCAGGAGAGCAGAAGACTGCCTTTGGACAGGGTCAGCGTGAGCTGCCTCAGTGTGCTTGGATGAGAACATCCAATCCATGGTTGAAAGGGTCAGACTTGAGCACCCTCATCCGATTTCAGTTCATTTCTGTCTGGTTTTCCTGTTTTAGCCTTTTCTTTGGTCTTTGAGAAAGCTCTAGTGGAGAGTTTAATGGATTGGAATGGGTAAGATGTGTTTTGAGGGTGCATGAAGAGATGGGTCAGATGGGTCAAAACAGCAAATAGAGTGCTGAGTCAGGATTTTAGCTCTTCCAGTTCCATCGTCCTGAAGTCAGTGTGTTTTTAATGGGTTTTTGGTTAAATACCTAAATAAGGTCTGTGTTAACACCTGGTAAAGATATTTTTACGTTTTATTCTACAACATAAAATACATCAGTAATTCCCCCTCGTGATTTTTATTAAAGCTTGACGATTGCTAACAAGTGTCTAAATGGGACTACAGAGGTTGTCGGGGACATTAAACGTCATCACGGTGAACATATAAACTCATCTCTTCACTTTCACAGCCTCATTGTGTTCATACCCTTACAAAAATTAACCATGGCTTTACAAAACATGGTTAATGTATAACATGGTAGTTATTCCATGGTAACCACAAATTAACCATGGTATTGCTTCAAAAACCATAGTTTAACTATGGTGTTTGTGTGGTTATACAAATGGTAATCAATACGCCAAAAAAAACTATAATAAAACCATGGTTAATTTTCGTAAGGGTAATCACACTCTTGCAAACTATTATAACTCAAACTTTCAGTGAAAAAGTTTCTTAAAGTCTAAAAGAGATGTTGGACGCTTAATGGTGGTGACGTTTAAGTCATGCGACGGTGGTGTAGTTCATTTATAGCCTACTTTTTTTTTTTTTTTTTCTGGCGATTGTATTTAGGCTTCAAAATTCATAAAAGTTGTGTTTATTTGTGAAGATAATCATTATGAACAAAATGTGTCCCCAGAGTGTGTATATGAAGTTTTAGCTCAAAATACCCCACAGATAATTTTTTATAGCATGTTAAAATTGCCACTTTTTGGGGATGAGCAAAAACGCGCCATTTCAGTGTGTGCCCTTTTAAATGCAAATGAGCTGCTGCGCTCGGCCTAAGAGGGCGGAGCTTCAAGAGCTGATTCTCCGGTGTCAGGAGTCAGTCAGGACGCACTATAATGTCAGAAACTGTGAATATATGCTGCATGGAGATAGAACAGGTATAGTTTAGTTCAATTACGGTTATAACTTATATTGTCTTCTTGTTTTTATCCACTATATTAGTACAAGCCTGTTTACCGATGAGTTTTATAACGTTTATTGTACTTCACACAAAATATGAAGTGTCTGTTTTCACTCTAGAAAATCACTGTAAAACACAGGGCAAGTGTGCATTAAAATATTATCCATAAACTCTCTCTCTCTCGCATTATCAACATACACAGCGAAATACACAGAAACACTCGTTACAACTAACAGTAAACAAAGACCTTATGCCTTTCAGGTGGTGCTTAATAAACTGGTAAACTTTATATCTGTAAATCAACTCCGATGAACTGTAATAAAGTGCTCTCGCCTTCATTACTGCCTATCCAGTATCACTCTGGAGACTGTAAGCTGGATCACGAACAGTTTGTACTGATCTATCCTTGAGTAACAAATTTTTAGCACAACCTCTGTTTTGTATTGTCCCTTTGTATTGACATTCGTTCACAAAGCAGTCCGGTGTGAAATGATTCGCGCAGACATAAACGAATTTCGGTAGAATTGAGGGAGCATTTTCTTCGAAAACAAAATTAATTCACCTCGTCTTCAGCGGCTCAGATTTTGGGAGTAAATGGAGAGAGCTATGTGGATTAATCCATCCAGCTACCGAACACACAAAACGCTTGGGAGACATTCTTGTCAGTGCAGCAGTGGCGGACTGTGTACAACTCGCTGTGAACTCGCTCAGGGCGGTTCTGTGTTAAAACGGCAGTGTCTGTCAACATTCGTGGGCGGGGCCTGTGGCTAATGTGATGTCACACTACCAGGGATCTGGAAACGGCTTGTTCTGAGACACTGCTTATGATATATGGGGATTTAAAAAAAAGGAGTGGTTAGATTTTTATCATTATAGGGTTGTTTTGTAGACACACTGCCAACACACATTTATGTCCAAACACCATGCAAAAGTGAATTTTGCATAATAGGTCCCATTTAAAGTTTTGTTGGTCACAGAGCTTATTTCCTGCAATAATCCAAAAGCCAATGGAAAATCCTGAAATACAATCTGTTGTATTTCTGAAACGGATCCGATGCTTTCAAAGTTGCATTTGTCAATGGATGTTTGTCAGTGTGTTGCAGTGAATGTTAACATTTTCTTAACTTTTGGTCATGCTTCAGAGCGTTTTTGGAAACCATTGTGGGAGTTTGGTAAGTTTGGGAAATGCTTGGTTTGCTTTCTAGGTTAGTTATGCTTTTGAACTTTGAATATGTTCCTGTAAAATGCTTGATTACTTCACATATGAAATGAAAATTATCTAATCATTATATTTGTGCTTCCTTTATTGCAACAGTCTCTAGTCTTGCTTCAATGCACAAAGAATTACAGCTTTTTTTAATATATAATACAGGTAGTCGCCGCTCAGAAAAATGTATACAATTCAATTCAATTCAAATCAATTCAATTCAGTTCAACAATGAGAACGACATTCTAATCAGTGCAAAAAGGACATTGATGGGTTACAATGGCCATGATTTAGGCATCCTGAAAGTCTTGGAAGAAGTGCTTGAAAAGCTGTATGAACTCTTGCATCCTTGTGATGCACAATCACATTTTGATTTTCATCATTCTCTAAAGCAATATATCTGCGTTTCTACCGATTAGTCCATGATCCTGGTACATGAAGTAATACGTCTTCCTCCTTTGATTTAAGTCCGACCTCACTTTGAGAAGGCAAAGGCTTTTTTTACAGCACATTTTTTGAGTGACTTACCCTTGATATCACATAAGACATTGTCCTACCAGAAGAAGTTATTATTAGAGGGCCGTCTTTGATTAGCACTTACTTATTAAAGGCTCTCGTTGTTTGTTTGATCTTGTTTTCCTGGCTGGCTCAGGGTGTTTGTTAGTCATTTCTTTTGCAGGAAGAATGCTGAAAATGCTTATTAGTGGTGCTTTGCAAGCATTGCTAATTCTATTGGTCATACTTGGGGTTAGTGATCTTGACAAACTTCTAACCACAAGTATTAAACTTTGGCGTGACTCTTCCTGCACTGTTTGTTCTACAGAACATTTGTGGGGTGGGTTTTGCCCACTTGATGATCAAATGGGCTAAATATATAATAAAAATCTACTTATTAACTCTATGCAATCATGGGGGTAAACTGCTTGCTTATCCATTTTGTTATCTTCTCTAGAGGTGTGGGGGACTTAAACCCACTCCACGGTAGCGCTCTTGCATTAACATGTTCTATTAACAGTCTTGTAATGCAGGGAGGCTATGTCATCACTTCCTCTAGGGGCACCTCAAGGAAAACACTCCAGTCCCACTGGGACGTCCGCTGCTGGTTAGCCCATTTGTGAAGACTGACAGTGGGAATATCTTATCAGCAGTGCTTTAAACGGTTTCGGAGGCTGACGTAATGTTTATATCTTTGTGCCAGCGTTTGATAATCAGGACGTGCCCTCATTAGGGGAAACAGGTTTCATATTTTTTTGAATATATCTGGTGGAATAAACACAACTAAGTGATGCTTTGAAAGCATTTATTTGTTTGTATTAAAGTATTTTCTAAATTTGCTGACTGAAATTTTGTGGCGCATATGGGTTTGTGGAGTAAGTTGGTTGGTACAGTTAAAAACTATTGTTTTAAATAAATATTTACTTTTTTTTTTTTTTTTTAGACTATTTTATGATTAATTTATGATGTACAACATGATTAATTTTAACAATTCTAACAACCATTTATGATGTTTTTTTAACAGTCTTAATTACTTAAATAAGCAGTTGAAGCTTTTCCCCCTCATTTTTTCCCCCAAATGTTCAGATCAGCTATGAATTATGAATTATTCTTATTTTATATTCTATGTGCCAACCATCCCAACCCTTTTTGCATATGGCGGTAGCCAAGCTGTATTGTTTATCAGAAGTTATACCAAGCTTGTTCCTATCACTATTAATTAACATTGATATATTTTAAATATTAAATATATATACATTTTTTTTAAATATTTATATTATAGTTTTTTTTAATATTTTATAACATTTTTAAAATCTTTCTGCTACCTCTTTATGTTTTGACAACATTTTAAAAGTTGAATTTTTAATGTATTCATAGAATTAATGATTCTGTCTCCAGTGGGCAGACATTTAAATTCTGCTTTTTTGTAGTGGCGCCCACTTCTTACCCAGAAATGAACCCTGTGCCAACTAGCATTTGACCAATGTGGGTTTTTTTAAGTGCCAGCAGTTTTAAACAATATATTTTGAATGGAATGGAAATTGGGTCATCTGCTCTGTTATATGCCTAATATTGTTATTATATTGTCATAAAACTGACCTTTATAGTTGCAAAGTTCAATTTCAGCCATTTTGTTGCATCCAAAATTAATTTTGATGTGTTTAACCTCTAAAGATTAGCTCATATTTGCTACTGACCTTGTTCATTAAAGCTGTTCTTTTATTCTTTTATATGTCGTCATTTGCCTCTGGGTACCAGCACTTAATCACACATCTGTGAAATACAGGAGGGAGTCACTAAATCAGATTATTTGGTTAGATGATCGTGTGCTTGCTCTTTAGAGCAGTGTTTGCTCTCATCACAGGTGTCCCCTGCAGAGATTAGAGTCTGCAGGCCGTACAAGAATCGTAAGTGCGTGTTAAAGTACACTTCCCATATTCCTAACCTCGGTAAAGCCTGGAGGAAGCCCTCTAGTGGTGCAGATCCCCTCGTTTTGCTTTTCATTCCAACAGTCCTGTTTCCTGCAGGTTCACAGCCACTCGGAGTAAATCATGCAAATGCTTTAGGGAGGCCCCGGGCTCCCGCTGATCCTATCAGCTCTTGCCAGCATATCGGATTGGGGCTTCTATCAAACTTCTGTGGTATTTGCGGCACGCAGAGGTTGTTTTTAATAAATTTTAACACTGTGTTCGAGGTGGTGGGTGCACGAAAGTTCAAACTGCACACTTTCTGGTGGTGACAAGAATAATGGCATGTGAAATTGCTGCTGGCATTTCCCCTGCTGTCTTTCAGTTACCCCTGTTCCACCAAAATGGTCGGCCTGAGGATCTGCGAACCTGCTTCAAAAGGGTTTCCACTGACCTGAGAGCCGAATGATGACATAATTTAATACGGTACTATATAACCTGCCATATCACACTCTTTTTTTTTTCACATGATTAGCTCAAGGAAAACCTGGAAATGTTAGGAATTTTTTTTTTTTTTTAACTGTACTTTCCAGGCCTGGAAAAGTCATGGGAATTATTCAAATCTTTTTCATGGATATTTCTATAGTCCATTTTTTTTTTGTTTTTTTTGTTTTTTTTGTAGTTATGCTTAGCTTTTAAATGTTACTTGTGGGTAATTTTCATCACAAACAACATCAAAATTCATAGAAATTCATTGATTGATCAGAAATTAGGTGTCTTACTCCCAATTTTGAGAATCTTTTCCATGCAAATAAGAGTTTTTGTCAGCTGCAAACACGACAAGTGGCAGGGGATTTTGACGGTTGCATTGGTTCTTGGCCTTTTTCCTGTTTCCTTATTTGCTGTATCTCCATCGACAAATCTTTTATTATTCTAAATTCCAACTCCTCATAACTGTGTATTTTACAGCATGCTCTGAATGATTGTCTTTGTCGTGAGCAGGTTTGAATTCATGATGCACAGACAGATTACTTGTTGCTGGAAACCAAATTGCTTGCTTGTCTTACTTAAAGATTTACTTACTGATACCAGCAGCATGGATTTTCAGAACAGTGTTATTTTAATATTATTTATATACTATTTGTATTTATTAATATTTTGAATTAACTTTTATTTTTCATTTTTATTTTTTCAGATTTTAGTTTCATTTTTAGTAATTTTCTTATACACTTTTGTCATTTGTATTCATTTTTTTTTTTTTTTTAATATTACTATTTTAGGTTTAATTTATTTTATTTTATTTTAAAAATGTTTAACACAACGCTCGCGCTCTTCAGATACAACGACAGAATATGACAGAGAGTTTGTGTTTTAAAGCGAAACAGACACTGGAATGAATAATTCTCTCTGCCATCTCTGATATAATCAGCATGGACTTTAAGATCATCTAACTGCATGACGTAAATTACGTTATGACGCAATTTCACATGCTTCCGTAATTTTTTCGCGTTAAATGCGTCAAATTATTTTAACGCGTTAAGGATTTTGAATTAATCGCATGCGTTAACGCGTTAACGTTGACAGCCCTAATTCAGATACAAACTATCTGCGAAATCAGATACTAGTAACACTTCCGCAGATATTTCTTATCGTAGCAACCAAATCATCTCAACAGAAAACTTAAAGCGCCCACAGCAAGTGTTCGATAACAAAGGGGTTATCGAGATAAAGTGAGTAGTATTCGGTACTATTCATTTAAATATGTGTACATTTTTTAGTAATGATGGTAAATTAACTGAAAGCACCTTTAACAAGTCGAAAACAGCCTTTTTAGCTGTTCTGCAAGAAACAGAAGAGAGATCTAATAACTTCCACTGTAGATCTTCTAGTAGCTGCTATTTGAGATCTCCATTAACATATCGTTCATCTCATTCCCTCTCAACAGCCTCTTCTCATATATCACGTCTTGTCACCTCTTAACTGCAGTCTCTCAACGCCCCGGTTGTGTCTGTGTGCAGCCGTTTGGGCCTCTGGGACGCTGGCCCTGTTGCTCATATGATGTATTTGCTAACCAGCTGAAATGACCATAAGGTTTTGCGAGATCCCTGAGTAACAAGCCTCCCGTACAGCGACGGGCGAAAGAGCTGCTGCCTCGGATGGCACATTTTGTCATTCTGCTTTTGGCAGGTCCTCTCTCGGGGTCCATAAAGACCCCTAACCCTTTTCTTCCCAGCCCAGCTTGGGTTTCAAATCTATCCATTCTGCTGTGATATTTGCAGAAGGGCTGCCTGCTGCTTAAAGTGGCCTGGATCTGTTTCCCAGCCTTCATCAGAGTCGCAGGAGAGGGATTTCAGTGCTGTATGATGGGAAACTGAGGAGTGTAAGGCTGAGCTGTCTTCCCATTAGCTCCTCTGAGTGACATATATATTCAGTAGTGGCCAAAAGTGATGTCCGGACTAGGAAAATGTACACCTTCCCCTTTATTCAAATATTACAAAAAAAAATTGGTAAAGATTTTGAAAGCATATTGCGTGGTTGTGCCCTGAGTCAATTGTTTTATTTGTGTTAACGCAATGAAACATGCCAAATTGTGGACATAATTTTTGGCCAGGCTGTCATTCAAAGAAATTGTGAGCAACAAAATATTATTAACTGATTATTTTGTAGTCAGTTTATGCTTTTTATTGTGAGCTTTTTGGGGTTTTTTATGCATGTTTTGGCTTGGTAAAGTAAAACCTGTAGCTGTTTATGTTTTTGCCAAATAATTTTGTCAGATATAAATTTTCTTTCCATTGACAAAGCTGTCAGTAAAATTTGGAACTGAAAAAGTGAGGAAATAAACATTTTGGCCAAGTCTACAAGATTATTGGGTGATATTGGATAGTTAATCATCCAGTCATCCAAGGCCATTTATGTCCAAAACTATTGTTTATTGTTGTGCTTTTGTCTGCTTTCATTCGTCTTCTCCTTTCACGTGATGTTTTATAGCATATATGACTGATGCTTCTTCTCAGTATAGTGTGATGAAGCATTCATGGTTTTTGTCTGTTCTGAATTGTGTTAGACTGAAAATAGAGTTGAAGGCTGCAGGTGTGTGTGCATGAATGTGTGAGCCGTGGCTCTGTGCTCGTACACCGGGTGTGCGCTTGGTCAGTCTCACCAGGTGATGGGCTGCTGGCAGGTGCCGCCCCCCTCAACACACACCATCTCCCTTACTTCCTGCCAAACACTCGTCTCCTGCCAACGAACGGGATCTTGGCACATGAGCCCTGCACTGTGCCACAGTCTGCCCACCACCCGCTGGATCTACAAGAGGTTTCCCATTCAATGGATGGTCAATCATGCGGGCATTGTTCTTAAATCCCGTTTATACCTGAAATTAACATCTGTCTCTGATCACAAATGGACTAGATGCTGGTGTAAATGGGGTCCAGTGTGTCTTAGAGACTTTTAGGTGGTCCTCATATCACATTTGTAATGGAAACACTAATATGTCATACTGTAAGTAATGTAGCGTTTGCTGCTCATGCTGGGGGAAAGCCAAAAACTGGGGTTTTAAATGTTGCCAGCGGTGTTATTATGATTAAGTAAAATTTAAACTAAAAAAAGAGACGAAGTTTGTTACTTCAAATAAAAGAAATGGTAACTGAATGCATATTGAAGACGTGTTCACCCAGCTTTCGAGGTTCAGTAGTTCAAGTGAGAATGAACTCAAAATGAAGATTTTGTATTAAAATGCACTGCATGTCTTGAACAGAAGCAACTTTTGCACCATTTCTGGCCACAGTACCTCTTGTTCCACACATCCGTTCCACACAGGACTCGAACCCACGACCTGAAAGGTTCGGGTCTTGTTGCCACCGAGAAAACACGTTTGCCATGCTACCAAAGAGAGGTTTTAAGGTAAGAACAAAATGGCGGACCAATGGTTCATCTGATCCTGGCAAAATATCCTAGGATTCAGGCATTGCACAAGGAATCCATAAACATCAAGTTCATGAACTTGTAACATAACTTGTGACATAAGCATTTTAGCAAAAATCTTTATATCTCTGGAACACTAGGTGGCGCTGTATTCAAACTTGTCACACTGTTGATGATCCCTACCTAATTTTGTGCCGATATGTTAAATCGTTGATGAACCAATGATTGAATTGAATTAACCAATTTTGGGTTGACCTTGTTAAGTTCGCAACATCATAACTTTTGAACATTCTGTTCAGTCATTTCTGTGTGGCTCGATCCAAGGATCATCTAAGCCAATTTTTGATAAGAACTGGACAAAATTTAAAGGAGTAGAGAAAAAAAAAAGGAATGCTGTACTTTTCAAAATGGCCACTACTGTAATGGGTGGAGTGCTTGCAATAAGCTCAATTTCATCAAATTAAATTTCATCCATTACTAAAGTATTTTTAGTAATAGTAATTTTTTACACCATATTTGTGTGTAATGTATTTTTACCCTTCTGAAAAAAAAAAAAAAAAATACATCAACTAAAATTGATTAAACTAGCTGGTTTTGGGCACTTTTCAGCTGGTCAGGCTGGGAGATGACTGCCCAACTAAACCCCAGCTAGACCAGCTATAGACCAGCTCGGCCTAGGCTTGCATAGCCAGATCTTCAGACTGACGGCAGACGGTCTGGACTCCATCGCAGCTTTCATTGGCCATGACCGCCCAAGAGGATGTCTGACCAACATGTAAAGCATCCAGTCACAGTTTGTTTGGTTCCACTTCATGTTCATGGGCGTGAAAATGTAAAGTCGATGTCCCTGCGGTAACAAACCGGCATGCATCTAATTAATTATTCATTCAAGAACATTGTGCAAGTTTACTACACAAATTTTGAAAATCCAGTGTTTAGTTGATCCTCATAAGCGCTCATTGTCCCAGTTGTAAACACGACAGCTTTCTTTTTCCATGAGGGGGTTTGGCATCACAATGGCTTTGTTTCTAGGCGGACCATTAAAGAATGCAACACACTCGTCTCCCGGAAATCCTGTAGAATTCAACCAATCAGATGACGACTTTGAAACTCCTAAAGTGTTTCCAATTTGGTGTGCCTTATACATCAGATGTTCAGCCAACGGTCCATGGGCGTGACAACTGAGGCTGAGACTAAGCTTGGCCCATGATTTTTAAAAAAAAAATCATTTATAATAAATATAGCAATTTTCCATAAAAACATAAATTTTCAATTTTGATTTCATGGTGACTTTAGTAGAAATTAAATTCACATACAAATGAGTTAGGATGCTGCCATAGAAGTATGGGAGGCAGACAGAAAGGTTTTGGATTGGAGCAGTTTTCTAAAGCACATGATGAGAATGGACACTTGATAACCACATTACAGGAAGGTGTATCTTGTGATTACAGACATTCTGGGTTGCGCATGCATGGTAGAGGGGATTATAACAACATTTGACATCCAGTACTCAGCCCTGTATATGCTCTATGTAAAGAGATTGAGAGATGCTTATGTAACTGTGCATTAAGCACAGAGTACTCTCACAAATGCAGAGTTAATACAGAGAACTTTCTTTTTGGCTTCACTGATCTCGTGTTATACACTTGTACACAAATACCCTTTACACAAATACAGACTATGCCCTGGAGAGACAGGACGAGGTGACCTCAAAGAGACGTGTCACCAGCAGCCTGCAGGCTCTATTTTTAGCTCTGTGCCTCTGGTTGTTCCCGAATCAGGCCTTAATTCCCTAAATATTCCTGTCGTTGCATCTCTGTGTGCGGCAGGCCGGATGTGTTAAGCCCTCAGGAAGCCCTGCTTCATGTCAACAATGAGTTTTATTAATAACAGTCTAAGCTGGAGTCATTTGTAGATGAGGATGTAATTAGCCCCTGTGTGTTTGTTTGTGTAAATGGCTTTGTCTTTTGAAGGCAGCCAAAGATGGCGGACGAAGCGAGACAAATGTTGATTATAAACATTCATGATTCATTCAATTCTGAAATGAATAAAAATAAATCACTTATTCTTAATATAATGAGCTATTTCATCCAGTGTTTATGTGCTAGGTATTTTTAAACTTATTAGAGTATATCTCGTCCCACTATGTAGGAACCGAGCCTCAGTTCACTGGTTCTGATGGTGGTCTGTGAGAAAGATCTGGTGCAGGGTGGGACAGCAGAACTTTATCTGCATGGAGATTGAAGATGCATATTTTTGGAGCTGATAAGGCATCTGTCTTCAAAGCTTCTTCTGTACCGTAAACATACGGCGATGAGCTTTGCTACGGTACAGTGGCTACAATCCCATCAATAGAAGGGCTTTTTACCACTTTATGAGAACAGGATTATACTCACTTTCATTGTCCGTGCATGCTGCAGATTTTAACACTACTATATATATATATATATATATATATATATATATATATATATATATATATATATATATATAATATGGCAGTCAGGGTGCCATTGTCTAGCCTGTAGAGGTCTGTGCGTCCCTCCATGGATATGCCTCACTGACCCACCACCAAACCGGTCATGTGGAACGATGTTACAGGCAGCATAACGTTCTCCACGGCTTCTCCAGACCCTTTCACGTCTGTCACATGCTCAGGGTGAACCTGCTCTCATCTGTGTAAAGCACAGGGCGCCAGTGGCGGACATGCCAATTCTGGTGTTCAATGGCAAATGTCAATCGAGCTCCACGGTGCCGGGCAGTGAGCACAGGGCCCACTAGAGGACGTCGGGCCCTCAGGCCACCCTCATGAAGTCTGTTTCTGATTGTTTGGTCAGAGACATTCACGCCAGTGGCCTGCTGGAGGTCATTTTGTAGGGCTCTGGTAGTGCTCATCCTGTTCCTCCTTGCACAACGGAGCAGATACCGGTCCTGCTGATGGGTTAAGGATCTTCTACGACCCTGTCCAGCTCTCCTAGAGTAACTGCCTGTCTCCTGGAATCTCCTCCATGCTCTTGAGACTGTGCTGGGAGACACAGCAAACCTTCTGGCAATGGCACGTATTGATGTGCCATCCTGGAGGAGTTGGACTGCCTGTGCAACCTCTGTAGGGTCCAGGTATCGCCTCATGCTACCAGTAGTGACACTGACCCTAGCCAAATGCAAAACTAGAGAAAAACAGTCAGAAAAGATAAGTAGGGAAAAAATGTCAGTGGCCTCCACCTGTAAAACCATTCCTGTTTTGAGGGTCGTCTCATTGTTGCCAATCTAGTGCACCTGTTGTTAATTTCATTAACACCAAAGCAGCTGAAACTGATTAACAACCCCCTCTGCTACTTAACTGACCAGATCAATATCCCAGGAGTTTAACTGACTTGATGCTATTCTCTGATTAAAAAGTGTTCCTTTAATTTTTTTGAGCAGTGTATATGTATATATAAAGGCTAATGTTTTATGTATTTAAGGAGCAGAGAGTGACTTAGCCTACCATTTGTCGTCAAGTCTTAGCCAGTACTGTCTTAAATAGCCTGTGCATAGCACTTTGTATTTAATAACATGAGATTTTGGCCAAATGACAGAAAAAAAATGAGCGCCCACATAGCTACAATACACTTTGATGTGTAGCCAAGTATGGTGTCCCATACTTGGAATTTGTGCTCTGTATTTTACCCATCCAAGTACACACACACACACACACACACACACACAGCAGTGAGTATTGAACACACATACACACCGTGAACACACACCCGGAGCAGTGGGCAGCCATTTTTGCTGTGGCGCACGTAATGAAAACGTAATGCGATGCACTGAAATTCGCTGGTCAAAAACCTCATAACTTCATTTGAGATTGATTTTGGTAAAATGTTAATAATAATGACACATGCAAGTGTCTGACTCTGACCATATATAAAGCCACAGTGTGTTGTTTAATTATTTAGAAAATAGTGTTTTTTCCATTTCCTGAAAAGAGTTTTTTTTGGAGATAAGATTTTTCCACCCAACAACAATATCGATATATATAAATAATTTTAAATTATAATTACAAAAATAAATTTTATATATATATATATATATATATATGAGGAATATATGTATGATATGTATGAGGAATATATGTATGATATGTATGAGGAATATATGTATATAATGTATGTGTGTGTGTATATATATATATATATATATATATGAGGAATATATGTATGATATGTATGATGTATATATGTATATAATTATATACTCTTCATATTTATCAACACATGAATATCAATATATAGACAGGTATTACAGATAAGATGTTGCTAAATATAGAGTAATTAAAAATATAAATAACTAAGCTATATCATGTTTATTTATATATATATATATATATATATATATATATATATATATATATATATAATTTTTTTTTTTTTAAATACTATTTATAATATTTTTTAGAACGCAAATTGTCACTATGTCATTAAGATGATGATAGTTTAATCCCGAAACCATGACGCGCTACTTCATCAGATATCTACTTCTATTTAACCTGCAAGCCCTTGTTCCTGGGAAATCATTGCATAGCAGAGCTTTTCAAAACTTCACTGGAATCGCACACACCCACTGCTCTCTTCTTCTGAGGTTTTAAGGCAATAGTGATGGTGGTTGAAAACAGATTGAAGGAGTGTCCCATGAACAGGAGCGTTATGGACATAAGAATCAGTGTAACCGTCCAAAACGTCACCAGTCATATGGTTTCAGGTTTGAGCTTCAATAAACTGTTTTAGTTGTGTGCTGCTGATCTGAAAGAAATTTCATAAATATGTTGTGGACCCTTGTGTCAGGAGAAATCAGAATTGACCCTTTTTACTTTCCTAAAACAAAGTTCTTGTCTTGTGCATGATTCATCGGTGCACATTTTTCCAAAGAAGAAGAACAATGTTAGTCTTCCTAATTTTTCATCAGAAGCCTCCGAAATTCTTTTGAATTTTCACTTGATGTTTTTTTGTTTTTGTTTTGTTTTTGAAGTGTCTAATATGCAGAACATAGTTATTACTAAAACAATAAAACATGCATTATTAACATTTTAATAATAAAAGTAATACATTTTATTTTTATTATTGTTATTTAGCTTTAATGCTACGTCAAGCATTTCTGTATACTTAATTGTGAATGGATGTTAATGAATAATTTGAAAAAAAAAAAAAAAAAAAAAAATTAAAAACAATTGAATAATTTATCCATAACCAATTAAAATATTAAGGTAATTTACCTGTGGTATTGAGTGTTGTTCTTTAGGGACTTTGGGGATTGTGGAGAAGTGTGAATATCAGTAAAGATATCTGTAAAACCAATGATCAGTCTATGAAATTATTGATCATTTTGACCCCTTCCCTCAAACATCTTGTTTTGTGTAAAAAAAAAAAAAACACTTAAAAGAGAAATGTCAGTGCAAACATAATCAGACCGACGGACAGTTATAGCATTAACATTGAATAAAAACTTAGTGAAACCTGTTTATAAGTGTAATATAATGTACAATACAATAAAATGTACTGGAGCAAACTGAAACACTATAACAATATGGACAACCTGACTAGCTGTCGCTATTTTTTCCTCCGTCTTCGCATATTATGAGAAAGGAACAGGAGTTTGTTGCTCTGCGATGGCATGTCGTGCAGTACTCATAGTACTAATTTAGCCGCAAACTCAGCACGCACACTCGAATATACGCCTTTTAGCCTAGCGCACATTTATCTAGGTTAATGTTATAGCGAGCGCCCATGTTAAGTCGTTAACATAAGGCTACTTGCATCTTTTAAAGGTGTATGTTTGAGGTCGCACATCACCTTTTTGTGGTCTTTCTTTACCCTCTCAAAATCTTCCCACACTTTGGTTTTTCTCCCCGACATATTGCTGCAGTGGACCAGCCTTGTTAATAATCTTCACCAATTCCTGTGGAGTTTTTTTCTGCGACTAACTGACTAATTCAAATTTAGTCGACCAAGGGCCAGATTTATTAAATTAGCATGAGAGCGCAATTCCAAAAAAGCGGCAATGGAGTGGAAAGTTCTGCGCGTTAGCTACTGACGAACACAGACACAGCCGGATCATTTCCATAATGACCAACGCAATCTACCAAAAGCAGCGCAAATTAGCGTCTGGTTGAAGACATGCTTTTTTGGGTGTTAAATAATGGCGCAAATACCAGTAATTTGACTAGCGCAAACCTTAGTAAATCACCTCGCATTATTAATTTAAATACTCTCGTCCCATAAATTTTGCGTCTGAAAGGGAAACTCCTACAAATGCATATGCAATAAGTTCAGCCGCAAAAATAACTGTGTCCATGCCTTTTCAGCGCTATTTTTTCACTGCGTATCTTTAGTAAATCCTGACAGTAGTTTTTTAACGCCAAAAGGGGTTTGCGCTGGCACAAGCTGTTAGTAAATCTGGCCCCAAGCCTCTTCTCGTTGACTAACATGTAGTCGACTATTAGAGGGCTGCCCTACAGATTACGGAAGTAAAATGGGCTGTGAATGGTGTTTCATGTTGACTCTAATGTACCTCTGTGTGATGTGGCATGTGCTACTGTACTGGCAGAGAGGGACAAATAGTGTATGTGTGTGTGTGATCGTGTAATCGTGGTTCTCATGCCACACAGACAGACGGACTTCTCCTCATCTAGTCCATCAGGCTCTGGTGTCGTCTTTCTGCCATCTGCCACCGCCAGCCAGTCTGTCCATCTCACTATCACACACACAAGCACACACACACGCACACAGACACACACACAGGCTACTACATCTATCAATCTTTCACTCAACTTTTCATGAACACCTTCTAAACTCTCAATCATTTTAATTAAATCTGATGGATAGTTCATGAGCTGTGATTTTGATTGAGAACAAAAACTTTTTGCATGTTTTTGAACCCAGTGACTTTTATGAAATTATATATATATAATTTCCAGTCATGGAAAACCAGGAAATATCAGGGAATTTTTACATTTTTCCGAAAACTTAGGCTGTGCAAACCATTGGATAATGTTAACAAATAGCCAATTAACAACTTTGTTTTAGCAAACATGCTCCATTCTGCTATGTAACGCCCACTTTTCAAGATCTAATAAATTCTATTTATATAAATTCGGAAACACATTAGAGAAGCAAAAGGGCTTTCAATTTATGTTGACTTTAGAATTGTGATTATCAGGATTTGAAAAAAAAAAAAATTAAATCTTAAAAATGAATGGGAAAGTTTTCAAATTTCAGTTTGTCTTGTTAGGCTATAACATATTTAATCACTTAGAAATTGGTCTTCATGCGATCGCTTTAATTAAATATTTTATTTTATCATGAGTCATGAGAGTAAAAAGATGTGGGAATTCTATTATATACTTTATCTTCATACTGCCAAAATGAATCAGTGTTTGCTACCATATCTGTTGTCTGCATATGTGAATGTGAATCTGGATCAGGATATGATACAGACAGAGACACAGAGACATATGTGCCTGGGACGCAGGGGGCTTCTGTGCCCGTCTCTGTCTGTTTATGTGAATGTGTTTTGCTTCTGGTCTACAGGGTACAGTTGATCTTTTCCTTTATAATTTTGTCCTGATGACAAAATATCATAAGGGTTATCAAATTATGTCGAACTATATGGGATATGTAATTGTGCGTGCTCATCTAATGCTTTAAAAACACTAATAATTTAATAACCGTTAAATATAATATTTAGAAAATCACAAAATGAATTACCATTTTTCATACTTTACATTATTATGTTGTGATGCCTAAATTCACTTTTAAAATGGTTTTAAAACAATTGTAGTTTATAAAATTTTAAAATTGGCCATTTATCTGTTATTGGCCATAACATGAAAAAATAACTTCTCTTTATAACATTTATTATATTATTATTTATGATATATATATAATAAGTTATAATGATATAAGTAGGCCTAATTGGAATTTTGCTAATAAAAAAAAACATAATTATTAATATCAAAATATGATATAGGTAATGTTATTTATTTATTTAATATATATTTATTTAAAACACACATTAATGGACATTAATATAAAATACAAAATCTAAACATGCTGGATTATATCATTAATAATTGACATCTGTAGTCCCTCGGTAGGTAAAACTTTTTATTTTTATTTGGACACTTTTGTACACTTAATGTGCCAAGTCATGTGACACAACTAATTGTCAAAATACTTGACAAGTGGCAGAAGTAATCCTGACTGCAATGCCTGATGCATGCATGCTTAAATAACTGCGGTGCTGTGTTTTTCAGCTCTCCCCTGTTGTTGGGTGCAGTTAGAGGTGCACTGTGGGTCTGATTAAAATGCCATGAATGGTACAGGCTCTGCTCCTGTCTGGTCCAGGGAGGCTTCCAAAAATAGAGCGCGCGTGTAGCGAGATGAGCCCAGGAACGTGCGGCGGAAGCACAAACAGCTTCGATCCTTTGTTTATTCTGTCTTCTCTTTAATGCCCCTCTTTCTGCCTCCTCCCATCTACATCCCTCTCAGGAGGAAAAAGCAGGAGGTGTGCCACCACAACCTGGAAAGCTTCCTTGTTCGGAGGGGACACCGTCGGAGGGCTCTTCCATAAATGTTTTATTTTTGCCATGCAGCAGTATGTATTAATGATGACTTCAGTCTAAATGGCTGAAAATAGCATCATGGAAACACAAAAGTTTGTTAAAAGCTCGAGACCTGTGTGCTAGGCACTTTTAAATAGATCCTTACCGGCTCGAGGCGCATTGTAATGTGTGCTGATGTGGGGCGGTTTGTTACGACCCGTCTGCTGCAGGTTCCTTGGGTTCCTTGTTCTCCGGACTCAGCGGGGTTTAGCGCCGGAGCGTGCTGGGTTACAGAGGCGGCTAATCATGGCTGAGCGAGGTAACTGCTGTGGGCTGCCTTGTTTATCTGCCTCCTGCTCCTCCAGCCTGAACTCGTACACCCTGTATCGGCCTGATCAGCAGGAAGAGAGAACAAAACACATGCGCTGTGCCCTCAACCTGAAAAACACAGGCAGTAAACAGAGGTTTGAAGGCATAAAGACATGTTCAAGTTCAGTGGTTGTGTAACATCTTGTCTGCTAAGATTCCTTCATCTAGTAGTCAGTTGAAATCCCATAATCCCTTGCCATATACAGTTAAACCAAAATTTATTCAGACACCTTGAACATTTCATTCAGTATTACAGTTTAATCACTATAGTTTAAAAAAATGGTAATAAAATATGACAAGATCTCAGAGTTAAACTGTGTCAGAAAAAAATAATCTTAATTATGTCAGATAACACTTTAGCAAAACATGGTCAGGTCAAAGTGTCTGAATAATTTTTGGTCCCAAAGTGACATATTATACCCACATTTTTGGGTATAATATGTCACAGTTTACTTTATTTTGCTATCCTCACTTACATAAATGAACTACAGTGTCCTGCACCCACTAGTAAAAAAATATTAAAAAATATATCTAATGTCTGAATAATTTTTGGTTTGACTGTGTGTGTGTGTGTGTGTGTGTGTGTGTGTGTGTGTGTGTGTGTGTGTGTATGTATATATATATATATATATAAGAAAATTTCCGGTTCTGCCTACCGATTCCGGTTCCATTAAAATTATTAAACAACCAATAAAAAAAATAGTAGTAAGGGGAAAAAATGCACAATACTCAACTCAAACAGCCCTTTTTGTGTTTATTATACTTGTAAAATGAGTTTAACAGACTGCTAATCTCAACAAATCACAATAAGGTTTATTAGTTAACATTAGTTAACTACATTAAGATGAACTAATAATGAACTGCATTTCTACAGCATTTGTTAATCTTTGTTACTGTTAATTTCAGCATTTACTAATACATTATTAAAATCAAGAGTTGTATTTGTTAAGATTAGTTAATGCACTGTGAAGTAAAATGAACAAGCTGTGAACAGCTGTATTTTTATTAATTAGCGCTAACAAATACAGTAAAACAAATAAGGTGATTGAACACATGTAAGATTCAGACAGGTGAAACAGGATATTTTTGTAAGTTGGATTCATAAAGACTTCACTTGTTTCTGAAAGAATGATTCAGTGATAGATTCATTTTTAACAGTAATTTGTTGCCACATAGTGGCGTAACAATGCAATCGATAGTTTTTACATTTTTATTCGTTTATTCATTTTGCAGACACTTTTATCCAAAGCAACTTACAAGTGAGGAATACAACAAGCGATTCATCGTGAAGAGGCAAATAGACACAAGAAGTGCTCACAATACAAGTTTCAGACATTGTTTAGAGTAGCATAAGCTAGAATAGGGAGGGTTTAAAGGAAGTGAAAATTCTGCATTCAAATGAAGGCGGGGGCATCATTTCACCAGCAAGGAACAGTGAACGAGAATGTTCTGGAGAGCGATTGTGTGCCTCTCTGTGATGATACCACGAGCCTTTACTCATTTAGCGATCTCAGGCTTCTGGCAGGGATGTAGACTCGTAAGAGTGAGTGGAAGTAGGAGGGTGCTGAGCCTGTGGTAGATCTGTAAGCAAGCGTCAACTTGCATTATTTGAAGCACCCAGTTACTTTCAAAAGGTGATTTATTCTGTTTTGATCGGTAATGTAGACATCAGGGTTTATATCTGAATAATAAACTTTTGTATACTTCTGTGATAATTGGAATATCTGTAACAGATGTAATGATACTGTGTGTTTGAAAAGATTGTTTGTGAAGCTGTTTATATCTAAACATAACTCTCATCGCAGATTTGAATGTCGCAATTTTATTTTTGTCAAAGGTTTAATATACACGGGTGAATCGTTGTCATTTAGGAATTAGATCATATGGGTGATGAAATCGGGAACGCGATCTTTTAAAGATGAATCGTGCAGCTTTGTGCATCTCTCTCTCTCTCTCTCTCTGCATTGATATCTGACGTATACGAGTACCGCAAGGGCTTTTCAGTGCATTCTTTGCTATAATATTCATGAGGTGAGACGTCTCTATTAAAGGATACGCTCCCCACACTTCGCCCACCCATCACACCAGAACCGTTTTCGGAACAGAAAATTTTGCATGGTTCCGGTGCTTTTCAAAAAACACTACAGGTTCTGAATAAAAACCTTCTCGGTTCCCCAAATAATATATATATATATATATATATATATATATTAAATAAATATAAATTTAGCATATAATATAATATAAATTTTGTTCATTTATTTATTTATTTGCATTGTGACATTTTCATGGGGTTGAAAGTGAAAATAAAAATGTGAGAATGAAAATTTTCCAACTAAATTCACACATTCCGGGTTCAATACCGGGTTCGCCACAGCATTCTGTGCACGTTCCTCGGGAACAGCTCTTATCAGCAGGATGATTGATGCACTCTATTCTGATCTGAATTCACAGGGATAAGTGTAGCTCTTATCTGAGTCACTGTGTGTATTACATGAATGGATGAGGTCACTTGGGTCCTGTCACTCAATGAGATCCAGAGATATGATTCAGTCGAGATGTATGAAGGTAGATCGCTTGATAGTAGTTGAGGCTGGGAGTTTGGAGGATTGGCTCTCGTCTCTATTTTGGCAGTCTTTTGACTATCCAGGCTTTTGATTCTAGGCATGAAGTCTGATCCATTTGCAGCTTATTTTGGACAAAGAAAAACCCACTTGGATAGGAAGAAACTGTCTGGATGACATGCAAATTGACCAACCATGGTTTGTTTTGGTTTTTAAATTGATCATCAAACCACAGCAATACATGTCCAACAAAAAGATTCATTCATTCATTCATTTTATTAATTTATTTATTATCACAGTAATAGACATAAACACAAAAGAGTTTTTTATTTTATTCAGCATTTATATTATTTTATTAAGTTTTTTTTATTTTTATTTGTTTTCCCTATAATGGCGAAGTCTGAATTGAAATCGGTAAACATTGATCATCAAACCACAGTAGTAGATATATCCACTTTATTATTTTATTTTATTTTATTTTATTTTATTTTATTTTATTTTATTTTATTTTATTTTATTTTATTTTATTTTATTTTATTTTATTTTATTTAAGGGACGCTGTTAGCCATTGTCTCATCTTTGGGAAAACACTGAGAAAATTTGTGTTCTGTCATCTTCAGACCAGAAGAAACAGATTGAAGTATTCCTCAGTGTTTTGTTCTAAAAAAGACAGGGAGTGGGATCTCTGTGCAGAATTGCCGTCGACCTCCGTACAGCAGGGTTGATTTGTCATCATCTGATTGTCATTTGCGTTGCAATGTTTTTCCTGTTTTTCTGCAGTCCAGAGCAGGTTTGATGACAGATTTGGCATCTACAGAAGTGATGTTGGGGTAGAAAAATGGGATAGTCAGCTACACAATCTGAATCTCTCTCGGTTAGCCCCTCTAGATTTTCTTAGGTGGTTGTTTGTCCTCTCTGCAGTGTTCTGTGCAAACTGACGCGTAAAGCCCTCCGGTCTCACTTTCAGAGGAACTGACGATGCTGTTGATCCGTGGAAACGACCCTGAGCCCCGTCACCGCCTGCCGCCGCTGGCGAGACTGTGACTGGAATGTCTAATGAATTAAACACTATGAAGTCTTTGCATTCCTTCATCTCAACTCCCCGTCCCTCTCTCTCCTCTCTCTCTCAGGCTGTGATTCACTGTCTGTCTTTAGCGAGTAGGTGTGAGACACATTGGGGTCAGTATGTCAGGAAGCTCACTCGTGTGAAGTGCATCTGAAGCTCATTACTGTTAGATTAATGGCTGCTCCCGGTGCTGCCATACACATATTCATTACAGCTGAGAAGAATGCCATGAAACCTGCTGACTTATCTTTCACATGTTAAAAATATTTATTTTTTAATTAATTAATTTTAAAAAAAAAAAAGAAAAATTTAATTAATTTAATATTTCAATATATATGTATATTTTTTAATTTTAAAATAATTTAAAATAAATATACACAACCATTCAAAAGTTTGGGGTCAGTAAGATAGTCTAGTTTGCTCACCAAGGCTGAATTTATTTGATTAAAAATACAGTAAAAACTATAATATTGTAAAATATTTTTACAATTTAAAATGACTGTTTTCTATTTTAATATATTTTTAAATTTATTTATTTGGGTCTTTTCATTAATCTTTTCCTGTGATGGCAGCAATTATTTGAAATATAAATCTTTTGTTACATTATTATTATTATTATTATTATTATTATTATTATCATTTTTATTATTATTTAAATGGTTATTTTTATTGCTTTTATTATAATGCAGTTATTGTAAAAGCAAAAACTAAATAATTGATTTACTATATTACTTTTATTTATCAGCATAAATAAAAACTAAATACTATAAATATATTCTAAATACATAAATTATATAATTATTGTTATATATATATGATTATATTATTGTTATATATATGTTATATAATCTCTCTCTCTCTCTCTCTCTCTCTCTATATATATATATATATATATATATATATATATATATATATATATATATATATATATATATATATATATATATATATAATTATTATATATCATAATATATATTTTATATATTATTTCATATATATTTTTGATGGCAACTAATTTATACAAAATTGCTAAAAAAGTAAATATTGGCTGATTAATCTAAACAATATGATGTATAAATGTTTATATGATTTTTTTTTTTCACATTACATTAATGAGAGCTTGAGAATAATATGCTTAAATGTCTTGAAAATAATTTCAAAATGAAAAAAACAATGTTTTATTTGTTCTTGAAAGGTTTTGTGAGATTCCCCGCATGCACACTTTCCTCTTTGTTATGGTTTATTATTATGAGATGTGCAGGTTTTATGGTCCCTGTGCTACTGTGTGTGTTTGTGAATGCTAATGCTCTCATGTATCCTGCGGTGAGCGTTTCTCTCTCTCTCTTCCTCTTTTAGAGATCTAGGCTATTTATAGCTGGTTCTCCCAGAGTTATCGTGCCTACTGATGTTGTTTTGCCTTTCCACGTAATTATAAATCCTGCTTTAGGAAATCTGTTGCGTGTTCATTTCATGTGCGCTGTGGAGCTTTTTCAGGGTAGATTGCAGATTTAAATTGATTCAAATAAGAATGAGGCTGTGAGAGATAGACATACAGTTTATATTCAGTAGGTTCAATAGGTTTTGTGCTTCTGTGTGGATTTTTTAGCTGATGAAATATTAAAAATACGCCAAAAAAGTGAAATACGCCTGAGTGAAACTGCAGAGGAAAACCTCTGGGACCTGATATGAAATTTGTATTAGAGGTGAAAAACAAAGACATTATATTTTTTGATAAAAGATTGCAAAGAGATTTTTTTTTTTTTTTTTTTTTTTTTGGTGGTGCATTCATGCATAATGAAACCAGGAACATGTATTAAGAAATTGAATGGAGACAGTTTTGTTACCTTTAAGACATGTGAGTTCACGTCAATCCCTCTCAGTCATTTGCTTCAAAATAAGTATGGTGTCTTCTCTGGCAACGTTCCATATGTTGCATATGTGATTTGTGTTCAGAGCTGTAATACAATATCCTGATGACTTATGCTTCCCTGATCCTCAGCGATACATGGCATTTCTCAGTTGGAATTGTTTCTCTCTCTCCCGCAGATGGACTTCCCAGTAAAGAACAGCCACTGGAACTTCTGAAGCCATCTGGAGTTAACCACATTCCTTCTGGTAGGCCTGAATGTGTGTGTGTGTTCTTGTATATATGGTTTATGTGGACACATGTGTATAATGACATGGGTATTACAACGTAAGCATGGTTTATGAGGACATTTCCTGTGTTCTCATAAACTAAATGGCTTAAAAAAACATACTAAACTGTTTTTTTGTTTTTTTTAATTCAAAAAAAAAAAAAATGCAGAAAGTTTTCAGTGATGGGCAGGTTTAGGGTTAGTGTAGGGGGATAGAATATACAGTTTGTACAATATTAAAACCATTACACCTAAACCACATATACAAGTGTCACTGAATAAGAACGTCTGATTGGCTACTTTGACACGGTAGAGGTGGAGATGTGTGTAATGGGACTTTTCATTCAGTGGAAGTACTATCAGAAGTTGGTTGTTTGTTTTTCTATAGAACTCTGAGTGTCGACTTGTGGAATGTTCCTCAAGTCAAGTAAATGAAAATATGAAAAGGAAAACAGGTTAATGCGTTTACGTGACCACATGTGAAAGTGAAAGCAAAAACTGGCCGGGCTTTTGGCATCTGTCGCTGCATTAACAGCCTAATAGAGACGAGAGATGAATCCATCTCAGCATAAGCTGATAACTGTTGCCTATATCAACTATCGTATTTTACTGGCTTAATATTTCTCTTGTGGACCATACGTTAATGAGAAGAATCAATATTTCTTGTTAAACAAGTTGTCATTGTTTGAAGCTGACAGATTTGTGCTGTGTTTAGACCTAAAGACTGTTATTATGCCTATATGATTTTAGTAATATTATTATTATTATTATTTTGTAATTGTATTGCTAGTAGTGTCATTTAAATTTTGTGTTAATGTGCTATGGAAACAAAACAAAATGCTGACGAACAATTATACCGTTTTCGCCTTGGCTTAAAGGCACACTATGTACATTTTCGCCACTAGAGGTCGCTTATTCAAAACAAAGGCGTAGATTGATGACGCATTGATTTCGCGGAATGATGGGAGGTGTTGTCTTCACGTCTACAGCCGATGGAAAAGAATCGGGACGGGACTCGGGCAGAAATCATGTTCATGGATGAGATTATACGTTACTGTAGTATGAAGCAGAGCAATTGCTGATGAGAGACGAGCGCGTCACGTCTCGAGTGCAGCAGAACTTTTATTATGCCGCAGACGCCGCTTCTACTTCTTCCCGTCATGCGTATGTGAGGTAACACAGCACTGTTTATCATATTAGATACATTAGTGTGTTGAAATTTGTTATAGTGCTGCTCTGCGTGCGCTCAGCAGCTATTATGAGACACTTGTTGCACACTGCAGTAAGCTAGATCGATATTAGGCATGGTAAAACATGGAAATCAAGAAAACGAGATTTAAACAATAAGACTTGCTGTGTTGAGCTATGTAACATGATTAGTTTTCTGACGATGAATGTATCCAAACAGTTGCTCACCTGTCTAATAAAACACATAATAAGAATGATGCGTCTGTTTCATAACAAGCACTCTTGACAATTTGTGAATAGATCACCCTGCAATTAAATTTTGATGTGGGATGTACTTTTGTAGTCTGTTTTCATTGAGGAGTCATATGCGCGTGTTGGTCTCGCAAGTGTGGCTATGTGGTGATATCGTTATGAAATTAGGGAAGGCGAATGAATTGTAGGCTCTAATATTAATTTAATAAACACCTTAAACACCTCTGATTGGCCATTGTGTTCACACGCTCAACAGATATGTCTGTGATTGGCTACAATGATCAACGCTTCAAAAACATGTTGTAAATGGACATCTTTGACGCTCTTCACTGAGCACTTACACAGATATACGCACTGGAGCGTTTGAAAGTAGGTGTCTATCAGCGGACCGGGTCGAACGCTCCCGTTCCCGCTTTCAAACACTTCCGTGTGCTTTCAAACGCTCCAGTGCTTTGATCATTGTAGCCAATCACAGACATATCTGTTGAGCGCATGAACACAATGGCCAATAAGAGGTGTTTACACATTTTTACACATTTTTTTAAATGTCAATCCTGAAAACCAAGTAAATCCTGAAATTTAAAAAAATGTGATACCATCTATCTGTCTGTCTGTCTGTTGAAATGTAGATTTATTTCTATATATTTGTTTTTGTAACACATATACATGAATGTGTGTGTGCACTCTCTCCTCTTGGAGCTGGAATAGCAGTGGATTGCTGGCTAGCCACAAACACATTGGTTAGCCCGATGTGGTTACCCTCTGCTCCTGCTAAAAGAGACAGACCGTGGCATCTGTGTACAGACACTCACACGTGTTGGCCTGGCCAGAGAGCCACACGCAGACCGCTGTAGTTTGAGGACTCTGGTACTACACTGGTGCTTATAAATGGGTTTATGTCCATGTAGAACACACACAATTATGCAATAGAAATGGCTTTTTTCCAATTTCTGAAAAGTATAGCTGGTTGTGTAGGTTTTCTCTTGGGACCTTTATAGTAAATCCTTTTTAACAAGAAGGAAAGGAAGGAAGTAAGTATGCAAGATGAAAAAAAGAAAACAAAGAATGAAGAAGGGAAGGATGAAGGATTGAAGAATTCTAAGAAATGACAGAAAGGGAGGATGAGAAAGACGAAGGAAATAGAAAAAAGGAAGGACGGAAACAGGCCATGTGAAAGGAAAGAAAGGTTGAAAAGGAAGAATGAAGGCAAAAAATGTAAGAAAGGAAGGAGGGGAAGATTATGTTAAATCTGCTGAGACTGAACTGGACTTGAAGGACTTTAGGGGTTTTGTGTGGGATTTGTTTGTCTTGATAACCTGTTTAAAGGGGTGCAGGTTTAGACCCTGTCTAAGCTGGTTCAGCTGGGTTTAGACTTGTGTAGGACTGGGTTTAAGACTGGAACTGAGGAGCAGGAAACAGATGGTGCTGAAAGTCTCGCCTGGAGACCTGCTCACTGCCAACGGCGCCTTTCCACTCTTTCACTCTCCCTCTCTATCCGTCTCTCTTCCCCTGTTCCCCCCTCCATGCTGAATTAGTATTGATTGTAAACATGCTCTCTGAGCAGGGACCGGTGGTACTTTATACCGTATGTTTAATGTGTCCGCGTGGACAAGGCGTGCTTGCTGTTTTTGGATCATAACATTCCCAGCCAGTCCATGTGTTTCTGGCCAGGATGGACTGTAGTTACGATGCCTTCATTTGACTGATGCTGGGGTCGGAGCAGCACGTACGCAATATCAAACCACCATATGCAGCTTCTCAGACATGACTGAGAAGACCAAGCCTGAGATTGTCTTGCTCCCAGAACCCATGAGAGTATCTGAGGGAGAAACAGCCAAATATCGCTGCAGAGTGACCGGTTACCCCACTCCCAAAGTTAACTGGTACCATGCATTATTCAACATGTGTGAGACATGTAAGCATTAAATATGAGGCGGTCTGTGCTGTTCCTTTTGGGGGAAAAAAAAAAAAAATACTGTAAAACATGGCGAGGCAGCTATTTTTACAAAATACCAGGTATTTGGTACTCATTCTCATTAGCATAATGCAAAAAAAAAAAATTCATTGAAAAAAGGTCATTTTACTTCATATATGTGACCCTGGACCACAAACCCAGTCATAAGGGTAAATTTTTTGGAAATTAAGGTTTATACATCATCTGAAAGCTGAATAAATAAGCTTTCCATTGATGTATGGTTTGTTAGGATAGGAGAAAATTAGATTGAGAAAATCGCCTTTAAAGTTGTCCAAATGAAGTCCTTAACAATGCATATCCACTCACAAAAATACATTTTTGATATATTTACAGTAGGAAATTTACTAAATATCTTAATGGAACATGATCTTTACTTAATATCCTAATGATTTTTGGTTTAAAAGAAAAATTGATAATTTTGACCCATACAATGTATTGTTGGCTATTGCTACAAATATACCCGTGCGACTTATGACTGGTTTTGTGGTCCAGGGTCACACATACATACACATATTTATATATTTATATATATATATATATATATATATATATATATATATATATATACACAGATATACAAATATACCCGAGCGACTTATGACTGGTTTTGTGGTCCAGGGTCACACATACATACACATATTTATATATTTATATATATATATATATATATATATATATGTGTGTGTGTGTGTGTATGTGTGACCCTGGACCACAAAACCAGTCATAAGTCGCACGGGTATATTTGTAGCAATAGGAAACATACATATATACATACATACAATATTTTTTATATATATTTTGCATTTATTTATATATATATTTTTTTTATATCTTTATAAAATAGTAAGGCATTGTTATCAGTGAATAATGACTTACATTTTGGTCTGTTCCTTATTAGTCTAATATAACACTGGAATATAGCACTCATTTAAATATATGTGTAGTTTTTATTTATTTATTTATTTATTTTTTCAAGTAACAATAAAAACATATTTTTAGGGTTTTAGTTTTACGATAACCCTGGATTGGTGTTTTTTTAGGATTCCTTTTTTTTTTCATCCTGTTCATTGTAATTGCATTGAAAAACCAATCAGTACATACAATTTTCTACTTTTCATATTGATCATATCATATTGAATAATGCTAAAATGTTCATATTTGAATCTCCTTAAATTTTCAGAGAGGAAAATGCATCAGGAAAAGAGTCCTGTTTACTCGTCAAATCGCTTGAATGTCTGAGTATCCTGAGTGCTGATGTCGTGCTGTACTCTGTCTGTCTTATGTCTTATTTATGTTGTAGACGGCCTTTGTGTGGCCCTGGCGTGTGAGTTCATTCAAGCATGTTCGTCTGCGTCTGTGTGTCTGCTGAGAGCTTGAGTCATCACAGTGTGTTATTCTTACAGTTTGTGTTTGTTAAAGCCTCCTAGACAGCACACATGACACACTTACACACATTCTGGTCAAGTAATGCTATGACCTTTTCATGCATTCACACATAATTCGCTCACTCGTACACACTCTTCCTCAGAGGAGGCTTTTGAAAGCGCACTGGCTCTCGCAAACGTGCCGGGCAGATCTCCTGCTACGAGGGCGGAAAATGAATTGAAATGAAGATGAGCTGTTGGCGACTTGTTAAACGCCCACACCTCTGAGCTCCAAACCGGCCTTCTCCAAAAAAGCATGCAAATGCATCTGCTCTTTATAACAATTTTATTCGATGCGTTTTTAGAGAGGCTTTTTGCGGCTTTATTTGATAGGTCCAGTGGAACGGGGAGTCAAATTCAAACTTGCATCTCTAGTGTGAGAACCAAGGTTGTCCACCTTGCTTGTGCATACGTTTAAAAAAAAAGAAGAAGGGTAATCTGTTTGTGATTAGCCAATGGAAGTATGTTTAATTCTTAGGGGTTGGCGGTCGCAACGGCGATACCACCTCGGTTTTTTTCTTACCAGTGCGAAAGAGACTCAAAATACTCTGTCAATTTTGGACTTACAAATAAGAGTTATACATCATTCAAAACACAAAACAGTAAAAACAAAAGTGCTTTTTGCAAAATAAAGAAAACTAACATGATGCGCGATCTGCATTTTCTTTCTCAATGAAGTCTGTTCTGATAGTCGTTAGAAAATGAACTGTAACTTAGTGAATACTTATCACACAAACATGAGACATTTGTCTAAAGAAATGTTGAAATGTCAGGTTTTGAATAATGTCAAATCGAAAACAAATATTCTGTTTATGTAATCTGTTTGAAAAGAGAGAGATCATCGAGTCCTTCTCGAGTCACCTCATTATCCGCTAATGCGGCTACATTTTAAATTGTAATAATATTTCACAATATTGCTGTTTTTTCTGTATTTTTGATCAAATAAATGCAGGCTTGATGAGCATGAAACTTCTTTCAAAAACGTTAAAAATAGTAATGTGTCCAATCTTTTGACCGGTACTGTAATTTAAAATATAATAGGCCTATACAAAATTTTCTTCACATAATGTGCTATAATACATGCATGCATGAGATCACAAAAATCATGTTTTCTGTTAAGAGTTGACATTATATTAACATTAATGCAATAGTTGAT